>OY757019.1:19845903-19993154 GCA_963580285.1 Lucinisca nassula
CTGCATAATTACGTTTCGAAGGAGAACATTTTCCAAACTGTTATCTTTTGCTGCGCAATGTGGCCGTCAGAACAAGAAATCGATACCACCCACAGCTAAATGAGTTTTGTTGTCGGGTGTTATATATACTACAGGTACGTTTACGAGGTGATATATATTCTTATCTTGAAGTTAAATACGCTCTTGTGCTAACCGACACAAGGGAGACTACCGTGAAATCCCATATATATATAATCGCTACAAAACCGTGTTGCTAGCTAACAACCTAGGGAAAGTAAACTCGATGCCCTGAATCCACTGCAGGGCATGAGAAAATGCGGGGTGGTATGAACACCCCGCAATTTTTTCACACCCCACAAAAAAGGTTTTATATAGAAAAACACCCCGTATCTGGCAACTTTCTTAGTATATATATATATATATATATATATATATATATATATATATATATATATATATATATATATATATATATATATATATGTTACAGCAATGCATACTAGTAGAAGTAAAACAAAGATCAGGAATTGATACAATTAACTTACTCCACCCATAAAAGACACCAAAGGGAAAGAAATACAAACATTAAGCGACCAGACCATAATGGAAACCTAAACAAAGGAAGGCCATAAGGACAGTTACTTTCCCACAAAATGGCCATATGGCCATCCAAAACCAAAAGACACAAGTGATACACACAGTAAGTAACAAACAACAACATACATAAATCGCCACAGAAGAGCCGCCTTGGAACGGTCATTGGAAGATTTCCACTGCGGGGCTTAAATCGATTTTACGTGGCCACAATCCTCGCCCTTACTTCCGTCGCGATTTAGACAAATAATTGGTTCAGTCCGCATGAAGGCCTCCTAACTCATCAGTGCAACATCTCCGTGAACACAAAAATCAAAGAACCACAGAGGTGAGACAACGGTGAGGACTCGACAGCAAGAAACCACTGAAATGCTGGAGCAAAAGAAAACCAACAGTTAGACTCCGATGAGCCCGACCAGAGACAGAACATCAGGCACCAACCAACATTATCTCTCTAATTTTCAATAAGCCTTTACGTTGGAGCCGTCATAGAATCTGAGGCCTGACCCACCGGCGAGCAATTAAAGAGGGAAGCAAAGTTGCCAACCGTGATTGGGTTAAGTACCATGCATGCAGTCTGTCGTATAACATCCATGTTGTACCCAATCTTTTTATATCGAAGAATGATTTTACGAAATTGGGTGCTGAAGTCATTGCGGTTATATATTTTTCTGAATTTATATACTAAGTCACCATAAAATTCGGGTTCCGATAGACCTTGTTGCAGAAGAGATTTAAGTCCAATATTGAATTTTGAAATTAAATCAGAATGGCGTCTATAAAAGTTTGAAAAGGCTTTGCGTAGTTTATGGTACCGATAGAAGTTAACCTAGGCCTGCATAGACGAACTATAACAATAATAAAGCCTTAGAACGGTCAGTAAAACGTTTTTTGTTTTTTGTTTTACTTGGGGGCTTAGATCGATTTTACGTGTCCACAATCCTCACTCTTGGTTCTGTCCTGTTTTAGACAAGTAATATGTCCAGTCCGCACATTAGGAAAACATGTCCGTGTGAAATAATGGCGTCCAACATGGTGTCAGAAGTGACAAATATTAGGTAAAAATTTTAACATCTTTCTTATTTCTGCTTTTAACATATGTTGTGGTTACTCGTTAGAACCGCCTCATTGAGGCGGTTCTAACGAGTATCCACATTCTATGTTTTTGAGCTAAAATAAGGCAGATAATGTTTACCCCCTTACACCCCACTTTTCTCTATATAAAGTGGGGTTTAGAGGGGTCTTCGTTTCACGGACTTGTTATCGTGATGTAAAGATTGCAAACCCATTGCAACATCTCTGAGAAGATAAATATCAAACGAACTCAGAGTTGAAACGAAGGTGAAGACTCGACAGCCTGAAACTACTGACATGCTAGAGCAAAATCAATAAATTCTTATTTTTTTATTTTTATTATGAACATGAGATACAGCAATATCTCGCATGAACCATATCTTTATATCACAAATGTTAAAGGTCAGTAATGTGGGACTCCATTGAATTTCCTCCTGTTAGGACTATCCGGACTCATAAACCCCTCGTAATTACTTAGATAAGACTGACCTTTGATGTCAGCCAATTATGTCAGCATTTCAAGAGCTAAGTCACCCTAACCCCACCTTATAAAATTTGTGTCTTTACTACAAGCTTTCTCTGGGACTGTACGCGCACATACAGAGTGGAAAACCACATATGGGGGTGCACATTTGTCTTCGGGTGGTAATTCGAGTGGGTTGTGGTCTTTAGTTGCAGCTTTTACACGACATATTAAGAATAACAAAGGGAATAATTAGATATGTTGTTAAATGTTTGTAACGTTAACGTTAGTATTTTCTGAATGTTGATATGTCTGTGGACTTAATTATAGGAATGAATTTCATTCCTGTGGATTTTGTGGCCACGTAAAATCGATTTAAGCCCCCCCCCCCCCCCCCACCCCCCCACCCCACACCCCAGTGGAATTCGTTTTCGCTGACCGTTCCAATGCGGTTCTTATGTCGCGGTTTATTTTTGTTATGGTTTGCTTTGGGTGTTTGTGTCGCTTATATCATTTTATTTTGGATAGCCAATTGGCCATTTTGTGGGAAAATAACTGTCCTTTTGGCTTTCCGCTATTGATGTTTCCATTAGGGTCTGTTGTTTCATGTTTGTGTTTTTTTCCCTTTGGTGTCTCTGATGGCAGCTGTGGGTTAATTGTATCAATTACTGATCATTGCCTCCACTTCTATCTTATCGATATGTAAACTCTGGCGACGGGTTTCGTGCTAAGTTTACGAGTGATTAGCCGGAGTTTACACATCCGGTAAAATCCATAAAAAAAATGATAATTCATTCCTTATAATTCAAATTTTCTCATCAAAATGTTAAAATTATATGCAAAATTTTAGGAATTCTATCATAAGCGTAAGAATTAACTTAACATCGGCTATGGCGGAATAATTATTCCAATAATAATAATTATTGCCATCTTTGATAAGAAACCAAACGAAAAAAACACGTCAAGTCTTTCAATTCAGTTTATTCGTCTTCTAACATTTACGTTTTGAATAGTTTTCAATCTTTTAATCAAACGCTGTTGACGTCTTTGCTATATAATGACGTTACCCGCGGGTTCTAAACGTGCTATCTGACGTCACGTCATATTACTGCCTGTCGCTGTGTGAAACAGATCTGACATTCCTGTGTTCACGGAGATGTTGCACTGATGAGTTAGGAGGCCTTCATGCGGACTGAAGAAATTATTTGTCTATATCGCGACGGAAGTAAGGGCGAGGATTGTGGCCACGTAAAATCGATTTAAGCCCCCCAGTGGAAATCTTTCCACTGACCGTTCCAAGGCGGTTTTTCTGTGGCGATTTATTTATGTTGTTGTTTGTTACTTACTGTGTGTATCACTTGTGTCTTTTTATTTTGGATGGCCATATGGCCATTTTGTGGGAAAGTAACTGTCCGTATGGCCTTCCTATGTTTAGGTTTCCATTATGGTCTGGTCGCTTAATGTTTGTGTTTCTTTCCCTTTGGTGTCTTTGATGAGTGGAGTAAGTTAAATGTATCGATTCCTGATCTTTGTTTTACTTCTACTTTGCGGGTGGAATTTATCGAAGTATAAAACTTTTACTTCAACCAATCAAATCGCTCGAAATGTATAGAATTGGAATTATAACTTGGTACCGTAATGAATGTTAAAGGTAATATCAATTTTTCACAGAATATCGAGTGGCAACGGAGAAAAAGTCCCAGCTACTTGTTGTCAAGGAGCCACCATGGATAACTACGCTAACTACATCAACTCTGAAACCTGTACATCTACAGCAGGAGGACCCACTAACTTTTATACTGATGTAAGCGTCTGAATCCCTACATCACGAAAACACGCCTATATATTTTTGACCCCCTTGAACCCCACATTTATATAGTAAAACTGCTGTTTACAGGGGTAAAACTTATTTTTCTTATTTCTGCTCCAAAATATAGATTGTGGGTACTCGTTAGAACCGCCTCGATGAGGCGGTTCTAACGAGTACCCACAATGCATATTTTGAGCAGAAAAAAGAAAAACATCACTTTTTTTCATCTTAAAATTTTTATTTTTCTGCGATAGAATTTACAATGTATTTGTATAGGTGTGTTTTCGTAATGATTATCTAGTACATGTAGTAATAGCATCACTTTTACAAGTCCATGTAATGGAAACCATTTTGACCGTTTTATAAATAGAGATAATTTGGTTTTGCAAGGGTTATATTATTTCCCGTTCTCTTGCACAAAATAAAGATTGAGAGAGCCCGTTATAGATTCGGTTCTAACGAGCGCCCAAAATCTACAGATTATGAGTGCGCTTTGGTTATATACTTAACATGACAGAGGAAATGTGCAGAAAATATATTAAATGCTTTCACCGTCGACATCAAAATTGAGTGGGGATCAGCTTCGTCAGTTTTCGGCATGTTTTACAAAATGTGTGTGCCAATATCCAATTACGAGACCGAATTCATTTATATTGTATATTTCATGATTAGTGAAAGCAACAATGGAGTATAGTGTTCTGAGGTGGATTGTTTGTCAATCGATCCAAAGTTACTAGGCACAGTTGTTTATAAATAGCATGTCCCGTTCAACCTAGACTGGACACATGTTGGGTTTGACAAACAGTGTAGACCCAGATCAGACGCCGCAGAACGCGGCGTCTGATCTAGGTCCACACTGCTTGCATGAATTCAGGAATTCAAGGGTTTAACAGAACAGTCTGGTTCTCTCTGTTAATGGCTGATTTCCAGCTCAGGGACAATCGACCCTTTTCTGCTGTCCCTGCTTTGATTTATTTTCACTGGATGAAAACTCTCTGTTCAGGGCTGGTTTCCAGCTCAGGGACAATCGACCCTCTTGTGCTGTCCCTACTTTGATTTATTTTCACTGGATGAAAACTCTCAGTTCAGGGCTGGTTACAGCTCAGGGACAATCGACCCTCTTATGCTGTCCCTGCTTTGATTTCTTTTCACTGGATGAAAACTCTCTCTTCAGGACTGTGTTCCAGCTCAGGGACAATCGATCCTCTTGCGTTGTCCCTGCTTTGATTTCTTTTCACTGGATGAAAACTCTCTGTTCAGGGCTGGTTTCCAGCTCAGGAACAATCGACTTTTGTGCTGTCCCTGCTTTGATTTCTTTTCACTGGATGAAAAAATAAAATAATGCATATTCTTGCCTAAATACGCATAGCTGTTTGAAGCATATTCGAATGGACCGGAAGCTATTTTCAAACAACCAAAATCAGTGCTCAAATCATGACATCAACATTTTGGACAAACTTTAAAAAAGTAATCATCAGTTTTTGTTCGTTTGTTTGATTTGAGATTTAGCGTCCCCGTCATCACTGTTTAGGTTATTTTTGAGACGTTGCTTACAATTTTGTGGGACTTTTACTCGATATTGAGATGAAATGACACCTAAAGCCCTGTCGCCCAGCTTATAAGCATGAGCGGACCCGCTAGCACCGCTTTACCTGGGCAGGCTTTTATCCTCTAAGCGGTTTACCAGTACTCGTTTGCGGTCGGCTTCAGCTCTGCGTGGAAACATCATGCAGTCCATCTATTTCTTCAAGCCCGGATGGGTGGGGGCTGATCATCAGTTCAATGGTCACGGATGAAGTTTTGGGGGAACATTTTGACATTCTTCACGACCCGGGAATGTCTGAAGGCATGAAAAACCATGAATGATCCCTGAAGTCTATACATACAGAATTAATGTTATTCCAAACTTTTGACTGCCACAATGCTTAGCCCTTTTGGTACCCGGCGGAAACTCCATACGGGTAAGTGGCAAACAGTACAGGCCCAGATCAGACGCCGCAGAACGCGGCGTCTGATCAGGGCCTCCACTGTTTCCTAAAAAGTCAGTCATTTTCCAAAAAAGTTTTAATGAAAACACAACCTGACATCCCAAAATTTTGAAATTAACTCCTGCTATATATAAGGAGGAAGATTCCTTTTGGTACAAAAAGGGTTAGGGTCCACATATGATACTAAATAAGATGGATATCGTTATATATCGCCTACGATACTAGTATCACCAAAGTTTTTACTGCTGTTCCTGAAAATTGACCCCTCTAAAATCTGATTAATTTGAAATAATTGAGCCAGCGCACGACAAACCTACAATAATACAGGTGCGCCCATCGAAGACTCAGATCAGCCTGCGCATCCATATACTCAATCCAGAGACTTCTCTTGCTGTATGAAGGAGCACTGGGTCCTTAGCTATCGCTAGAGCGCACTGCGAAGACAATGATCAGATTGCGCGTTTCAAAAATTCAACAATACATGAAAACTCATGTAAGCTCCTCGATAGGTCCCTTTTACAATAAATAACCATTCACAATCGTCACCAGTCACCTACAATGTTAAATTCTTAATAAATAAATAAATAAATAAATAGAGTAATGTACAGAAAGTACAGTCATTGTCCACAACAAAAAGTGTCTCTACTTAAAATTTTGCATACTATCTGCTGAATTTCAGGGCTGCTATGACAAAGTTTTGTGGGTGATTGAGGTCTATTCCTTGATAGTTCTGATAACAGCGGGACTCGTGTTTATCATCCAGGTTTGAAATATCTATCTATCTATCTATCTATCTATCTATCTATCTATCTATCTATCTATCTATCTATCTATCTATCTATCTATCTATCTATCTATCTTCCTACCTATCTATCTGCAGATCGATGATCCACCTACTTGTGATCAAAATGTACATTCGTGTTTCAAGCAACAAGAAAGTATATACGCAACAGACACATGTCATACTCTGCCTCCAGCGATGACTAAAATAGGTCTACAAATGTTGCATTGTCTGTTGATAGCGCGCACCGTTAAGTCCATACCCGCAAAGCGTACCTCTATGCGGAAAAAAGTGACGATAGCATGGTGTTCCTATTTACGGGAAGGTAAATATAAATTTGGAGAACATAAAAAAGATACGTCGCTTATTTGCATCATCGAAAATATTATCCCTGAAAAGAAACATAACATTCTTTTACATACTCTCACCTAGACAATTTTATAAGAACTTAAATGAGCCGGACAAAAACAAAAATGTTTCTTTGGACAAACGTGCTCGTAGAAACCCCAGATCAGCCTGTGAGAACAATATCCCTCGACACTCCTGGTTAGCAGGAAGAAATACTGTGTCACTGCGTATCCATATTGCATACATGTTAGACTCTGGTCACCGGAAAATATATATTTTACTTTTCGCTGCCCAATTTGACGGGAACACGATTTAGTTACGTGAATTGTTATTGTATGTTTGTATTGGAGTTTAACGGCCCAGTCAACACTATTTTCGGTCCTTTTTGAGCCGGTCAGTTTACCCATTCACAGTTTTCCAAGGCAGGCTTATAGATAAGCGTTTTACCAGTACATTCTTTCGCTAGAAATACGTGAATTGAAGTGTTTGAAAATGTAGTATCGCTAATATCGCTAATGTGCGCACTAGCGGGCGTAAGCCTTCTTGCAAAAGACAGAGCTGCTTATAAGAATCTTGTTTTTTTTTTTTGTGTGTGTGTGTGTGTGTGTGTGTTTTAGTTTTACATCCCCATTATAAATATTTAGGTAATTTTGGAGACGTTGCTCCCGATTTTGTGAGGCTTGCGATCGATATTGAGATGAAATGACAACTCATGTCCTACTGCCCAAAGAAACCGCTACGATTTAAGGAACACTCCAACTCGCACCACTTTGCCTGGGCAGGCTTAGACGTTCTTAGTGGTTTACCAGTACTCAAAAGTTTGGTCGGCTTCAACTCTGCGCAGGAGCACCATGCAGCACATTCTATTATCCAATGAGGAAACTTAATGATTTTGAAAGTGAAATGTGGTCTTTGTTATCAAAGTCAAAGCTTTTGGCTTTATTCGAGGTTCTTTTCCGTTTGCAGTCATTTTCAAGGTGCTCTAATCGTCGCCATGTTTTATTTCAGGTGACAGCTATCATCGCATCGTGTATGAGGCTAGAAAACACAAAACCAAAAGTGTAAGTCGACTAGTTATTTTATTTTCAATGGGATCGACATTGCTTTCTTCGATTATTTGTGTCAAGGAATAACCGATATATCCTGAGCGACCCTTTTCTGGTACATTGGCAATCAGTGCAGACACAGATCAGACGCCACAGAACGCGGTGTCTGATCTGGATCTACACTGTTTTCTTAAGAACATTCATTTTAGTAAAATTTACTACAAACCAAAACAAACCTGATATCCCTATAATTGGAAATGGACCACTTCAAACTAACTAGGTGGAAGATTCCATTGTTATATATGGGTCAATCGTGTTGATATGACTCGATAACACAGCACGGTTACTTGGAATTGCAACTTTCCAGGACGCCTTCGAATTCTTCTGTTTGGCAGCATTACATCTGAGAAATCTTCATCAGTGACCTCAGGATGTGAAAGATACAGCATACAGGGGACTTGTTCGCCCAATCTTCGAATATGGTAGTTGCATGTGTGACCCAAGCGGAGTAGTTCTCAATGAAGAAATTGAAAAAGTTCAGAATAGAGCTGCTAGATTTGTAACTGGGACATTTATAAAGAATCTTTCTTCCCACGAACCATTAGAGATTGGAATGCCCTTCCCGATTCGATTATTTCGACAGCTGAAGGTGCTGATGACTGTGTAACTAAGTTTACCTCTTTTGTAAGAGCTAGCGACTAACTTCCCATATCACAGGTCCTGGTGTATGAATGTCATTTGACGTGTCACCAGTAATAATTCTGATTCTGATTCTGATCTAATGACGTCACGCATTTTTGTGTACCAAAATCCGCTTTTTTTTTTCTTATTTATAAAGCAAACATAGGTTGTGGGTGCTCGTAAGAACCGCCTCAAGAGCGTAACGTCAACGTCTTCCGCCTACTTAAAATGAAAAAATGACTTTTTGAAAGCAAAGGAAGTATATACGAGACCTATTTTCGTTGATGCGGGCGGTTTTAACTACCCTCAACCTATGTCTTTGAGCAGAAATACGAAACGCAATGTATATATCCCCGTAAACCCGAGTATAAAGTGGTGTGTTCCTTTCACGGACTTGTTCACGTGATTATTTGCACATATTCACAATTAAATACTTATTTTGGGACTTCAGCTACTGGTAACGCCAAACAATATACATCGGCATGCAATACAAGGATTATTGTACTCGGGAGCTGGTATCCTTTGACTTTGTTTTTCCGACTCGGAACAATATCCACCAATATCTATGTATAGCTTGACCTGCTAGCAGAAATAAAAGCTTATAAGTGTCATAATTTAGAAAGCATCATTTGGAAATTTTATTGTTGCATTAAGTTATTGACTAAACCTACAATTTAATGAATTCCATATGATATTGGTATCTTGAATTTATTTCCTGTCATAAAAATGCTCAGACTAGTCTAGCAATAATATAGTTTTCCAGTTCCCTACGGGAATTTCAAAGTCTTCTATTTTATTTGCCTTGACTGCAGCTGGTGTTGTGCCGTGTGGCGGCCGTAAAACGTCTCCCCGTACATCAACCATAGTGCAGTTTATATTTTACTTTTGGTCCTTTGAGATCATCGTGAATATTCTGAGAAATCAGAAATAAATTATTGATTTAGACTCATTCTAGCCATTTTTCAATTATTTGGACCCCATTTTGATTTATATCAGTCTTTGAATCGACTGCCTATTCGAATTCGCAAAATTGCAGTATGTTTCCTCTGGCTTTCTTTGCCGGATCATTACGGGGTCACTGGTGGGGATTTGTTGGCCGAGGCTGCGTGGTGTGGCCCGTCTTCTTTCTTACGAATGTTTTCATTGCTCTTAAAGGAACTCATTTTTGATTTTTATTTTTTTTTTTTTTTTTGTTGTTTTATTTTGTCAAAAATAAGAAATATGTTATAATTATTTTAATACTCTCTTATTTAAGGATTGGTCATCCACCGCCAGGACCACCACCCTATGTCAGCATGTAAGTATGTGTATTTGGTTTTCTGTTTGTTTGATTTGAGGTTTAACGTCCCACTCAACACTATATAGGTCATTTTGGAGACGCTGCTTCCAATTTTATGGGACTTTTACCCGACATTGAGATGAAATGGCATCTCAAGCCATGCCGCCCAATGAAACCAATAGGGTTTTATATGTATGTGCGGTCCGACTAGCACTTCTTTGCCTGGGCAAGCTTAGATCCTCTCAGCGGTTAGCCAGTACTCATGTGCGGTCTGTTTCAGCTCTGCGTGGAAGCAGCATGCAGCCTATCTATTTCATCAAGCTCCAATGGGCTGTGCGGATGTGTATTTGGTAAAACGAAGCCCCTAGGGCTCTAAAGCACGCATGAATGTAAGAATAGGGATACATACAATACTACTTATAAAGTAAGAAACAGTTTCCCTAGAAAAGTCGCAAATTCAACAACACAGTCATTTTAGGAGGAGTGGGAACACCTGGCAGATTTTCCGTCATTTTTCAAAGGAAGACAACTTTCTCGACTTCCTGTTCACTTATCTTCAACTTCTGTCCCACGGAAAAAGGGGTTTACTCTAAAAGGAAAGAGTGTGCTCCTCGGAAGGAAATTCATTCCTTTAAGAGATGTCCCCTATTGACTTATTTACATGCTATTCAATGAAGTATAGAGATTTCTTAGTGACATCGAAATTGACATTGTCACTGTGATAAACAGTGAAACACTGTTTGTGAATTCGACGAAATCGACGCGAAATCACCATGGAAAACGTTTTTTCCCCCATGGTGACGGCTGAAGTTTCAAGATTGCTTTAATAATTACAGTTTAAAGCATATAAGAAACAGACTATGTTATCTTTTTCAGTGTTAGAGATCAATTTTTATTTCACTCATAAACAGAAAAAGAAATATTTTCACGCGTGGATTTGCCAAACATGAATTTACTTCTTTTTGTGTTCATTTGATTTTGGGGCGATTGCTATCGTCCCATAGTGATTAGAATAGTAAATCTTTGCTTACTGCAAAATGCCAATTTTGTACAGGTAACCCAAAAACATATAACTGGCAAACAGAGCAGGTCCAAATCAAATTCCGCCTTCTGTGGAGTCTGATCGGGACCTACGCTGTTTGTAAACAGTTTAGCTATTTTCCAAAACACAACCTGACATCCCTCAATTTTGAAATAGTCTTGTGCTTATATAATGTAGCAGATACCATTCAGTACAAAATGGGGTAAAGTGTGAGAAAATATACAGCATAGAAGTGGAGGCAATGATCAGGAATCGATACAATCAACCCACAGCTCCCATCAGAGACACAAAAGGGAAAGAAACACAAACATGAAACAACAGACCCTAATGGAAGCATCAATAGCGGAAAGCTAAACGGACAGTTACTTTCCCACATAATGGCCAAAATGCTATCCAAAATAAATTAATATAGCGACACAAACACACAAAGACAAATCATAACAAAAATAAACCGCGACAGAAGAACCGCCTTGGAACGGTCAGCGGAAACGAATTACACTGGGGGGCTTAAATCGATTTTACGTGGCCACAATCCTCACCCGTACTTCCGTCGCGATTTAGACAAACAATTTGTTCAGTCCACATGAATGCCCCCTTACTAATCAGTGCAACAGCTCCGTGAACAATCACACCACCACAGAGATGAAACAACGGTGAGGACTCGACAGTATGAAACCACTGAAATGCTGGAGCAAAAGAAAACCAACAGTTAGACGCCGATGGGCCCGACCAGAGACAGAGCATCAGGCACCAACCAACATTACCTTGAATTAGATCTCTCTAATTCTCAATAAGCCTTTACGCTGGAACCGTCAAAGAATCCGAGGCCTGCCCACCGGCGTGCAAGTAAAGAGGGTAGCAAAGTTGTCAGCCGTGATTGGGTTAACTACCAGTGTTCGATTATGTCAACCGTGATTGGGTTAACTACTAGAGTTCGATTATGTTCGCCCTAGTTAAACTTTCTGATGCTCCACAATAAAAAACACTCAGTTGATGTTTAGTGCATTGAAATACATCTATCGCCAATAATTGGTCATGGCCACAAAGGCGTTTGCGTCATACTCGTTCGACTGTATATGCAATGTGAGAAACGTATCACGGGAAAATGGATGAGAGTTCTCTGGTGAAATAATATATAGTATTAAATTGGAAACTTGACGATGAACTCTGAAAACGGAAACACTCCATATGTTACAACAGCTGCACTTCATTGAGTTGAACATCAATTACTGGAGCACCTTTTGGAGCATGACAATTTTTTCGTGACAGGGATAGTTTGAGCCACTGGGGTTACTCATAGCGACAAGCCAGGGGGCATTATGGGAAATTTGATGAATATGAATGTCTTTTCGATGCTTCATAAAATAAAGGTATGCTGTGTGTACTCATTAGAATCGCCTCTCGAGGCGATTCTAATGAGTACACACGGAATACATTGAAAAAGAAATAATCTTTCTATAGCATCCCTCATTATTTCTTATCTTGAGTTATTTGAAGAATTCTCTAAGGGTTCGAGAACGAGCTCTACTCAACCATGGTAAACGAGCCATCGGTGTTCGATATATTGAAGTTACTTTGTGTACACAGCCCATTCTGTTAGAAGCTGTCTTTATTTTTTTCCAGAGATGCAGTCCTGAAAAACAAGAAACAGAAGAAATAAAGAAGAAATTGAATAGAAGAATGTCACTTTCTGAAAACTCTGCCCTTAAACTGTGTTTAATAAAACTGTAGTATTGCAAATATAAGATACTTTCATTACTGTTGTCATATATTTGATGAAAATAAAATTGAATATACTCTCAATGGCTGTTCTCAAGTGAACGCGAACACCTTCGAAACGGATATGTCTTATCAACGGTGTGCCATAAAAACTAAAAAATCGTTCTGATGCACATCGTGTAAAGAAGTCAATGTGCCGGACATGACATGAATAAGAAGGATTGTTTTTATGGAATTGCATTATTTTTAGCTCACCTGTCACGAAGTGACGAGGTGAGCTTTTGGGATCACTTTTTGTCCGTCGTCCGTCGTGCGTGCGTCCATGCGTCCGTCCGTCCGTCCGTGCGTCCGTAAACAATTTCAAATAAGTATATCTCCAATACCCCAAGGCCAATCTTGATCAAATTTCATGTGAAGCATCATCAGGTAGGGGGAAAGGCTGCATAAGGTTTTTGGGCAGATCAGATTGGAATTCTGGTTGCCATGGCAACATATAGCTCCCATAGACTTATAAAGGGAAAAATTTTAAAAATCTTCTTCTCTGAAACCACAGGGCCCAGAGCTTAGATATTAAGCATGTAGCAAGGGCAAGTGGTCAACTACATAATTCCTGCCAATCATGCCCCTGGGTGCCAAATGGGCCACGCCCTGGGGCCCCTTCGCTCCCATAGACTCATAATGGAAAAAAAGCTTCAAAAGTCTTCTTCTCTGAAACCACAGGGCCCAGAGCTTAGATATTTAGCATGTAGCAATGGCAAGTGGTCACCTACATAATTCCTGCCAATCATGCCCCTGGGTTCAAAAAGGGCCACGCCCCGGGGCCCCCTTCGCTCCCATAGACTCATAATGGAAAAAAGCTTCAAAAATCTTCTTCTCTGAAACCACAGGGCCCAGAGCTTATATATTTAGCATGAAGAAATGGCAGGTGGTCACCTACATAATTCCTGCCAATCATGCCCCTGGGTTCCAAATGGGCCACGCCACGGGGCCCCTTCGCTCCCATAGACTCATAATGGAAAAAAAGCTTCAAAAATCTTTTTCTCTGAAACCACAGGGCCAAGAGCTTATATATTTAGCATGTAGTAACGGCAAGTGGTCACCTACATAATTCCTGCCAATCATGCCCCTGGGGTCCAAACGGACCACGCCCCGGGGCCAATTAGCTCCTATAGACTCATAATGGAAAAAAGCTTCAAAAATTTTCTTCTCTGAAACCACAGGGCCCAGAGCTTAGATATTTAGCATGTAGGAAGGGCAAGTGGTCAACTACATTATTCCTGCCAATCATGCCCCTGGGTTCCAAATGGGCCACGCCCCGGAGCCCCTTCACTCCTATAGACTCATAATGGAAAAAGGCTTCAAAAATCTTCTTCTCTGAAACCACAGGGCCCAGAGCTTAGATATTTAGCATGTAGCAATGGCAAGTGGTAACCTATATATTTCCTGCCAATCATGTCCCTGGGGTCCAAATTGGCCACACCCCGGGGCCCCTTAGCTCCTATATACTCATAATGGAAAAAAAGTTTCAAAAATCTTCTTCTCTGAAACCACAGGGCCCAGAGCTTAGATATTTAACATGTAGCAACAGCAAGTGGTCACCTACATAATTCCTGCCAATCATGCTCCTGGGGTCCAAACAGGCCACGCACTGGGACCCCTTAGCTCCTATAGACTCATAATGGAAAAAAGCTTCAAAAATCTTCTTCTCTGAAACCACAGGGCCCAGAGCATAGATATTTAGCATGTAGCAACGGCAAGTGGTCGCCTACATAATTCCTGCCAATCATGCCCCTGGGTTCCAAATGGGCCATGCCCCGGGGCCCCTTCGCTCCCATAGACTCAAAATGGAAAAAAGCTTCAAAAATCTTCTCCTCTGAAACAGCAGGGCCCAGAGCTTAAGTAATTAGCATGTAGCAATGGCAAGTGGTCACCTACATAATTCCTGCCAATCATGCCCCTGGGGTCCAATTTGGCCACACCCTTGGGCCCCTTAGCTCCCATTGACCTATAATAGAAAAAAGCTTCAAAAATCTTCTTCTCTGAAACCACAGAGCCCAGAGCTTAGATATCTAGCATGTAGCAATAGAAAGTGGTCACCTACATAATATCTGCCAATCATGCCCCTGTGGTCCAAACAAGCCACGCCCCGGGGCCCCTAAGCTCCTATAGACTCATAATGGAAAAAAAGCTTCAAAAATCTTTTTCTCTGAAACCACAGGGCCCAGAGCTTAGATATTTAGCCTGTAGGAAGGGCAAGTGGTCAACTACATTATTCCTGCCAATCATGCCCCTGGGTTCCAAAAGGGCCACGCCCCGGAGCCCCTTCGCTCCCATAGACTCAAAATGGAAAAAAGCTTCTAAAATCTTCTCCTCTGAAACCGCAGGGCCCAGAGCTTAGGTAATTAGCATGTAGCAATATAAAGTGGTCACCTACATAATTCCTGCCAATCATGCCCCTGGGGTCCTAATTGGCCACGCCCTTGGACCCCTTAGCTCCCATTGACTTATAATAGAAAAAAGCTTCAAAAATCATCTTCTCTGAAACCACAGGGCCCAGAGCTTAGATATTTAGCATGTAGCAACAGCAAGTGGTCACCTACATAATATCTGCCAATCTTGCCCCTGTGGTCCAAACAAGCCACGCCCTGGGGCCCCTTAGCTCCTATAGACTCATAATGGAAAAAAAGCTTCAAAAATCTTTTTCTCTGAAACCAAAGGGCCCAGAGCTTAGATATTTAGCATGTTGGAAGGGCAAGTGGTCAACTACATTATTCCTGCCAATCATGCCCCTGGGTTCCAAATGGGCCACGCCCCGGAGCCCCTTCGCTCCCATAGACTCATAATGGAAAAAAGCTTCAAAAATCTTCTTCTCTGAAACCACAGGGCCCAGAGCTTAGATATTTAGCATGTGGCAATGACAAGTGGTCACCTACTAAAATTCTGCCAATAATGCCCCTGAGGTCCAAATGGGCCACACCCTGGGACCCCCTTAGCTCCCATAGACTCATAATGGAGAAAAGCCTCAAAAATCTTCTTCTCTGAAACCATAGGGCCCAGAGCTTAGATATTTAGCATGTAGCAACGGCAAGTGATCACCTACATATTTCCTGCTAATCATGCCCTTGGGGTCCAAATGGGCCACGCCCCAGTGCCCCTTAGCTCCCATAGACTCATAATGGAAGAAAGCTTAAAAAATCTTCTTCTCAGAAACTGTGAAGCACAGAACTTAGATATTTAGTCCAAAGTGGCCAAATCCTGTGGTCCCTTAACTCCAACAAACTTATAATGGAAAAAAGCTTCAAACATCTTCTTTGAAACCATGAAATACAGACCTTAGATATTTAGTATATTGCAACACAAAATGGTCGCCTACATAAATCCTGCCAACCATTCCCTTTGGGTCAAAATTGGCCAAGCCCCAGGGCTTATTAGCTTCTATAGACTTATACTGGAAAAAAAACTTAAAAAAAAATCTTCTTTTCCAAAACCATAAGGCACAGATTTTGTTTGATTTGAGGTTTTACATTCCTGTCAACACTGTATAGGTCATTTGGGTGATGTCTCTTCCAATTTAGTGGGACTTTCACCCGACATTGAGATGAAATTACATCTCAAGCCCTGTGGCCCAGTGAAACCAATAGAGTTTATAAGCATGGACACCGCTTTGCCTGAGCTTAGATATTTAGTATGTAGCAATGTCAATTGGTCTCCTACACTAATGATTTTCTGGTACACATGTGAGCGATATAGGGCCATTGGGCCCTCTTGTCTCATGAAAGGATCATAATGGGATCACCCATGTTTTTCATGTCATTATGAAAACAAGCCTATACAAATACATTTTAAATTTTACCGCTGAAAAAGCAAACATTTTAAGATAAATAAATCATGACATTTTACTTATCTATGCTCAAAATAGATATAGTGGGTACTCATTAGAATCGCCTAAATCTATTTTTTAGAGCAGAAATAAGAAACATAATGGTTACCCCTGTTAACTCCAGTTTTACTATATAATAATGGGGTTCAAGTGGGTCAAAATGACATAGGTGTGTTTTCGTGATGCAAGAACATTTGCCGGGTCCCGAGGCCGCTAGACCGAATGTTCAAATATTTATCGAGGGACCCGGCAAACGTTATAACAATGAAATAACCATGGGTGATCGTTATTCTTGCATAACGCAAAATTGTAACAAAACGACCCAAAATAGCATGTATACTCTTCGAATGTGACTGTCAAACCAACATAATGGCTAATTCAGAACATTGCTGAAAATAACGTCCTTTCCACAATGACGTCCTGGCGTCATCATAAAATTTCAAAATGCTACGTCCATGGCGACAACGTTACGTAACTCAACGTAACGTAAACAAAGCAAGGCCCATCTTGTGATATCAAATGTTCAAAACACATGTGCAAAAAAGCGGGTGCATTTCATTCTTTGGAAATGGGTTTCGTTGTTTAACCACGGCTTCTGGTCCATTCAAGAGAAGCTTCAAACAGCTATGTTCATAGACGTTTATGCAATAACATCCTGGTAAAATAGATTATAGAGGCTGTAAAGAGTGCCGCAGACATGACAGAGAGTGAATTTGATATTAGATTTTATTGACACATCATGAGCAGTTTACTTTTGTTTGCAACTTAGAAGTGGAGGCAATGATCAGGAATCGATACAATTAACCCACAGCTCCCATACGAGACACCAAAGGGAAAGAAACACAAACATGAATGGAAACATAAACAGCGGAAAGCCAAAAGGACAGTTACTTTCCCACAAAATGGCCAATAGGCTATACAAAATAAAATAATATAAGCGACACAAACACCCAAAGACAAACCCTAACAAAAACTAGAGCTGCCGCCTAACGGGCGCCAATTATACCCCCGCTACCGACAAATTTGTACAAGTATTTGACCTTGAGGAAGGTCAACGTAAAGGTCAAGGTCAGGTTTGTGTATATCAATCTTAAGTACTAGTGGCAAGGTGTGTGGTGTGTGAATATTAAAGAAATCGGTCAAAGAATATGGAAGTTATGAGCAATGTTAAAGTTTTTTGTAACGGACCGACGACAGACGACATTTTTTCCAAGTATTTGACCTTGAGGAAGGTCAACGTAAAGGTCAAGGCCAGGTTTGTGTATATCAATCTTAAGTACTAGTGGCAAGGTGTGTGGTGTGTGAATATTAAAGAAATCGGTCAAAGAATAAGGAAGTTATGAGCAATGTAAAAGTTTTTTGTAACGGACCGACGACAGACGACAGACGACAGACGACAAGCTGACTCCTATATACCCCCTTCAAACTTCGTTTGCGGGGGTATAATAAATCGCGACTGAAGAACCGCCTTGGTACGGCCAGCGCAAACGAATTCCACTGAGGGGCTTAAATCGATTTTACACGGCCACAGTCCTCGCCCTTTCTTCCGTCGCGATTTCGACAAATAATTTGTTCAGTCCGCATGAAGGCCTCCTAACTCATCAGTGCAACATCTCCGTGCAAGACTGCTTACGCCCACTAACGTTGTTCAGACGAAACGGCGATACTCGAATCCTGTTCTTATTCAGTACAACACGCAAAATACAAATGGTAATGACCCGGAATTGCCATAATCACAGAACAAAGCTAAAGATGACACCAAGAGAAACAGGAGGGCCAAGAGGGTCCGGTTTCGCTCACCTGAGTTTCATTGTCTCTTGTACATTCTATAGGATTATGATTCCTCTTCATATGTCTCTTTATGTTTAATATTTGTTGAAAATAAATGTTTTTGGATGACAGGCTGGAGTTTTAAAAACTGTGTTATACAGGCCTTGAGAGGATTGTGATGGTGCTTGGCAGATTTGGGGCCTATTAGCCAAGTATGATTAAATCAGTTGATGTCAGTAAACCTACCCACACTATTATAGAACATATTTAACGTCACTACAGCTGGTGTGTGGAATGTGTGGCGGCCGCAAAAGTCTCCCTGCCCTATACCATAGTGTAGTTTTTTTATTTTCTTGTCCTTTGGGATCATTGATTCAATTGTGGAATTTTGAAAATATTTTGAGGGTCACTGATGTGGCCTAATTGGCCGAAACTAGCTAGTATGGCCCAGAAAACATGTACAACCCATATTTCACAGTTTTGTGGTGTAGTCCTTGCTTCCAAAGGATAACCCTTTTTATAAAACATATTAGACCTCAGTAGTTAACCAGTAATAAGTACACATACTTTTGCCAGTAACAGAGAACTACCCTTCTTGAATCAGCGGAAGAGGTAGAATGATGGTAGAAAATTTTCCATGCTTAATGTTCATGGAAGTACATTAAGTTAGCCGGATTGGGACTAAAACTCGCAGCCTCCAGCTTCTCAGTGAGACGTGCTTCCAACACTAAATGTAACTACGCTAGCAGTCCGGTTCCACACCTATATACCATAGGGCACAGGAATTATTGTTGTGAGCCCCTACGTTTTGAGAAACTAGACAAAGCTTAGTCCAAAATATCACAGGCCTGGGCATTTTAGTTTCAGGCAAAAAGATTTTGAAGGTTTTCCCTATAAAAGTCCATGTAAAATATGTGGACCCCTGGGCGGGGCCATTTTTTGGTCTCATGGCTATTCTGTGAACAATCTTGGCAGCGGTCCACTAGTCGAAACTGTGATCAAAATATTTCAAAGGCCTGGGCCTTTTGGTTTCAGCCAAGAAAATTTGTGAAAGTATATTTTCCCCTATGCAGGGCCATTTGCGGCCACAGGGCTATAAAGTTGAACAATACTGACAGGGGTCCCCTAGACGAAGCTGTGTACAAAATATCAAAGGCCTGGACCTTCTGATTTCAGACAACAAGCGTATTTAAAGTTTTCCCTA
Source organism: Lucinisca nassula (assembly GCA_963580285.1). Classification (NCBI taxonomy): domain Eukaryota; kingdom Metazoa; phylum Mollusca; class Bivalvia; order Lucinida; family Lucinidae; genus Lucinisca; species Lucinisca nassula. The sequence goes on from OY757019.1 coordinate 19,865,583, forward strand.
TGTAAGTCTATGTAAAACTAGAGGGTGTGCACGGTTTTAACCCAATTTGACCTTGTGACCTACTATTGTTCCAACATGACCCATATGCAAACTCCACCCAGATAATATCAACACAAACATCCGGGAAAGTGTCATGAAGATTGAAGAAAACATATGGCCTCAAGACGACGAACAAGGTTTTGAAGATAATTGACATAGTGCCCTAGTTTTTGGCATGACATGACCCATCGTCACACTTGACCCAGATATCATCAAGGCAAACCTTCTGGTAATGTTTCATGAAGATTAATGAAAACGTATGGCTTCTAAAGGGTGTAAAATGGTTTGAACGCCATTTGACCTAATAACCTAGCTTTTTGATCCGACAGAACCTATATTCAAACTGGGCCCAGCTATTTTGAAGGCAAACAATCTAGTAAAGTTTCATGAAGGAAGAAGCAAAAAAAGGACAGGGCGTTAAAGAAACTTGATCTAGTGACACAGGTTTTGATCTGACATGACTCATATTCTAATCTGACATGGATCTCATAAAGAAAAATACAGAAAAGTTTCGTGAAAAACGTTTAAACGTAATTTGACCTAGATACCTTATTTTTGATCCTATATGACCCATATTCATATAAGACCAAGATATTATCAAGACAAACATAATGGTAAAGTTTCATGAAGAATTAAGCAAAATGTTGGCCACAGGCTTTTTGTCTATTTCCGTTTTCAAATTATCTGTCTAAATCGCGACGGAAGTAAGGGCGATTATTGCGCCGCGTAAAGCCGATGGGGGTCTTAAGTAGATTTTGGGGAGCCACAATACTCGCCATTGGATCTGCCGTAATTTGTTCAGTCCGCGTGAAGTGTTTCCATTTTATCGGGGCAACAGCTTCGAGAACATAAACATCAAACCAATATAGAGATAAAACAATGCTGTAAGAATCATTGCGAGACTTCGCTCCTTGTTACAGCTCTTTAATTTGTTCTGTTTTGCATACGGATGTCCAACATACTGTTAACATTAACACATTGCACAGGACCAAGCAAAGTTCTGAGGCTTCATAAAAGTACAGTCAGCCCCCTTCATACCGACATTCGTTATGACGGCAATTTCAATGGACTGAATATTTAGCTCAAGGCTTAGCCTCGCTTCCGAACGACGTGGGCTTCCCTCGGGCTGGAAATGCCCAAATTGAATCTATGGTCATGAAAGAAAAATGTCTGTAACATATGAGATGACTAAAAAAGATCATTTCCCCACACGAGAGGATGAACAAAGTTTCAACGCAATTTGACCCAGTTGCCTAGGTTTCGATGCGATATGACCCATATTCACATTCGATCAAGATATTATCAAGACAAAACTTCTGGTAAAGTTTCATGAAGATTGAATCAAGAGGGTGAACAAGGTTTTCAAACATTTGACCTAGTGACCTAGTTTTTGACCTAAAATGACCCATACTCAAACAACGTAGATATTATCAAGACACACATTCTGGTAGAGTTTCAGGAGTTTGAAGCAAAATTGAAGGTGAACAATGTTTTAACGCAATTCGACCAAGAGACCTAGATTTTGACCTGATATAATCCATATTCGAACTCGACCCGGTTATCATCAAGGCAACTATTCTGGTAAAGACTCATGAAGATTGAAGCAAAACTGTGGCCTCTAGGGGCTGAACAAGGTGTTAAAGTAATTTGACCCAGAGACCTAGTTTTTGACCTGACATGACCCATATTCAAACATGACATAGTTATCACTAGACAAACATTCTAGCAGATTTTCATGAAGATTAAAGCAAAATTTTAGCCTCTAGAAGGTGAACACTGTTTTAACGCAATTTGACCAAGTGGCCTAGATTTTGAGCCGACATGGTCCATATTCGAACTCGACCCAGATATAATCAAGGCAAACGGTCTGTTAAATTTGCATGAAGATTGAATCAAAACTTTGGCCTCCAGAGGGTGAACAAGGTTTTAAAGAAATTTGGCATAGTGGCCTTGTATTTGACCTGACATGACCAATATTCGAAAATGACTTTGATATCATCAAGACATCAAGACAAACATTCTGGTAAAGTTAGGAACAAAAATATGGCTTCTTGAAAGAGAACAAGATTTTAAAGAAGGTTGTCCTAGTTACCTGTTGTTTTACCTGACATGACCTACATTCGAACTTGACATAGATATCATCAAGACAAACATTCTGACAATATTTCATGACAACTGAAGTAAAACTGTGGCCTCTAAGAGGTGATTACAATGCTCTAAATGTGACAAAACAAATAACCACAATGCATCAATCATGAGTTTTCTTAAAAATGTTCTTTGCAGCAACTGGTCAAAATAAATGAACAACGTTATTACAATAGCCACCACATTCATACATACAAGGAATGTTTGAAAAATTCTGCTAACTAAATGTACACTCGAAGATCACGGGATTTACATTTCCAAAACACACCTATACAAATACCTTGTAACCTTTATCGCCGAAAAATTGAAACTTTCAAGATGAAAATTTGTGATATGTTCCTTATTTCTGCTCAAAATATAGATTGTTGGTACTCGTTAGCACCGCCTCATCGAGCAGAAATAAGAAGAAAAAAAACATTTACCCCTGTTAACCCCAGTGTTACTATATGAAGGGGGGGGGGGGGTTCAAGGGTGTCAACATTATATAGGTGTGTTTTCGTGATGAAGCTGTACAAAAACAATAGAAAAGTGACCATACTAATCAGTTCTGTATATTGTGTAAAATTACACTTGAAATCCACAAACCGGTTCTTTTGTAAATTCGATTATTTTCAGGTATACTAATAGTCACTGTGTTGAAAATGGTCAGAACACAAACTATTTGTGTAAACAACGGTTATATGAACATATAGAAATAGAGAGCCTGGAAAAGCCAAAGATAACATTGCGCTAACACGCCTATACAAATACATTGCCACCTTTATCGCCGAAAAAATGAAAATTTTATGATGAAAAATTGTGATATTTTTCTTATTTCTGCTCAAAATATAGATTATGGGTACTCGTTAGAACCGCCTCATCGAGGCGGTTCTTACGAGCACCCACAATCTATATTATAGAGCAGAATTAAGAAAAATAAGGTTTACCCCCGGAAACCCCAGTTTTTCTATATAAAAGTGGGGTTCAAGGGGGTCAAAATTATATAGGCGTGTTTTCGTGATGACATCCTACCAATGGCACCAAAAGTAAGAATAGTAACTAACAACGATGGAAACGAAAAGGGAAAAAAAACGAATCACAAACAGCACAGCAACCAGCTCCCTCTTCCCAAAAAAGGGATCAAAGTGCAACAGGCACAATTAATCAGAATTAAAGGCATTTATTCTCGTTTATTGGGGATCATCATTGCATTACATAATATTATATAGCCCTCAGTGCTGACTGAAGAAAAGTCATCTGCCTTCAACAGGTAAGGGGCATCTTTGGGGAAAAATCAATAGTTTACTAACTGTTGACTAGAGTGCACCTTATTGATTTTCCCCTTAAGTGCCTCCGTCAGGGATTCAACATGAACTACTTATCACCCTATTAGGGACTGCATTTGATCTGCTACAGAGTGTACATCATAGGGGGCAATAAAACAATTATGAGCACACGGTGTGTCCTACCTTACAAGAATAAATGCCTTTACATAAGTCCGTGAATTAAAGACGCCCATATACCCCACTTTATATAGAGAATCCTGGGGTTTATGGGGGTATACATTATTTTTCTAATTCTTGCTCCAAGACATAGGTTGTGGGTATTCGTTAGAACTGCCTCAATGAGGCGGTTCTAACGAGTATTCACAACCTATGTTTACAGCATTTATAAGAAAAATATCACGGATTTGCACCAGATAAATGGCCATTTTGGAGATGTGCAAAAATGCACAAATTCGCACGGGTGTGTTATCGTAATGATACATTAATAATGCACAGACATAAGCATAAGCACATACAGTATGAAGAGCCCGGTTGGAAGCTACTTTTAAAATAAACAACATTAGAACCACCCATAGGACGTTCAGTAGCGAGAACCACTGGGGAGTTTAAATTGATTCTATGGTTCCAACGTTCACTCCTTGTTCTAATTTGTTTTACCACACACAAAATAGTTGGGCGACCTGAAGGAACCTAACCATTACGCAAACACGCCTATACAAATACAATGCCACCTTTATCGCCGAAAAAAATGAAAATTTATGATGAAAAATTGTGATATTTTTCTTATTTCTGCTCCAAATGTAGATTGTGGGTACTCGTTAGAACCGCCCCGCTGAGGCGATTCTAACGAGTACCCACAATCTATATTTTAGAGCAGAAATAAGAAAAATAAGGTATACCCCCGAAAACCCAGTTTTACTATATAAAAGTGGGGTTCAAGGGGGGCAAATTTATATAGGCGTGTTTTCGTGATGCCAATGGATAAACCGCCCCAGAATAACATACCAATTAGAGCAAACTGAAATAAAAATCAAATTGAATAACTGTGTTGAATTAAAAAATGGGGGCTCGTAGCTTGTACGCTTCGAAAGCCCGATATACATGTTTGTTGAGCTTGAGTGTCAAAAAGCATACATGATGAGAAAACGTTATATAAGAGATAAACAAATGTCATTTTCCACAGTCTTTAGGTGGGTTTCAAAATCCAATTCCGGTAAAGAACCAGCCAAAGATGCCCCTTATCCAGGAAGACCCAGGCTCAAATGAGCCAGCGCAGTCTGATCAGAGTCTTCCTTGTGTGTTCAAAGGATAGCTCCTTCATGCAGCAAGAGAAGTCTCTGGTTAGACTATAAGGATGCGCAGGCTGATCTGAGTCTTCGCTGGACGCGCATGTCTTATTGTAGGTTTTGTCATGCGCTGGCTCAAATATTAACGCGATCAAGGTCATTACTGAGAAAGATGCGCGTTTCGTTGTCAAAAGCTGACACAAATGACTCTCTTGGGTTTAGCATCTGTCCCCTCCATTCTAAGGTTACGAAGAGAAGTGTTCGGTGGATCCCCTTAATGCTCCCCGATATATTTTTGTTTTTGATAGCCAATTGGCTATTTTGTAGGAATGTAACTCTCCTTTCGGCTTTCCGTTATTGATGCTTCCATTAGGGTCTAGTTAATTCATGTATGTGTTTCTTTCCATTTGGTGTCTCTGATGGGAGCTGTAGGATAATTGTATCGATTCCTGATCATGGCCTTCGTTCTATTTCGACAAATTATTCAATCATGATGAGACCTGGGTTTACTTTTTGATCCAAAAAGGTCCAGTCATGCGAATTCCGGTGCCAAAATGCAGCACGGCCACAGCAAAGTTTTATGAAAATATGTACTAACAACGTATTACGAAACGCCACAAAACAGGACTTAAGCATCTCATAATTCACTCGCTCACAAGGCATATCTGGTGACCTTGTTTTTGGAGCCAGAAGAGTCATCGTCATACCACATACATGTACTTTGTTTTCGCCAGAGCAGGCCTCGTGTGACTATTGTCAGATTAATACTCAGATACAATTCGCGAAACGCCTAAAGATCTGTGGTTTTTTCAGTAGCGGACGGGTATCCCTATTAAGAGCATGAAAACATTCCAAAAGTGGTTGACCGGCAGAAAACGGTGTATTCAGGTAGATAGCGGAGATTATGTTTAGGGTAGAGCAATTCAGAACAATTTTGTTTTACACTTGCGGTAAAGAAGAAACAATGAATGTGCCATTCTTTTTTGAATGCGAAGACAAACAATAACACAACAGAGGAACCGCGTTATAACGACAATCGTTATATCGACAAAACGCGTTATAACGACAATTCCAATGGAATGAATTCTTAGCTCAAGGTTTAGCCTCAATTCCGGAAATACCCAAATCGTTTTCATAGTAATGAAAGATTCTTGTTATTTAATACTTCAAGAAACAAATGTTATAGACATTTGTTAGAATTGCCTCGTCGAGGCGATTCTAACAATTAGTTTCTTGGAGTAATGATGTGGAAAATACCCTTTTTAGCCTATCATAATCCTCACTGGGATTCTTTTTAACGGCTTATTCATTATAACGCCACAATAACAGGGAACAAATACTGTCGTTATAACGCGGCTCCCCTGTAAAAGGCCACAACAGGAACACCGCCTTGGAACTTATTATAGGGGTGGGGAAGGGGGTCTTAAGTCGATTTTACGGGGCCACAATATTCGCCCTTGGATCTGCCGTAATTTTTTCAGTCCGCGGGAAGTGTTTCCAGCTCATCAGGGCAACATATTTGAGAACATTAACATTGCACCAATGTAGAAATATAGTAAGACTGACTGCGAGCACTCGATCCTTGTTACAGCTCTATAATTTGTTCTGCTATGGACAGGTTTTGCATACGGATGTCCAACATACTGTTAACCCTTTTTGTACCAAATGGAATCTACCTCCTTATATATACCGGGAGTCCACTCCAAAATTAAGGGGTGTTTGGATGTGTTTTCTTCAAAATTGACTTGGGAAATGACAACGTTTAGCAACCAGTGGAGGCCCTGAACAGACGCCGCGTCCTGCGGCGTCTGATCTGAGCCTGAACTGTTTACCAGGCTATCCGTTTTGGGGTTTCTGGTACAAACTGGGTTAACATTAACACATTGCACAGGACCGAGCAAGGTTCTGAGGCCTCATACAAAAGGGTGCTGGTGAATACGAAGCAAACGAAAATCAGTAGCCGGAGAGGAAAGCCAGAATTAAGGCTTCTTCAAAACAGCTTTTTTTGTCTTAGACCCCACTTGCTCTATCTGCAAACGACCGGTTACATTACGAAAACACGCCTATATAAATACATTGCCAATTTTTTGGCCAAAAATTAGAAATTTTAAGATGAAAAATTGTCATATTTTTCTAATTTCTGCTCAAAACATAGATTGAGGGGACTCGATAGAACCGCCTCGACGAGGCGGTTCTATCGAGTACCCACAATCTATGTTTTTGAGCAGAAATAAGAAAAATAATGTATAAACCCCTTAAACCCCAGTTTTACTATATAAAAGTGGGGTTGAGAGGGTTAAAAATTATATAGGCGTGTTTTCGTGATGAATTATGATTTTGTCATTGTCATAAATGACAGACGAGCTATATTAGCCCATTTTGTACCAGAAACCCCAAAACGGGTATCCTGGCAAACAGTGCAGGCAAAGATCAAACGCCGCAGAACGCGGCGTTTGATCAGTGCCTTCACTATTTGCAAAAAGTTCAGCCAGCTATTTTCCAAATATATTTTAAAGATAACACAATCATCACCCCTAAATTTTAAAATGAACTCCTGTTATATATAAGGAGGAAGATTCCATTTGGTACAAAATAGGGTTGATAACACTAAATCCAGATAAAAAAGTTGAATCAGTGTTGACCACATTCTTATTTGCCCTACATTGTCAGATAATCAGTAGACTGTCTTTATTTATTAACCCATACCTTCCACCTAATTGATTTGGACAATTCTATTTCCAAAAAGCAAGTGATATGACTAATTTTTTCATATATAGTTTGCAAAAATCTCTGTAGCAGCGAACGGCGAAGAGACAGGTCAGACGCCGCGTTTTGCTGCGTCTGATCTGGGTCTTCACTGTTTGTTAGAGCTCAAACGTTCGGAAAGTTAGACATATATGAGTTTAGACAAACTGATAAGAACTGAAAGAACAGACATCTCTTCAAATTCGATGTGACTGGAAACTGACCTTTGTAGTATAACTCTAACATCGGTACATGTAAGTATTTGTACTTTATTCTGAATTCCGTTTGTCAATATTCTCTCTCTCTCTCTCTCTCTCTCTCTCTCTCTCTCTCTCTCTCTCTCTCTCTCTCTCTCTCTCTCTCTCTCTCTCTGTGTGTGTGTGTGTGTGTGTGTGTGTGTGTGTGTGTGTGTGTGTGTGTGTGTGTGTGTGTGTGTGTGTGTGTGTGTGTGTGTGTGTGTGTGTGTGTGTGAATTCGGGTTTAAAGTCGCTTTCAACAATTTTTCAGTCATATCACGACGGTGTCTGGTTACGACAGGGAGCTCAGTGCTCACTTTTATAGCGCTGCCTCACTTAATTATCATGTCCCAGACACATTACATGATACCACACCCAGTCACATTATCCTGACACTGGGTCGACCAGTCCTAGCTATACCCCGTAAATCTAAGTGCTAAGCGAGGAGCAGCTAGTACCATTCTTAACGACTTTGGTATATCGCGGCCCGGGATCGAACCCGTGACCTCCCGTTCCCCGGAGCGGACACTCTACCAACTGAGCTATCGGGGCCGGTTGTCAATATTCTGATCACACACTCAAAGTTAAGCTGTGCCCACTTTGGTCTCTAGTTCTTGTTTTCGGTTCCACTCTGAAAAGTAGCGTGGAAAGGAAAACAAGCAATGTGTTTAAACGGCATATTCCTTGTTTTCTTTGCCACTCTAATTTTATTGTTTTAATTTCTGTTCTGTAGATACAGAAACAGAAATGTCCCTTCCCGCGTTCCGTAGTCTGGTGAACAATTGTATTTTCGAGCAATTCTTGTACATGGAAACTAAGCAGTAGTGTTACCCCATTTAACCCTTATCCTGCTCAATATTCAGTTTAGCCACACCCATTTCTGACTTTGAACCGATCAGATTACTTGATGTAATTTATTCTTACAAATCCATAAACTGAATGTCACAGTCTGCAGATCCAGATCAGTTGGCCTATTCAGATGCCATCTGATCTGGATCTACACTGTTTCCAAAGATAAGGGTTGGCGTGAACAGCAGGATAAGAGTTAAATTCCTACATAGTGAATAAAAATCAAAAATGAGTTCCTTTAAGAGCAATGAAAACATTCATAAGAAAGAAGACGGGTCATACTACGTAGTTTCGGCTAATAAAGCCTCATCAGTGACCCTGTAATGATCTGGCAAAGAAAGCCAGAGGAAACATACAGCAATTTTGCGATTTCGAATAGGCAGTCGATACAAAGACTGATATAAATCAAAATGGGGTCCAAATAATTAAAAACATAGTCGGCATTCTATGTTTTTGTTATAAGAAAAGTACGACGAGAAACTGAAAAAGTTATTCTCGAAGAAAAAAAAGAAAACAATGACATTGCATGCCATTACTTACCAACAGAAAGAAACTGATACGAACAATAAACCGTGCCATGTTTTGAATGTTGTCCTTCTTTAACCCATTTTGTACCGGAAAACGCAGCGTCTCATCAGGGCCTACACTATTTGCAGGAAGTTCAGCCATTTTCCAAATCAATTTTGTAGAAAACACAGCCTGACACCCCTAAATTTAGAAATGGACTCCTGCTATATGTAAGGAGGAAGATTTCATTTGGTACAAAAAGGGTTAAACGTAAGTCGTTGATTTAGTTCGTGCCATGAATAACCTGCAAAATAGAAGTGAAGGCAGATCAATAATCGACACAAATGCCTCACACCTTCTATCCAAGACATTAAATTGAAAGAAACATGAACATTGTTTGTTTAAATTGAGGTTTAACGCCCCGTCAACACTGTAAAGGTCATTGTGGAGACGTTGCTTCCAATTTTGAGGGACTTTTATCCGACATTGAGATGAAATGACATCTCAAGCCCTGCCTCCCAATGAAACCAAAAGGGTTTATAAGCATGGACGGACCCACTCGCACCGCATTGCCTGTACAGGCTTAGATCCTCCAAGCGGTTTACCAGTAGTCGTGTGCGGGTCGGATTCAGCTGTGCGTGGAAGCACCATGCAGCCCATCTATTTCTTCAAGCTCCGATGTGCGGGGGCCAGAAAAGAAACATGGACATAAATTAACATCACTATAATAAAACGTCACAGACAGAAAGCCAAAATGACAGTTACTTTCCCACAAAATAGCAAAACAGCTTTCCAAAATAATAAGATACAGTACAAGTCCTATATTTAGACCACCTTTGGGGCTGCTCAAAAGTGGTCTTCAACATCACTATAATAAAACGTCACAGACAGAAAGCCAAAATGACAGTTACTTTCCCACAAAATAGCAAAACAGCTTTCCAAAATAATAAGATACAGTACAAGTCCTATATTTAGACCACCTTTGGGGCCGCTCAAAAGTGGTTTGAAGACCACTTTTGAACAGTCCCAAGGGTGGTCCCATCCCAGAGAACACTGTTCCCAGAAAACACGAAGGAAAAATAACTGCATCTTTGTAAATAAGCTTTTTGAAGCAAAATTAGTCTAAATTTTAGGTGGTCTCAATAGCAGAAATTCACTGTATTAGCAATACACACAAGAAGAGACAAACTAAAAGAACAATAACCCACGACAGAAGAACAGCCTTGTAAACCACACAGTAATTAGAAGAAAACAACGTTAGTTAGGGGGCACATTGTTTCCTTTTTTGGCTTAAATCATAGATAGTGGGTACTCATTGGAACTGCCTCACTCATCACGAAAACACACTTATGTAATTTTGACTCTCTTGAGCCCCACTTTTATATAGTAAATCTGGGGTTTACATGGGTAAACCTTATTTTAATTTTTCTGCTCTAAAACATAGATTGTCGGTACCCGTTAGACCCGCCTCGTTTTTCGGTAGTAATGTTACCATGCATTTGTATAGGCGTGTTTTCGTAATGTATGGTCATTCATGAAAAATGTTCGCGCTATTTTATCGATGTGACATGTAGACCAACAAACACTGTATATCCAGATAATATGCCGCGACACGGGCGTCATCTCAGCCGGCTGCTCAAGTTCTACACTGTTTGCTTCAAATCATGTTGTTTAAGATATGGCTCAACTGTCAATTTAATGATATATTGCACGACCCACAGAAAAAGCGACCGACTGAAGTCGGTTGATTTTCTAAGTGCCCTAAAATCACCGTGTCATTCTGTCAGTCTGTCAGTCTGTCCGTCCGTAACCCGTTTGTGAAAATTGGTGATAGTGACTTAACCGCTTGGAATATTTAAACAATCTTTGGCATATAGATAGATATCAATGAGATCTAACCAATGAACTTGCGAAATATTACATTCCATTTAGTATAGCCTCGCCGAGGCGAAAAATGTGAAAATATTCGAACTGCTTCTCCTCGGAAAGCGTTGTGCCGATTAAAGTCAAATTTCATATGGAGTCCCTAAGGGATGGGGAAAACCAAAATTTGCTCATGGGGTCCAGATCACATGACCAAAATGGCCGCCAAGCCATATATGGTCTGTCTGTCTGTCCGTCCGTAACCCGTTTGTGAAAATTGGTGATAGTGACTTAACCGCTTGGAATATTTAAACAATTTTTGGCATACTGATAGATATCAATGAGATCTAAACAATGAACTTGCGAAATATTACATTCCATTTAGTATAGCCTCGCCAAGGCGAAAAATGTGAAAATTTTCGAACTGCTTCTCCTCGGAAACCGTTGGGCCGATTTAAGTCAAATTTCATGTGGAGCCTCTATGGGATGGGGGGAACCAAAATTTGCTCATATGACCTAAATGGCCGCCAAGCCATATATGGTAAAAACCCTTCAAAAATAGTCTTCTCCAGAACCACTGGGCAGATTTCCACGAAACTTGATAAATAGCATCTGTGACGTAGGCCCATCATAAATTGCTAAAATGGTGACCATGGGTTGACCTTTACCTTCTTTGTGCCTAGGTCAAACTTTGACACATATGCTTTTGTTGGAATATTTAAACAATTTTTGGCATACTGATAGATATCAATGAGATCTAACCAATGAACTTGCGAAATATTACATTCCATTTAGTATAGCCTCGCCGAGGCGAAAAATGTGAGATTTTTCGAACTGCTTCTCCTCGGAAACCGTTGGGCCGATTAAAGTCAAATTTCATATGGAGCCTCTATGGGATGGGGCAAACCAAAATTTGCTCATGGGGTCCAGGTCACATGACCAAAATGGCCGCCAAGCCATATATGGTAAGAACCCTTCAAAAATAGTCTTCTCCAGAACCACTGGGCAGATTTCCACGAAACTTGATAAATAGGATATGGGACGTAGGCCCATCATAAATTTGCTAAAATGGTGACCTGGGTTGACCTTGACCTTCTTTGTGCCTAGGTCAAACTTTGACACATATGCTTTTGAATTGGAAAAGTGAGAATGCATTTTATCCTGCAAACGATTCAGAATACAGTACTAAAGTATAAGATATATTTTTGCTACTTACGATAAGGCGCATTTATTGGGGGAATCGTTTTAGGTCCAGGTCACATGACCAAAATGGCCGACATACCCATATATGGTAACACTCATAAAGCTAAAAGCATCCGGCGGGTCATGCACTTCAGCTGAAGCACTGGTTCTTCATTATAATTTCTTTTCTATACTCGAAAGGTTGGTTTCAGTAAGTACAGTCCTGATATTTCATTGTGGAATTTTCTCAAAATTAAAATTCAGTGTATGAAATAGATAACGATATGTCTATATATGTTTAAGATACGAGAGATGGCCGAAAAGAATTGCTTATTGTCCTCTAGCTCGATATCCACGTGGGGCTCGATAAATAGAGATTATCATATGGAATTTTTCATATCATACCCCATATCAGCCCGAGACTCCCATATCAGCCCGAGAGCCGAAGGCCCGAGGGCTGATATGGGTCGAGGGCCGATATGGGGTATGATATGAAAAATGCCATATAATCTATTTATCATACATTTCACTTTTAAAAAACATTTTTCAAAATAAATTGTATTAATTGCATCTGCCTAATATCAAAGCTACAAATTGCAAATGGCGTCCTGAACAACAAATGCGAATTGCCGCTAAAGGAAGAACGGCCGCTAAAGGCTGATATGGGTCGAGGGCTGACATAGGGTATGACATGAAAAATGCCGTATCATAATCTCTTTATCATACTTTTCACTTAAAAAAAAAAATGTTCAAAATAAATTGTAAATTTTATTAATTATGTTTCCATTGTTTACCGAATTACTAGAATTTCTTTGCTCGATAATTTTATCCAGACCCAAAAGTCTATCTATCTATCTATCTATCTATCTATCTATCTATCTATCTATCTATCTATCTATCTATCTATCTATCTATCTATCTATCTATCTACTATCTATCTATCTATCTCTCTATCTACTGATACTGCGTCGGTCACATTTGACCATTACCGCAGGTGTATATTACATACACTCCAGGTTTTGCAGGATGAAAGCCTACACAGTAATCATGTAATTACGGTAGGGATCTTTAACCTGCACAGGGGATGGTTCTCCCTGCATAGGGGGCCTCCAGTTAACGCCCCGATCCGAAGGACGGTGCACTTTATGACATTCATCCCTGCAAATGATGCCAATGGAGCGTGTTCGGTCACCGAAATTTTATCGCCGCTGCCGGGGATCGAACCCGGGACCTCTAGCATAAGAGGCAAATGCATTAACCACTGAGCTATCAGGCTCCTGTCAGCAATTCCCTGCATCGTTCTTTCGCCCATTTTCCTCTCGCATTCGCTGCGCCGTGCCATGTTTTTGTTTTTTGTTTTTTTTGCCAAATGGTTCGAACAGACGAAAATATTGCAAATGGCGTCCTGAACAACAAATGCGAAATGCCGCAAAAGGAAGAACGCCGCGTGTGACGTCAGAGGTATGATAAAGGCTTAGGAGTGCGATAAAGGGTTGTAATATGGATTTTGGGGTATGATAAAGCCCATGCGATATGGCAGCACGTGCAAGCGTGATACGTGCATTGGTGTCACGTTCGTATCGCATATTCAAAAACTAAGTATGTTATACTAAATGTATGATAAAAACCAATACATATCGAAAAGGGTTAGTCAATACCTTTACAACGGTGTTTGAATGTTTGTTTGTTTTGGAGTTTTACGGCCCAGTCAACACTATTTAGGTCATTTTTGAGCCGGTCAGTTTACCTATCCACACTTTTCCTGGGCAGGCTTATACATAAGCGGTTAACCAGTACAGTGTACATTCTTTCGCCAGAAACTGACAACTGCTCTGTTTGAATCAGCGGAAGGGAGGGAATGACCGTAGAAAAGATTTCATGATCAATCTCCATGAAAGAATGTTGCCGACCCCGGCAGGAATCGAACCTGCGTCCTCCTGATCAGCAGTCAGACGCGCATCCGACTGAGCTACCGAGGCCGGCGGTGTTTGAATGTACATGTTAGATAAAGTGTAAGACATAACATTTGCCTTTTCAATACACGCAATCATTGACCACTGCAGTGAAAATGTTTGGTAGAAGCGTCGACAAGAAAGATGAAATACGGGCTTACATCAAAACTCGCTCAAAGCTTAGGTTGTTCTTTGAAGCAGCTGATGACTGGAATTCCTACTGCTTCTTGTGTGTCTTATGACACAGTTCGGCGGTGGAATATAAGAATCTTATATGGGTGTGAGGGGTGGATTGAAAAATCCGTCCCGAGGGACACTGTCCGGCATCACAAGGCTTGCCGAGTGATGCCGGACAGTGATCCCGAGGGACGGATTTTTCTATCCACCCCTCACACCCATATTGGATTCTTTTTCTTGCATACCTTCCATTTCTATTGCGAAATTTTAATGTTGCTGTCATTTCGGTTACCGATGTCCGCCATTTTGTAATGACACAACAGGAATGTTTAGTGACGTCACGCATGACGACGCCGCGCATGAGGCTGTAATCAACCAGTGCATTTATCAAACACGCGATTATATTCGATTTGGGGTCGGAACACCAGGGTGCGAACATAAATTTCTTTCCCTGGGTAAAACCACGGATTTCCTTGTCTGGTGTGCAAGAATATAAGAATCTGATATGGGGTTCTGTTGTAGATGAGCGTTTCCAACCCGAGGGATGACCGTGCTGAGCGGAACCGAGGCTACGCCGAGGTTCCGCTCAGCACGGTCATCCCGAGGGTTGGAAACGCCCATCTACAACAGAACCCCATATTGGATTCTTATTCTTGCACAACACCTCCAGTTAGTTTTGACAGCTCACACATGTATATTGTTTACAAAATAAAAGTAGTGCGGAAGTAGTTCCGGCAGTTGAATAGAATTGAAGCGCATTTATGTTAGTTGCCTGGAACACCAGGGTCAGAATATAAATTTCTATCCCAGGGAAAAATCACGGATTTCCTTGTCTGGTGTGCAAGAAAAATAACGTTTACCCCTGTAAAACCCCATGTTTACTACATAAAAGTGGGGTTCAAGGGAGTCAAAATTAAATAGGCTTGTTTTCGTGATGACTGGGCCAATTTCAATTTAATTTCACATGCAGCCTCCTGACACGGGGGAAACAAAGTTTGAACAAATGGTCCATGTCACATGACCAAGATTGCTACCATGCCCTAATTCGGTATAAACCGTTAAAAATATTCTCCAGAATCACTGTTCTGATCGTTTTTAAACTTGGTATGTAGCATTTGGTGACGGAGTACTACCTAATTTACAAATATGATGAGAGTAGGTCGACCTTGGCCTATTTTACGCCAGGTCAAAGTTATTTCCTGGGCTTTTAAAAGGGAAAACGGTAAAAAAAATGCATAAACACATGACAAAACTGGCTGTCATTTTCATATACTTCTCCAGAACCGCTGGGTCGATTTTTGGAAACTTTGTATGCAGATTATAAATAATGGCCTCAGGTTGAACTTGACACATATCACAAATTTTCACCTTAAAATTTTCGTGTTTTTTTTTTTTTCGGCGGTAAAGTTAAAATTTGGCGTAAAATAGGCCAAGGTCAACCGACTGTCACGCCTATGCAAACATAGGCGTGTTATCGTAATGGTTTTGGCTTTTCTTACAGTCGTCAGCATGTGGAAATACTCCCTAGCGATAGGCACTGCTTTACTTCTATCCATTGTAGATGGGTTAGGACAACCACGTAAGTTGAAGTTGGCAAACGTGTTTTAGGCCCCCGCCCATCGAGGCTTGACGAAAATAGAAATAGAAATAGATTAGTCTGCATGAAGCTTCCACGCAGAAATGAAACCGACCGCACACGAGTACTGATAACTCGCCTATGTCTAAGCCTGCCCAGGCAAAGTGGTGCAGGTCGGCACGTCCATGCATATAAAAATAAAAAGCTAGAATGTTGCATTTGGAAACAAAGAACACATACAAGAACGAAGATCGGAGACCCGGCTTTATTGAGTCTCTTCATACACATCAATGAAACCAGAACGGGTTCAATGATCCCAAAGGAAAAGAAAATATAATCTGCACTATGATGAAGCACGGGGAGACTTTTTACAGCCGCCACGCGGCACTTAACACAAGCTGCAGTGAGGTAAAATAAAATGCTAAAAGGTTGCATTTGGAAACAAAGAACTCAGTAAATAACGAAACTCGGAGATCCGGTTTTATTGAGTCTCTTCATACACAGCAATGTAGTTTGGAAGGCTGTGTTCGCCCCTAACGCCGGCTTTAGCGGTATTCGATTTTCAATGTAACCAGAACGGGTCCAAAGGACAAGAAAAAATAGTCTGCGCTATGATGAAGCACGGGGATACGTTTTACAGCCACCACACGGCACTTAGCACCAGCTCGAGGGAGCTGAAGTGAAACATATTGGCTACATTGGGCGGCAGGGGTTGAAATGTCATTTTATCTCAGTGTCGAGTAAACGTCCCACAGAATTGGAAGCAAAGGTTGTGTTACAGTTGAATTCACAATATCGGGCGTCTTGGCTTACCTTATTTTATAGAATATTCCAAAGGCAAAAGCATAGGCTAGCTGGGCTATGTCAATTTTAACGGGCACGATTTTAACTTTGAAAAAAAAAAGCATCACGAAAACACGCCATATTATTTTGACCCCAGTGAACCATACTTTTATAAAGTAAAACTGGTGTTTTAAAGGGGTAAACCTTATTTTCCTAATTTCTATATTTTGAGCAGAAATAAGTAAAATATCGCATTTTTTCATCGTAAAATTTCATTTTTTCGGCGATCAAGGTTACAATGTATTTGTGTAGGCGAATTTTCTTAAAAGTCTGTACAAACCCCTGTGTAACGAACGCACAGACCGACCAATGTTAATAAGGAATTTATAAATTAATTTCTCTGATTTCTTATTTTTAAATGCGGAACTAGCTAGACACATAAATTCCTGCATGAAACTATCGCAGAACACCTCTACATTTCTGCAAGAAGCAAAGTCTCACCTGAGCCTTAGTAGTCGGGGATTTGAAATTCGTAGCACCCGTATTGAAGGAGTTTGATGCACCTCATCTCTCACACTTAACTATGATATGAATTTATTTACAGGTCTCTCAGCATCTTAAAAATGGTGTTAACAAATCAAAAAAGTGGGGCTAAAGGCATAAAAGGGTAGATAAATGTTCCTACCCTCTTTTCTCATTTAAGCATCCAAATAATTCCAAACGACATCTCCTCTGAAACTACAATTCGAACTAAATTATATGTGAAGCTGCCATGGTGTGGAAGAACAAACATATATTCTGAATGTCTAGGTCACATGACCAAAATGTCCAACATGTCCATATATGGTAAAAACCTTTGAAAATCGCCTGTTTAGGAACCAATCGATCGATGACCTTGAAACTTAGTATACAATACTGGGGACCTTGGCCCTATCAAATTTGTTCAAATGATGACATTCCGTTGACCATGACCTTTCTTAAGTAAAGGTCACATTCGGTCATGTAGGAATTTGTATGGAAAAGACAGAATTTTCTGGTTCTGTCGCAGCTTATGACATCATAGTTGATATTTGCAATCAGCTTAATGATCCTGGGACCATAAGATTTTCCTTTTCTAAAACTACTCGGCTAACTGATACCAAATTACATATACTGCATCAGTCCGGTCCAGAAATCAAAGTTTGTTAGAGGGATTTGTCAGATCGTTTTTGTTTTGTTTGATTTGATGTTTAACGTCCCCGTCAACACTGTAAAGGTCATTTTGGAGACGTTGCTTCCAATTTTGTGGGACTTTTACCCGACATTGAGATGAAATGACATCTCAAGCCCTGTCGCCCAATGAAACCAATAGGGTTTATAAGCATGGACGGTCCGACTCGCACCGCTTTACCTGGGCATGCTTTGATCCTCTAAAGCGGTTTTCCAGTACTCGTGTGCGGTCGGATTTCAGCTCTGCGTGGAAGCATCATGCAGCCCATCTATTTCTTCAAGCCCCGATGGGCTCTGTGTGATCGTCACACCAATACATGGCAAAAAGTGATTTTAAAATCTATAGCTCAAGAAATACAAGACCTTGGTATGCAACATTTTGGGCTTTAGCTCTGCTAAAATTGTTCAAAGCTGACCATAATGTATGCGATGGCAACAAAAACAAAACGGTTGATTTCAAAATAATTTGGCAGCAATGGTCCTGGGATTGGCCTCTACTAAACCATTATGGTCTGTTAAAATAAATGGCCAACAGGAGGTTGGGATTTATGCCCACTTGAGCTCTGGTGAGAGTAGTTTCCCATGGGCTGCTTAATTTTTTATAATTTTGTGTTCAGGGCATTTACTGAAAGCCGCTTAAGCTTGATGGCAAGCGAAAACCATATTTAATTGGCATTGTCATGGTACAGCAGCCACCGTATTCTGCTTTACTGGTTGCGCTTGTTTGGTTATCTTTTGTTGCTTAGCTGCATTTTCCAGCCTTTATAAATAATTAATTGATGACCATTGATAGTTTGGTATGAAGTAACCATGACAGCAATACCTCTACAAGACGACACTGTTCAGTGAAGATAACAGCGCGGTCCTATTTCAGTCTTTTTTCAAAGGGTTGGCAGATTTTTGTCCAGTATTTCATAATGAAGGAAAGACGTATTTTAATAAGTTTACTCCTCTGAACAATCCAGCCTCCTTTTTACTGAAGGTCTGCAAAATTTCACTACAACAATAAAGAAACATCATATAGTTTTTGGTGAAATGACTTTACTTCAGTGTTTTAGAAGTTTGTTGTTTTGATTTTTACCATTAATTTGCTACAGAAAAAGACACTCTATTTAAGTTAAATATCAGCATCTAATTCTCCAGCTGCGGATTTGATATACTCAGCCTTATTTGCTGATTGAATGACTCTGGTTTAAGTCGATCTTTTAGCAAACATGCGCAAATTGAGGTCACCAAGTTACATGAAGATGCAGAAAAGGTCAGTCGAGTCTGTGTTGAACCCGATGTTCCCACCCTTCTTGACTTAGGTACAGAGAAGAAGCTTGGTTTACTTAGGAATCGTAACATTTATTATGCCAAGCATCGTCTCTGTTCATTGTTCAATATATCTGACATATTGGGTTTCAACTTCAAGTAAATTAACCCGCCCGCCTAGTTCCTTTCGTGTGTAGTAACGCATTTCCGCCAAAACGCCTGAAGGAAGGTGTCTGAAGCTCTGTCTCTGGTAGGGTTAACCAGAGCCGAACTGCTTGGTTTCTTCGCTTCAGCATTCTAGCTATTTCATGCTGCCGAGTCCCCATCGATGTTTCATCTCTTTATTCGTTTGTTTTTCTGTTCTCGGAGATGTTGCACTATTGAGCTACAACTCCATCATGCAGAATGAACATCATCGGTTTAACCAAGATAATCAAGGCGAGTATTGTGGCCACCTAAAATCAATTAAGGTGGCCACCCCACCCCCGTAAAACTTCCTACTGACCCTGTTCCAAGGCGGTACTTTTGTGTGGTTTATTATTTTCATAGTTAGTCCTTAAGATGTATATATAGCTAATGCCTTTTTTATTATGGATAGTCGCCATGTGGGGAGATAACTGTCCTTCTGGCTTTCCATTCGTGACGTTTTCATTTTGGTGTGAATGGGAGATGAGAGATATTCTGTATAGATACCTGATCATTGCCTACACTCTTTTTTCAAACCGTGATAACTCATGATGGCTTGTCATAGAAGGCCTTTTCTGGCCAATCTGTATGGACAATTGGGGTGGTTGGGTGAGGAATAGGTGACGTGTACCTTGCGTCAATAGAGCGTCCAACTGAGATTCGCTTACAGCTGGACAAGACCTGCTGTTCTTGCAGTAGGTAAGGGTAGAGGGGGAATACTGTTATTTCTTCTGTTTCTGCTTTTCCATTTTTCCGTTTTCTCCTTTGTCTCTCACTTTCATCTCTCAACTATCTCTGCTATCGCTTTTCTGCCTTTCTCTGGGGAGAGGACACAAAATGACCAACAAGGGTTGACGTGCCTTTAAACCCAAAACAATCAATACATGGGACAAATATCAGTAAAAGGAAGTAGTAAAAAAGGAGATTAAGACCAGATTAATCAGTGTGTTACAAGAGACACAGAATAATTAAGAGCTAATGGTGAACAGAGGGGCAAGGCTATTGAAGGCAGGTTGCCCAAAGAAATGATAGAAAGTAAGTGCAGGTGACATCTTAAGATGCACGTTTATAGGTTATATCACAACTCTTGGAAAAGGGAAGATAGAAGAATGTTTCAGGGGTGGCTTTACGTTACATTAATTTTTAGTCGTGCGACTTAACAGAGACCTTGTAGTGGCCAGTAACATTTACGTGTTTGGAATATGATAATGTCGATGTTACTTGGGGAGCCTTCAGCACAAACCGGAAACTTTGGGTAATGATTCTTGAAATATACAATGTACTCATTAAATGTTGATTGATTCAAGTCACCAGTTTAGAGAATCACTTGTAGTTCACCCGGTGACAAATATGCTTGATGTACGAGGTTTCAAAACGTACTAGAAATCATTTAGCGCGAAAATAGAGAAAACTTTACAAAAATTGTGGGGGCAAATTTCAATGGTCAAAATTAATGGTAACACCGGATGTAGTTACGTCATATCATGAATTTTGGTGTCTTCGAGTATTGACAAATATTTTGACTGATGCAATAAATCAACATTCATTTGTAAGCGCAAGCTACACATAACTAAACCTAATCCAACAATACCATCCGCATTGGGGTGGTTGTAAACTCATAGACTTTCTAACCCCTTTTCCCCACCAGATTTGCTAAATAATCATATAGGTTAGGCTTCTACCTCAATGAAACGGCACAAATAAAGCGTGAGAATTTTGGGTGCATTAAATTTTCCGAAATCTGGTCTCAAATCCCGGACTATAGCTGCTCACCTATCCGATATGTACCATTATGAAAACACATGTAGACCCCAGTTTTACCATACAAAAATGGGGCTCAAGGGGGTTATAATTATATAGGTGTGGTATCGTGATGCCCTTTCACACGGGAAGGCTCCTTACCAATGCCAAAACACGCTGAACATAAACTAAGCGAAATCAAACCGAGTGTAATTAGACTCCGTGGTTACCGATAGCAGTATGAATATGGCGTCCCGTTTGGGTTTATACCCATTTAATACAGATATCTGCATTTAAATAGAGATATTTGCATTTAAATAGAAACATCTGCATTTATATACAGATATCTATATAAAAATGCAGGTATCTCTTTTAAAATATAGATATCTGTGTTTGAAATGTAGATATCTATATTTGGCTACCAGGTACAGATATCTGCATATCACATACATATATCTCTAATTGCATGAAATTCAGACATCTATATTTACTTTTTATTATTATATATATTTTTTTTTGAAATGCAGATATCTGCTTTACATAGGTTTAAACCAAGATGAATCCTTCACATTCCTTTGACAGATAACTGCGCTGATGTTTACAAGAACGATAAGTTTTCAAAGAACGGCACCTATCTGGTTTACAACCGACAAAATCAGTCATTCCACATCTACTGTGAATTTCACCATGGTTACGGCTATACCTACGTTGATCTTACAACGACCACAGCCATTAGTATTGTCGATTTATACACTGACGCTAATCACGTTCTCATCCGAGATCTACGCACAAACGGACATCAATATGTTTCTCGCGTGGAACAGATGACGTCATACAAGCAGTACAAGCTTTCATTGCAGTTCAACTCGTTCACTGGATACTCTCAGCCGATGAACCACAACATGTTGCCATATTTATACATCGGTTTTGTCCCTGCCAACGTAGCAAAAAGGGCCGGGGCTGTTCAAGGATACAGAGTAAATGGAGTAGATTATTCTTTTGTCAATTGCGACGCCAATCCGAACAGTTATTTTGTGTTTCTGGAGAACAAAAACCACGTTCCTGTCGCCAACTATAATCCAGGGGCTAGTACGCTCGTAAGTTTTATTCTAAAGATAGCCTACCCATGTGAAATAAAAATAGTCAATGATGGGGGAGGAAATCTCAGGCAAGGTTTCATTTACTTAACCCATTGCATGCGGAAAGCCCCTAAAGGGGTACCTTGGCAAAAATTGCAGGCCCAGATCAGACGCCGAACGTCTGATCAGGACCTGCACTATTTGCTAACCGAATTTTGCGTCAAAAATAGAATAAAAGCAAATAAATAGGCCTGACATCCCTTAAATGACAAATAGACATGTCCAACATATGTCAATGGAATAGTCCACTAGTACACAATGGGTTAAATATGTTCTAGAAAGGGTTATCCTTTGAAAGCTAGGAATACACCACAGAACTGGAAAATATGGAGTGTACATGTTTCCTGGGCCAGACTAGCTAGTTTCGGCCAAAGGCAGGGCTCTTTGAAAAAGCACTCGAAACACCCGAAGTCTGTTTACGAGGCTGTCCTCACAAGAGTGAGATAATGCCTACTTGCGGAACATGTACGGGCAGATTTTTATATGCTGAACCGAAAAAGAAACGCAACTTTTTAACCCAAAAGATTTTCATGCAACTATCAGGTTGACTGAAAAATCATTTTGCGATTTACTTTCATACTTTTTAAACTGTCTTATGCAGAAAACACTTGGGCGATATCTGTACAGTTTAACGCTCCACTTGGCAATTCGTTTTTTTTTTCAACATTTCCTCGTGCAGTACAATAAATGTATACAGTAACCTCATCATATTTGCATATTGTGTTACCTGGAGTTTGGGTTTCAAAAGTCCGGTAAAATTTCTCTACGGAATATTGTACGTTTGACACAAGATCAACGTAACGTAGCGGTCCAAAGTAGAAGTAAAACAAAGATCAGGAATCGATACAATTAACTTACTCCACCCATCAAAGACACCAAAGGGAAAGAAACACAAACATGAAGCGACCAGACCATAATGGAAACCTTAACAAAGGAAGGCCATAAAGACAGTTACTTTCCAACAAAATGGCCAAATGGCCATCAAAAATAAAAAGACATAAGGGATACTCACAGTAAGTAACAAACAACAATATAAATAAACCGCAACAGAAGAACCGCCCTGGAACGGTCAGTGGAAAGAAGTCCACTGGGGGGCTTAAATCGATTTTACATGACCATAATCCTCACCCTTACCTCTGTCGCGGTAAACACTTATTTTGTTTAGTCCGCATGAAGGCTTCCTATTGCATCAGTGTAACAGCTCCGAGAACATACAAATAAAAAAACTACAGAGATGAAACAAGGTTGAGGACTCGACAGCATACGAGGAGTGTTCAAATCTGAATGCAAGTAGAACGTTTTCTCATGCACTAATGCGAAAATCACCTGGAAATAATATCACAGCGTAGAAAAACATTTTACCTATACATTGATACCAAACCTGTTAAAATCCGTCCACTTTAGTCATGTATATCGTTCGATAAACACTGTCTACTCTTCTATACTAATACAAAACATGGTTGGAAGAAGGTCAGAGTACGCCGTTGAAATACGGTCCTATATTAAGAATCGTTGTATTCTTGGTATACGGTGCAAAGACATTTTAGATGAAATATGTTCGGTTTATGGGCATAATGAAATGTCTTTTCGGACAGTTTTTCGTTGGTGTAAGAAATTCAGCTGTGGGCTAGACTCAACAGAAGATGCACCACATGATCGTCGGCCGAAAAGAACAACATCTGCCAAGATGGTTGCTAGAGTGAAAGAAATAGTTGCTACCGATGCACGATACACCACTAGGCAAAGAGCTAGTATGGTTGGCATCTCATTAGGAGGAGCTCATACAATTATGAAACGGAATTCGAAAATGAGAAATATCTGTGCTAGATGGATTCCCCATCTGTTGACAGATGAGCAGAAAAAGACACGCGTTCAGTGCGCCAAGAAGTTGCTTAAAATTTTTCAAAATTACAATGTACGGTCTTTCGCTAATGTCGTCACAGGTGACGAGACATGGGTTCACATTTTTGAGCCAAAATGAACGATTCAGAACAAAATATGGGCAACAAAGTATTGCAAAAGATCATGCATTGCAAAGCGGACCATGAGGGTCAAGAAGGTAATGTATACCATATTCTTTTCAAATCAGAGCCCTGCTATTCAGGTTGCCGTGCCTAAAGGCAAATCTGTAAATGCGAAGTTTTACAAGAATAAAGTTCTTCGAAAATTGAAGAAATATTTCAAAGAATGAAGACCCGCAACTGGTATGGCCAATGTCAGATTGCTACATGACAATGCGTCATCGCACAAGGCGTTCATTGTGCAAGACTATCTGGAGCAGGAAAAGGTTGTTGAACTCCCTCACCCCCCGTATTCCCCTGACCTTGCCCCGTGCGACTTTTTTTTTTTTGTTCCCGCGGCTGAAAAAATACCTTTCTGGTCGAAAATTTGTACAGCGCAAACACCTCGGTTCTGCAATATTCCAGTGCCTTCATAGTATACCGCGAAAAGGCTACCAAAAAGCATTCAATGATTGGATCAGAAGACTGAAAGTTTGAATATCTGTTAAAAGGGAATACTTTGAGGGGACAAAATAAATTTTTCATCGAAATCTATCACGGAATCGTTTTTATGTGCTTAGTTGCATTCATATTTGAACAGTCCTCGTACAACAACAGAATTGCTGGAGCAAAAGAAAACCAACAGTTAGACTCCGAGGGGCCCGACCAAAGACGGAGCATCAGGCGCCAACCAACATAAAGAATACTAAAATAAAATAAAATTCCATTTATGTTTTTACGCTGGAACCGTAATATAATCTTAAGCCCGACCCATCGGTGTGCAATCAAAGAGGGAAGCAAAGTTGCCAACCGTGATTGGGTTAACCACCATGAATGCAGTCTGTTTTAAAAGATTTATGTTGTACCCAATCTTTATATATCGACGAACGATTTTACGAAATTGGGTACTAAAGTCATTACAGGCATGTATTTTTCTAAATTTATATACTAAGTCACCATAGAATTCGGGTTCCGATAGGCCTTGTTGCAGAAGTGTTTTAAGTCCAACATTGAATTTTGAAACCAAATCAGAATGACGTCTATAAAACTTAGAAAAGGCTTTACGTAGTTTATGATACCGATACCCCTGATTAAAAAGTTAAGCGGTTAATAATTTATTACGAGTTTGAAGTCGGATACATGACTAGACACTCTAGCGAATTGAATTAACTGCGAAATATAAACCCCGTACGATGTCGCACGAGTAACATCACCGTCCAAAAAAGGAAAATTTACAATCTCGAAATCCAAATCATCACGTTTATCATAAATTTTGCAAAAAAACGAATCCATCTACAAGAGAAAAATGTAAATCCAAAAAGGGGGCCTCGGTATCAGAGGAATTTTCCTTGTTTAACTGAAGTTCTAGGGGATAAATCTGACTGATCAAACCATCAAAGTAAGTATTATCAATATTTAATAAATCATCTAAATATCTAGAAGTAGAACTAAAAGCTTCAATAATTTCAAAATGGTTAGCAATGGAAAGCGACAACATGAAGTCTCTTTCATAACAATACAAGAATAGATCAGCCACAAGAGGTGCGCACTTCGTATCCATCGGAATACCCACAACTTGTTTAAATAGCTTAGTACCGAATCTAATATAAATATTGTCAACTAGAAAGGTGAGGGCATCACACACTGTCTGACATGACCAAAGTGTATAATTCTTATGCTCTTTAGAAGTGAAAAATGCATTTCTGACATTACATGCAAGATAGAGAGAATCTTCTCTGTGAAAAGCCCATTCAATTAAATCATTAAGCTTTTTTTATAAGATTATGAGGAAGTGTAGTGTAAACAGTGGAAAAATCGTAAGTAGACATACTTGAGGCACGAAAACGTCTGGATTTCAATTTATTAAAAACCTCATTTGAATTTTTTATAGACCAAAACAGATTTCTTCCTGATCTTTCAAAGACTTACAATATTTAATCACATGCGTTTTAATAGCAGTAAGACAGAAAGTTAATAATTTCGAAAGTTCAGTGGTAGTGCAAGAGCTAGAATTTGCAATAAACCGTGCTTTGTAAGGTCTTTTATGAAGTTTTGGTAACCAGTATAGCTTAGGAAGCTTGCCGTGGCCTTCTGTAATACACACAGCAAACTTGGTTGCTGAACGACAAATATGTTCATCTACTATAGCTCTCTCTTCAGCTAAAGGCTGAAGTTCATAGGCCTTAGTACCACCAATCTCCTGCTTAAGCCTGTTAACATAGTGGAGCCGTCAAACAACGACGACGTTGTTAGCGGCCTTGTCTGCTGGGGCCAAAACAAACTTCTTATGAAATTCTTGAATACCTAGTTAAAGATGACGTAAAGACGTCTTAGGCTTAGAAGGTACTAAGTTAGTATTTTGAGAATAGATAGAAATGCGTTTATTCACTAGTTTTAAAATGCTAAGTTTCCAGTCCTTAAGGGCTTTATGTTCAACATACTCTCGCTTACACCATCGATTACCGAATTCATTCAAGGCAGCAGCGATTTCATCTCTACATTTACTGAAATCAATTTTAGAAGGAAACCGATATTTCGGTCCTTTAGAAATTATATTCCTTATCCTAGAATCAGGAATGATTTTCAAATTGCCAGTAATTACATGACCAGCAACAGGATAACGATTACACTGAGGTTTTACAATCACATGAATCAGGAGTATTAGTATCAATATCAAGATCTGAAACAAGTTTATTGAAATTAAAAATGATAGATCTAACAGGTCTGTTATATTTTTAGCAAATTATAGGTGTTTCAGTAGTCTGGAAATAAGCAGGAATGGAAGAAAGCACCGAGCTCTCACGAAAAATAAAGGGCAAATCTATAAAATCCATACCCTTATTAATGAAAGATATTTTGAAGAAATGGCGTTTATGATTAATTTCAGAATCTATTTAAGGACGGAGAATATGCTGAGTATAGCCTCTAGTTAAGAGAGCCGCATCATATAACTGATTAGAACTATCGTAGAATTTATTCGCCTCGGTGTCCAGAAGACGTAAAACAGAAACGGGTAATGAACTTAGAAATGAAAGCATAGAGTGGGATCCGTGATTTAATAATATAATTGGCAGTCACTTCAGTCTAGTATTGTTTCGTTTATAAACGCGTATTTTACGTTTATAGTTACCATTTTTTCCTGGTGCCATGAGATCTAGTTCTGCGTTTTCGACATTCCAGGAGCGAGAAAATATCAAATATGTCTATAAAAGGGTTATCCTTTGGGAGCAAGGAATACACCACAGAAGTGAAAAATATGGAGTGTACATGTTTTCTGAGCCAGACTAGCCAGTTTCGGCTAATAAGGCCTCAATCAGTGACCCTCAGACATTTTCAAAATTCCACAGTGGAATCAATGATCCCAAAGGACAAGAAAATATAATCTACACTATGATGTAGAGCAGGGAGACGTTTTACCGCCGCCATACATTCCCACATACCAGCTGTAGTGAAGTTAAATATGTTCTATAAAATGGTTATCCTTTGGGAGCAAGGAATACACCACAGAAGTGAAAAATATGGAGTGTACATGTTTTCTGGGCCAGACTAGCCAGTTTCGGCCAATTAGGCCTCATCAGTGACCCTCAGACTTTTTCAAAATTCCACAATGGAATCAATGACCCCAAAGGACAAGAAAATATAATCGCGGTCAGATTCGCGGTCAGACATTATGCTTTCCTCTTGAATTGCACGCCGGTGGATCGGGGTTAATGCTCCATGATGGCTTTGGCTTAAATCCATTTATTAGTTGGGTGGAGCCGGAACGTTTATCTCTGTTGATTGATCCAACGGGGTTCAACTGTTTGTGTTTTCATCCAGTGTTCCTGTGGTGTGAACCTCGTTTCACTGACCGTTCCAAGGCCGATCTTCTGTTTCGGTTTATTTTTGTTATGGTTTGTCTTTCAGTGTGTGTACCGCTGTTTTTTTTTTTTTGTTTTGTTTTGGGTACCCAGTTGACCATTTTGTGGGAAAGTAACTGTCCTCTTGGCTTTCCGCTATTGATGTTCCATTAGGTTTTAGTTACTTTATGTTTGTGTTTCTTTCCTTTTGGTGTCTCTGATGGGAGCTGTGGGTTAATCGTATTGATTCCTGATCATTACCCTCACTTCTATTTTCCACTGGATGGCTCAGCGCGTTTTACCGTCGAGTCCTCGTCCTTGGGTCAACTTGACTTTAATTGTGATTTCTTTGTTTACCGAGATGATTCACGGATGAGTTAGAAAACCTTCACTTGGGCCAAACAAATACTTGGTTGAACCACAGTAAAAGTGAGGGTGATGGTTGAGATCCCATAACGTTAACTTAAACCCATCAATAATATTTACTGACCATTCCAAGTC
Organism: Lucinisca nassula; assembly: GCA_963580285.1. NCBI lineage: Eukaryota > Metazoa > Mollusca > Bivalvia > Lucinida > Lucinidae > Lucinisca > Lucinisca nassula. The sequence continues at coordinate 19,894,056 of OY757019.1, forward strand.
GGTGTTTTTGCTGTTGTCCGTTTATGATTTGTGTTGGTGGTTCTGAATTTGTTTTAATTATATATGCTGTAACGCTGATTTTTCTGATTCTTCCCAATTTGGTTGTTCATATTAGTTACGTGTGTCCTTCCAGTTTAATGTTTGTCATGATGGTGATTCCGATTCTTTCCCCTATTATGTGTGTTGTTCGTTTTGGTTAGGATTCACGGATGAAATACAAAACCTTCACGCGGACCGAAATATACTTGTTTAGACCACAGTCAAAGTGAGCAGTAGGGTTGCGATACCGTAAAGTTAACTTTAATCTATCAGTATTTTAACTGACTTTTCCAAGTCGGTGTTTTTGCTCTTGATCCTCGATGTTTTGTGTTGGTAGTTCTGATTATTGCCCTATCATGTACGTTGTGACGTTGGTGATTCTGATTCTTCTCCCGTATTGGTTGTTAATTTTATCTAAGTTTGTCCTTACAGTTTATTGTTTGTCATGTTGGCGATTCTGAGTCTTTCCCCCATTATATATCTTGCCCCTTTTTAGTTAGATTTGGATATTCTGAGTCGCCACGTGTTTGATAAAGAGCTGCTGACTCGGTTTACCTGTCGTCACTCCATGTTTCGACTTCTTTCCCCAGTGCTAATGTGGGAAGAATTCTAACACAGCGCGCCCATATAGGCAATGGAAAACAACTGTGTTTTATTCTACAACAAATCACAGCAAAGGAGAGGGTGACGAGTGACGTCATTAAAACTGCAAATTTCTGACGTCACTAGTCGATTTCCTTGACGTTAGACGGTGTAACGTCATTTTCTCGCATCGAAAACGTTAGAATAGAATATAAATACATGTGTTTCAGTCGATAAATTTAGCGGGATTTATTCTAACAATGGCGAAAAGTTGTGAGATTTTGAAGGAAACAACAGCATTATTGCCGATTTTCAGCCTGTAAGAATCGAAATAGATCAGCTCTACGCGTTTGTGATTTGTCTACTTTACAACTGACCTCCAAACTGTGATTTATTACTCAACAAATCACAGTTAGAGCTGATCTATTTCTTAAATTGAGATTCCTGATAGTTTCTGTCGTTACTTTTTAAGTCTCTGGTGGGAGGTGTGGGTTAGTTGTATCGATTCCTGACCTTTGCCTTCAATTCTATTTTTAAAACTTCTAATACTGGCCCAAAACAAACGCTCTCGAACAAGCACTAACACGCATTGGTGGGACGTTTTACACGTGCAAATCTTATTTATGTCAGTGCGTCCGATGTCATTTAAATTTCAACACATGCAATGAGATGACGATGCCTTTAAAGACCACTTTAAGTCGTCCCCAAACTATCGGTTCATCAAAATCAACGATTCAACGATGCTCGCCAACAGACAGAAACAATATTTCCATTTCGTTTTGAACAAAACTCATAGCTTGGCGGCTTCGGACGTGATCAAGTTTGAATATGAATTAGGGAGACAACGGTTCTAAAAATAAGCCTAATACAGCTTGGATACGTATGTATAACAACTGTGCTATTCGACCCCTCGTGTTGGTGGTTATAATGCCGCGAGTTGCAAAGTGATGTCAGAGAAGCAACAGGATTTGCGACAACATGTGAGAGATAATCAATAAATCTTTGTATAGTTATGTATTTTAAAATTGTTTATAAAAAAAATAATGTATGTATATTTCGACAATTAACGGACCTATTGGGTAAATTCGTTGACTCTTAAGCATTATGTCTCTCACCAATTTGGTTCGAGCCTCGAAGGAAGGTCGGGTGTTTGTTTTTCTCCAGGCATTCGAAATAAGTGAAATAATCTTGAAAGGGCGACAAAACCAAATAAAAATGCCGACACTAAAATATGGCAAACTGGAAACAGTAAAAGGCGAGTTACTAGCACATCCATTTGTTTAATAGAAGTGGGGGCAATGATCAGGAATTGATACAATCAACCCACAGCTCCCATCATTTAAGGTAGAAGTGAAGGAAAGATCAGGAATCGATACAATTTACTTACTCCACCCATCAAAGACGCCAAAGGGAAAGAAACACAAACATGAAGCGACAAGACCATAAACAAAGGAAGGCCATAAGGACAGTTACTTTTCCCCAAAATGGCCAAATGGCCATCCAAAATAAAAAGACACTAGTGATACACACAGTAAGAAACAAACAACAACATAAATAAACCGCCACAGAAGAACCGCCTTGGAACGGTCAGTGGTAAGAATTCCACTGGGGAGCTTAAATCGATTTTACATGGCCATAATCCTCGCCCTTACCTCTGTCGCGGTAAACACTAATTTTGTTTAGTCCGCATGAAGGCTTCCTAACTCACCAGTGTAACATGTCCGAAAACATAAAAATCAAAAAAAACTACAGAGATGAAACAAGGTTGAGGACTCGACAGCATACAACAACAGAATTGCCGGAGCAAAAGAAAACCAACAGTTAGACTCCGAGGGGGGGCCGACCAAAGAAGTCTGCAGTTTGAGAATCGGAAGAAAAAGAATCCGAAAATGGTTACAGGACTGAAAAAATTGTTTGTCTAAACTACGACACAACGAAGAGCGAGGATTTCGGACATGTAATCTATATTTTGAGCAGAAATAAGAAAAATATCAGAATTTTTCATCTTTAAATTTTCATTTTTTCGGCGGTATAGGTGGCGATGTATTTGTATAGGCGTGTTAGCGTAATGATAATTAAGCCCAACAGCAAAATACATTTTACTGACCGCTCCGAGGCATTCGTCTGGACCGTCCGTTATGGTTTAATATTGTTATAGTTCGTTTTTTCATGAGTGTATTATGTTGGATAGCCGTTTTTATCATATGACGTCGCGTCTGAGCGTGTAATAACGCCGTGTAATAAATTAGATAATCCACCAGTGGATTAAATATGCAAATTAATTAGATACGTCCCGTAACGTTACATGTACGACGTCCTTAACGACGTCGCGTTTACTAACGGCGGAATGTTGAGATTTTTGTAAACAATCGTGAATAAAATACGCTTTAAATGTCATATGATATATAGAATCTTGCATTCATGCTCATGTATTATTGAATTTATTAAACTCGTTGAGGAAAAGGGATAAAATGCTGGGCTTAAACTCGTTGAGGAAAAGGGATAAATGCTCGGCAAAGCCTCGCATTTTATCCCTTTTCCTCAACTCGTTTAATAAATTCAATAATACATTCAATAATACATGAGCACTCATGTAAGATCCTCTACGACCATTTTGTGGGAACGTAATTGTCCTTTTGGCTTTCCGCCTGTGACTTTTTAATAATGTGATGTTAATTTATGTTCGTATTTATTTCCCTTTGGTGTCTTGGATAGGAGGTGTGAGGTCACTTTGTCGATTGTCTTCACTTCTATTTCAGCCATGCTTTTTTATTATTACATGTATTATTTTTCCGATGTTACAACTGTTATTCCAAAGATGGGGACTCGTCCTAGATCGGCCTTTATTTCCCGAAAATGGTCTGTTGTTGCATGTTTGTGTTTCTTTCCCTTTGGTGTCTCTGATGGGAGCTATGGGTTGATTGTATCGATTCCTGATCATTGCTTCTTCTATTTTGAGGTGTTTCAGGCAGCAGTTTCTGCCTTCTGTTAACCGTATCTACACTAATAGATTATGCAGAGCTTATAGGCTTATAACCAAATCGGTGAGAGGGATAAATTCAGCTTTTTTCTTTCGTATGATACAACTTGCATGGCGAAAGAATGGATTCGATAAAGGCGTTACCATCCTTCGCGATGCTCAAGTAAAGTCTCGGTTCAGATAGGCATTGACATTCCTCGGGATGGAAACACTTGGTAAATGAAACCAATTCCCATAAACATATTAATAGTAAATTATTAACAATTGTACATTTCCCTAATTCATATATAATACAGGTTCATCGATGGGATTCGACAGCTAAACCAATAGCCAGCGCAAACTACTTGCCCAGTTCATACTTCACCTTCTTTGAGATACATTTTGGGGGTTGCGGAGGTTATGCTACAGCAAACAGTTTCCCAAGTGTCACAGGCGCTGCACTAGGACTACGATATGGTTAGTCGAGTAAACATCTGAGATGCACATTTCTTGCACACGAGATAAGGAAAGCCTGGACTTAACCCGGGAATATTATACAAATATTTATTTCCTTGGAGGGTGATAGTGAAAAATGTCACCCTGAGGAATATGAATATCAACTGAGGCGTAGCCGAGGTTGATATTTATATTTCGAAGGGTGACATTTTTCACTATCACCCTCCCAGGAATGTAATATTTAGGCTCGTATTTCATTATACCGAGCAAAACTAATAGTTATGGTAAGGGTTTTTTTAATGAAAAAGATACAGGACTGCTCACAAGTGACTTCTGACGCAATGGCGTTCCAAATTATCGGATAACGTCAGTTTTCTAAATAAGCGACGTTAGGTGGTGAAACAGAAATTCAGAAGTTCAAACGCTTATAACTTCGTTTTTTTTTTATTTTTTTGTTTTTGTTTTTTTTTTTTTTGTTTTTTTTTTTTTGTTTTTTTTTTTTTCTGAACAAAACCCTAAAGTGTGGGCATGCATTTTCTTAATTAAATAAAAAGAAACATTTTGTACCAAAATTGTTGGACGTTGTTACAATTTTTGGTTTAGACTCATTTTCTCCAGCTAGACAGAAGAACCGAGCCGTACGCGCACCCAGTTCCGCGCATGTTATAGTCGAAATTATCGCAGGGTGATAGTATACAACTATTTCATACCTTTTTGGGCGACAGTCAAAACTATCAGCCCCGAGGTGCTGTGGAGCACCTGATGAACTATCGCCCGAGGCCGAAGGCCGAGGGCGATAGTTGATCAGGTGCTCCACAGCACCGAGGAATATGAATATCAACCGAGGCCGAGGGCGATAGTTCATCAGGTGCTCCACAGCACCGAGGGGCTGATAGTTTGGAGGTATGAAATAGTTGTTTTATTACCCAACTCGTATAAAAAGTTATTTTGATCACAATAAGCAATTACTACTTGTCAAGTTGCTAGGTGATCACGTGGCCATGAGATAGTTAAAACTACCTGCACCGGGCAATAGTTCAGTGCTCCGTGTGATAGTTCTCTGAAAACCGGTTCAATCCGATTTCATGCGAAAAGGTGTTAGATAGTCGAAAATGCTTAATAACTTCTTATATAGTAGGTTGGGTAATAATAAGAATAATAACATTTGTCATAAAACTTACCTATTACTGCGAATTTATACCATCACGAAAACACGCCTATATAATTTTGACCCCCTTGAGTCCCACTTTTATATATTAAAACTGGGGTTTCCGGGGTATACCTTATTTTTCTTTTTACTATATAAAATTTGGGTTCAAGGGGGTGAAAATTATATAGGCATGTTTTCGTGATGTATACTTTTAGCGCAAGAAATTGTAAAATTTTAAGAGGAAAAAATGTGATATTTTTCTTATTTCTGCTCAAAATATAGACGGTGGATATACGCGGTTCAAACGAGTACCCACACTCTATATTTTAGAGCAGAAATAAGAAAGATAAGGTTTACCCCTGTTAACCCCAGTTTTAGTGGTGTTCAAGGTGGTCAAAATTATACAGTCGTGTTTTCGTGATGACTACACAAACACACACACACACACACACAGAGAGAGAGAGAGAGAGAGAGAGAGAGATATTTTAAACTCTTAATATAACCAGCTGAACACGGACAACTACCTTTGCAAACAGTGTAGATCCAAAAGATACCATCTGACAAAGGATCTACACTGTCATTTAGTTTTCAAATCAATGAATACACTATATCAAGTAATGTGATTGGCTTATAGTCAGAAAAGTGTGAGGCTTAACTAATTTATTCTGACCCCGCCCATCGGGGCATGGAGAAATAGGCAGAGCTGAAGCGGACCGCACATGAGTACTGGTAAACCGCATACTTGTAGAGGATCTAAGCCTTCCCAGGCAAAGTGATACGAATCGGACGTCTCTACATATAAACCATTCTGGTTTGTTTGGGCGCCAGGGCTTGAGATGTAATTTCATCTCAATAGCGGGTAAATTTCCCACCCAATCGGAAGCAACGTCTCCAAAATGACCCAAATAGTGTTGCTGGGGGTGTGCAACCTAAATTCAAACAAACTTATTTATTTTATACTAAGCAGTGAAATCAATGCATAGCTTATTTGTTTGTTTTTGGAGTTTAGCCCCGCCAACACTATTTAGGCCATTTTGAGCCACTCAATTTACCTATCAACACTTTTCCTGGACAGGCTTATCAATGCATATCTGAAACAAATAAAAATATTTATGTATGATATTTTTCCACTGGGAAAAATTACATGATCGTGTTACAATGTATGTTCACAGTAGCAGTCAGGACTACTTTTTGGTTTACTTTTCCTATACAATATACACATTCGTTTTTTTTTTTTCGAAAAGTACCAATATTTCATCAAATCTGTTGAATAACATATTCCATCTAGTGTGTTGAAAACACCAGAAATTTTTACGAGTGCGAAGCATGTTACGAACAGCTGTTCCATTACGAAAACACACCTATACAAATACATTGCCAATGAAACAATACTTTCATAAATGAAAGATATGCAAGAAAAAGAATCTTACATGGATGTTATGGGTGGATAGAAAATTCCGTCTCCCTGAAACACTGTCTGACATCACTCCATTACGAAAACATGCCTATACAAATACATTGCCTTTTTTTTGGCCAAAAATAAGAAATTTTAAGATGAAAAATTGTGATATTTTTCTTATTTCTGCTCAAAACATAGATTGCGGGGACTCGATAGAACCGCCTCGACGAGGCGGTTCTATCGAGTACCCATAATCTATGTTTTTGAGCAGAAATAAGAAAAAAATGTATACCCCCTTAAACCCCAGTTTTACTATGTAAAAGTGGGGTTCAAGGCGGTCAAATTTATATAGGCGTGTTTTCGTGATGAATTACAGTACATCGCGAAAGTCACCTATAAAACAAAAAGAAAATTTTCAATTTTCGATAAATACCAAGAATGTTTGATCTTGTGTGTTGAAAACATCAGAATTTTGATTTGTGCTTTGCACTCAGGAAAGCTCTGATTTTTTAACACACATGATTAAATATTTTTGGCATTCATTTCAAAAAAGTAAAAATCTTCTATTTATTCGGCAAGATTAGAGTGAATGATAAAGTTTTATCACCAAAACCAAACGACAACGTAAGTTACCCAGCAGTCACACGTCGGTAGGGCAACGTCAAATCAACGCCGGTGCCCGACGTTGCATCGACGTTGATTTGACGTTGCATGATGTCATCACGTCACACCGACGCTGATGTGACGTCACAATTATGTCATGTGCCTGGTTTAAACTTTGATCATTAAATATGGCATAAACGCAGCTTTACAGCAAACAAATTAGCAGTTTTTGCTAATACAAAAGCTACTAACAAAATATTAAGATTTCTTTGTTGTATTTTTTTTTTCAGTGCAAGATCAATCTTTATTTTACGTAATGCCCCAAAAATAAATATTTTCGCGAGTAGCACGAGTGAAAATACAACGTTTGATGTTCATAAGTGAAAATATTAATTGATCTTACGCTAAAAACAATAATCAAGTTTTCTGTTTTTAGCTCAGCTGAGCACGAAGTGCTCATGGTGAGGTATTGTGATCAGTGAATATTCGTCGTCCGTCGTGCGTCGTCCGTCGTGCGTCGTCAACAATTTGATTTAAATGCGAACTCCTAAACCCTTAGGCCAATTTGATTCAAACGTCATAGGAATGGTGCCTTCGTGGCTCCCTACCGAAATTCTGAAATCGTTCCGCTCCGATCAACAAGATGGCCACCAGAGCTAACAATAGAAAAATCTTTAAACGCCAACGCCTACTGTACCTTTGGGCCAATTCATTCAAACTTCACAGAAACGTTGCTTAGGTGACCCTTTACCAAAATAGCTAAAACGGTTCCGCTCCAGTGAGCAAAATGGCCGCCAGAGCTGAAATAGAAAAACAGCGTAAATTTGCTTCAAACGCGAACTCCTCATACACCCTTGTGCCAATTTGATTTAAACTTCAAAGGAATGTTGCCTGGGTGGCTCCCCACCAAAAAATAACTGAAATCGTTGCGCTCCGATGAACAAGATTGCCACCAGAGCTAAAAACAGACAAATATTTAAAAGGCCAACTTTTACTGTACCCTTGGACAAATTTCATTCCACAAAAACGTTGCTTAGGTGACCTTTTGCTAAAATAGCTAAAACGGTTCTGCTCCAGTGAGCAAATGGCCGCCAGAGCTAAAAATGGAAAAAAACTTTAAACGCCAACTCCTCCTGTACCCTTGGGCCAATTCATTCAAACTTCACAGAAACGTTGCTTAGGTGACCCGTTACCAAAATAGCTAAAACGGTTCTGCTCCAGTGAGCCAGAGCTAAAAATAGAGAAACATCGTAAATTTGCTTCAAACGCGAACTCCTCCTAACCCCTTCGGCCAATTTGATTCAAGCTTCACAGGAATGTTGCCTTGGTGGCGCCCTACCAAAATAGCTTAAATCGTTCCGCTCCAATGAACAAGATTGCCCCCAGAGCTAAAAATAGAAACTCTTTAAACGCCAACTCCTACCGTACCCTTGGGCCAAATTCATTCAAGCTTCACAGAAACGTTGCTTAGGTGACCCTTTACCAAAATAGCTAAAACCGTTTCGCTCCAGAGAGCAAAATGGCCACCGGAACAAAAAATAGTAAAAAAAAACATCATATATTTGCTTCAAACGCGCACTCCTCCAAACTCTTCCGCCAATTTGATTCAAACATCACAGGAATGTTGCTTTGGTGGCTCCCTACCAAAATAGCTAAAATCGTTCCGCTCCAATGAACAAGATGGCCACCATAGCTAAAAATTAAAAAAATATTTAAACGCCAACTCTTACTGTAACCTTGGGCCAATTTCATTCAAACTTCATAGAAACGTTGCTTAGGTGAGGTTTCATCAAAATAGCTAAAACGGTTCCGCTCCTAGAGCAAAATGGCCGCCAGAGCTAAAAATAGAAAAACATCGTAAATTTGCTTCAAACGCAAACTCTTCCTAAACCCTTGGGCCAATTTGATTCAAAGTTCACAGGAATGCTGCCTGGGTGGCTCCCTACCAAAAAAGCTAAAACCGTTCCACTCTGACAAACAAAATGGCCCCGAGAGCTAAAATTGAACAAAAAAAATCTTTAAACGACAACCCTTCCTGTATCCTTGGGCCAATTTCCTTCAAACTTCATAGGAATCAAAATAGCTACAATGGTTTTGCTGCGATGAACACAAAATAGAGAAAATATCGTAAATTTGGTTTTGCGGGTGCCAACGCTCGGCAGCAAAAATTCTTAGTCGAAAAAGGGGCATAACTGTGCCAAAAATATTTTGCGGGTTACGTCACCTATTGGTATGAGTTCCCCTTTTCATAATGGACAACCGTAGTAGTCCGAGTTTCAAGTAAATATGTCCTGTAATGTCAGAGATATTACAAAATGTCCAAGTATTTGCACAACGACGCAGACGACGACGACGACGACACAGACGACGCCTGAGCTATGACAATACCTCGTCGTTTTCTTCGAAAACAGCCGAGCTAAAAATAAAAACAAAAACTTCAAACGACAACTCCTCTTGTACCCATTGGCCAATTTCATTCAAACTTCGTAGGAATATAGATTTCTGTTACGAGCCAGGCGTAGCAGAAAGAAAAAGCAAACAAGCCTTTTGGAAAAATTTAACAAAATTTATTTACAAGTTAACTTAAACCTTTAGAAGTAAGAAAATTAAATGTACTTAGCTCTGTTATGAAATATCCTGAATGAATCTTTTTTCCTTGATCCCACAGAATTCACAGTCCAAAATGAAAAGTAATATCCTTTAACAATCCAACACAGAATTTAGAAATAACTTTTCTTCTAAGCCCAAACTTGAAACTCCAAAGTCTGACTCAATGAGAAAAATCAAGCTCTTTTATAGACCCTAAGATTTCTCTAGAACATTCCAGAGGGCTGTGTAATAAAATGAGGTAATTTTCTAAAAATAATGCAACCCAGAACTTTCTGGAAGGTTCTGAAGTACTTTTCCTTGTAAACATGTTGTTTACAAAAATGAAATTAATCTGTGACTCAGTTTTCTAGAATCTTCTATAAGAAGATTAACAAGATATTTATAGCACTATTAGGTCACAGTGGGGTGCAAGTGGGAATCAGAAAAATAAATTCTTATGCATAACACTCCCCCTCTTCGAGGAAAAGAAAGATTTATGTAATAAAGCCTTCTTTTGCTTTAAGAATAATAAAATATTGAGCATAGGATATAAAATTACATGTATCTACAATCCACTTTAGTAGGAAAGAAAAACACAACTCCTGACACTGCTCAAGCTCTTGAAAGGGCATCAGGGATAATGTTATCTCTCCCTCTGATATGTCTTATGTCTAAATTATACTCTTGTAGCATAAGACTCCACCTGAGCAACCGCTGATTTTTGTTTTTCATTTTATGTATGAAAGTCAGTGGATTGTGATCACTGAAAACAACAATCGGTGCAGTAGTAGGGGTAAGATAAACTTCAAAATGTTGCAGAGCAAGAATCAAAGACAAGCACTCTTTCTCTATGGTAGAGTAATTTCTCTGATGCTTATTAAACTTTTTGGAAAAGTAGCAAACTGGATGATCCACACCATTTTCATCTTCCTGCAACAAAACACTACCTGCACCTACGTCACTAGCATCTACAACTAGCTTAAACTCCTTTTCAAAGTTTGGTGCTAAGAGAACTGGTTCACTCTTGAGTATGGCTTTAAGTTTATCAAAAGCATTTTGGCATATTGCATTCCAATGGAATTTTGTTCTTTTGCTGAGCAAATTTGTCAAAGGCTCAGCAATGACAGAGAAATTATTACAGAACTTTCTGTAATAACCAGCCATACCAAGAAATCGCATCAGCTGTCTTTTGCACGTGGGTACGGGAAAATTTGAGATAGCCTCAACTTTAGCATCAATGGGTTTCACATGACCTTGACCTACAACATGACCTAGAAATGTCAAACTTGCATGGCAGAATTCACTTTTAGCAAGATTGATTGTCAATTTGGCATTACTCAGTCTATCAAAGAATGCTCGAATAGTCCCAAGATGTTGATTCCACTGGTCGTTGTATATGATAGCATCATCGATATAAGCACTGCAGCCTTCCAGCCCCGCAATTACCATGTTTATTAAGCGCTGAAATGTTGCCGGAGAGTTTTTCGTTCCAAATGGCATGACTTTATAGTTAAATAATCCATCTGGTGTTGTGAATGCCAAAACCTCCTTTGCTCTATCTGTGAGTGGAATTTGCCAAAATCCTTTCAGAAGGTCGAATTTCGTTATGTATTTGGCATTCCCGATGTTATCAATGCAGTCATCCATTCTTGGAATAGAAAAGCTATCTGTTTTACTTAAGGAATTAACTTTCCTAAAATCTGTACACATACGATATGTCCCATCAGGTTTTGGTACTAGAATACAAGGAGAACTCCATTCACTTTGGCTTGGTTCAATAAAGTCATTGTCTAATAGATACTGAACTTCTTCTTTAAGATATTTTTGTTTCACAGGATTCATCCTGTATGGGTGTTGTTTTACAGGTTTAGACCCATTTATGTCCACATCGTGAAATATTTTGTCTGTCCGTGTTGGAATGTCAGGAAATAAGTGTTCATATTCAAAAATCAGCTGTTTCAGTTCATTCCGCAGATTTGGCTCTAGATGTGACAGTTTCTGGTCAAGATTCCGTAGAATGTCAGAATTCTGAAGTTTTGATGATGTGGGATCCGACTTCACTGAACTAATATTCTCACAGTCATTGTCACATGAATTAAGTGGAACAGAGCTAACTAGATTGACTGATGTTAAAGATGTATTGTCCCTATCTATGTATTCCTTAAGCATGTTAATATGACATAGCTGCTTAAGCTTGCGCCTCCCAGGAGTGTTTATTATGTAATTTACGTCACTGATCTTTTTGTCTACAGTGTAAGGACCGTAATACCTGGCCTGCAACGATTTTCCTGGAATAGGCAAAAGAGCTAGTACCTTATCACCTGGTTTAAAATTCCTTTCTTTTGTCCCTATGTCATATAGCTGTTTCATTTTCCTTTGGGCTGACTGAAGATTGGTCCGAGCAGCCTCACAAGCTTTTGAAAGTCTAGTTTTGAAATCAGACACATACTGAAGTAAATTCAGGGAGGTGTCATCATTGGAGAGAAATTTCTTATTGAGAAGTTTCAAAGGACCACGAACAGTATGGCCAAATACTAATTCAAATGGACTGAAGCCTAGAGATTCTTGCACAGATTCTCTAACAGCAAATAACAGGAGATGGATGCCTTCATCCCAATCCTTCTCTGTGTCAAAACAATATGATCTTATCATGTTTTTCAAAGTTTGATGGAACCTTCCAGGGCACCTTGACTTTCAGGATGATAGGCCGATGACTTATACTGTACAATGCCAAGTTCATGCATTACTTGTTGAAATATTCCAGCGGAAAAATTTGAGCCTTGGTCTGACTGAATAGATTTAGGAAGCCCAACAAATGTGAAAAACTTCACTAAGGCCTTGACGATTGTCTTAGTTTTGATATTTCTTAAAGGAATGGCTTCAGGAAAACGTGTGGAAGCACACATAATAGTCAAAAGATATTCACAGCCAGACTTAGTTCTGGGCAAGGGACCCACACAGTCTATAATTATTCGACTGAAAGGTTCATCAAAAGCAGGTATAGGCTGCAAGTGAGCCTTAGGTATAGTCTGATTGGGTTTTCCTACAATTTGGCATGTATGACAGGACCTACAATGCTGAGAAACATCTGATTTTAACCCAGGCCAGTAAAAATGATTAAGAATCTTGTGATAGGTTTTATTTACACCTAAATGTCCTGACATGGGAGTTTCATGTGCCAAGTTTAATATTTGGGAACGGTAAACCCGTGGAACCACTATCTGGTGGTTGACAGTCCACTCGTCTTCTGCTGAGACGTCTGGTGGACGCCATTTTCTCATAAGAATGTCATTTTTGACATAATAACAGACTGGGACATCAGATACTTCCTGCTCATCTAAAGCCCTTTCAAACAAAGGCGAAATTTCAGGATCCTTGTGCTGCTCTATAGCTAGTTGAGACCCGGACATTTTGTCTTGGCCTAGATCGACAGATGAGTTATTCTCATGAAAAGCTGTCTGCTTATCAGGCAGGCTTGAAGACAGAGACCTTGTTATCTCGTCATTAAAAGACTGACCCAAAAAGGTATCAGTTAAATCAAAATCCTGTTTCCCATCAGTTTGCTTGGCCTTACGTGCCATAGCCCTTGTAACTGCACAAGACGGATAAGGATCAGGAATTTCCTGCTCAATGGGATCAGGCGGTTGATCAGGATTAGAAGTCAAAAGTGGGTTTACCACAACCTTATCTCCAGCTAAGTCATTGCCTAGCAATAAATGAACACCTTTAAAAGGTAAAGAAGGTCTAATACCAACAGCCACTGAACCGGATACCAAGTCTGACGACAAATAAACGTTTTGAAGCGGAACATTAACAAATCCACATTCCACACCCTGAATAAGGACACTTTGGCCCATAGAAGTCTTCTCAGAAAAAGGCAGAGTATCTGCTAGAATAAGAGATTGAGAAGCTCCGGTATCTCGTAAGATTTTAATAGGGGTAGGATGGGCATAACTGTCACCATTTAGTGACACAAAACCATCTGATAAGAATGGTTCATAACACTCCATAACTGTATCAGTCTCAGATAATTTGGCATCAGAAAGAGTTTCCTCCCTTACACAAGACTGTGGTTTTGGCCTTACAGAAGTCAAGCCTGTAGGCTTAAGTTCCTCTTGTCTTTCTCTTTCTTTCCTTCGCTTTAATTTTAAACACTCAGAGATCAAATGGCCTGTATTTTTACAATAATAACAAACTACTTGAGATTGAGATAAGGGATTCTGGTCTTTGTTTTCACCAGAAGGTTTGGAAAAATTCTGGCTTCTGTTTTCACCAGAAGGTTTGGAAGGAAACTGGCTTTTATTTTCACCAGAAAGTTTGGGCATAGTACTGGATGTATGGCTATAACTACCAGAAGGATTACTGGGATAGAATCTTGGACCTGTCTGTGGATTATAAGGTTTTCGAGGATAAGGCCTGTTCACAAATAGACTTTATGAGTTAAAGCATAATCATCTGCCAAACGAGAAGCTTCCTCCAAAGTTTCAACCTGTCTCTCATCGAGAAAAGATTTAATGTCTGAATTTATGCACCGTTTGAACTCTTCAACAAGGACAAGCTGTCTAAGTTTGTCATGATCAGAGCCTACTTTTTTAGAAGAACACCACCTATCAAATAGCTGTTCTTTGGTTCGAGCAAATTCTACATGGGTCTGGGAAATTTCTTTTTTGCAATTCCTAAATTTCTGCCTATAAGCCTCAGGGACCAACTCATATGCCTTAAGAATAAGCTCCTTGACCAGATCATAGTCTGAGCTTTGCTCGACAGTCAGCTGAGTGTAAATATCTCGAGCCTTTCCGACAACAACGCTTTGCAAAAGTAAGGTCCAATGCTCTTTTGGCCATTTTAAATTTTCTGCAACTTTTTCAAAATGCAAAAAATACTTATCTACCTCTTTTTCCTGAAATGGCGGAACTAATCTGATGTGCTTTGTGGCATCAAAATAACTACCAGAGTCAAAAACAGGGGTACGTTTCACCCTATCTTGACCCTGGAGTTCCAATTCCTTCATCTTTAATTGAAAATGCCATTTTTCTCTTTCCATTTCTAGTCGCTCTTCTTTTTCGAATTTTTCTTTCTGAAGACGTTCCTCCATTTCTAATCTTTCCATCTGCATTTGTCTCTGCATTTCTCGTTCCTTTTCCTTCTCTCTTTCTTCCATTTCTCTTTGCTTTTCCTTCTCTCTTTCTTCCATTTCTAACCTTAACTTCTCTAATTCAATTTGCCTTCCTATTTCAATTTGTTTCATTTGCAATTCAGTATGTGAAACCATAATGAGAGACAAAGCAGATGGATCGAAAAGTTCTTCATCAACAAAAAACTGTACCAAAATATTCTTAATTTCATGCTTCTTCATGCTGGTTTTGACAACAGTGACCCCATAATGGGAAGCAATTTCTAACAAATCTGTCCTTTTGGCCAGATTAAACAACTCCTGAGTAGGCTGAGCCAAAAAGCTTCTCAAATCAAACGACATGTTTGCTTTTTGTTCGTTTTATAAAGTAATTATGGTACTACAGATTGAGGTTAATTTGACAAAGTTTTTTTTTTAAATGACAAGCCCAACAAAAATTTCACATGAAATGACAAGTACTATTTCACCTGAAATGACAATTCACATGAAATGACAATCCCCTATATGCCTATAGGGAAATACCAATCCTGTGAAGCAACTGCCAAGTCTATATTTGACAAGAAATGACAATTACCTGCCGTCACATGAAATGTCGGTTTTAAAATGCTCGAAATGGTATATCCCGGACGAGCCCCCAATTTCTGTTACGAGCCAGGCGTAGCAGAAAGAAAAAGCAAACAAGCCTTT
This sequence comes from Lucinisca nassula, assembly GCA_963580285.1. NCBI lineage: Eukaryota > Metazoa > Mollusca > Bivalvia > Lucinida > Lucinidae > Lucinisca > Lucinisca nassula. The sequence continues at coordinate 19,909,654 of OY757019.1, forward strand.
TGGAAAAATTTAACAAAATTTATTTACAAGTTAACTTAAACCTTTAGAAGTAAGAAAATTAAATGTACTTAGCTCTGTTATGAAATATCCTGAATGAATCTTTTTTCCTTGATCCCACAGAATTCACAGTCCAAAATGAAAAGTAATATCCTTTAACAATCCAACACAGAATTTAGAAATAACTTTTCTTCTAAGCTCAAACTTGAAACTCCAAAGTCTGACTCAATGAGAAAAATCAAGCTCTTTTATAGACCCTAAGATTTCTCTTAAGAGGTAAAATGAGGTAATTTTCTAAAAATAATGCAACCCAGAACTTTCTGGAAGGTTCTGAAGTACTTTTCCTTGTAAACATGTTGTTTACAAAAATGAAATTAATCTGTGACTCAGTTTTCTAGAATCTTCTATAAGAAGATTAACAAGATATTTATAGCACTATTAGGTCACAGTGGGGTGCAAGTGGGAATCAGAAAAATAAATTCTTATGCATAACAATGACCCTCTACCAAAATAGCTAAAACGATCGCGCTATGGTTTTGCTGCGATGAACAAAATGGCCGCCAGAGATACAAAAATAAAGAATGAGAGAAAACGTTAACTTGCTTCAAATGCGAACTCCTCCTACCAAAATAGCTAAAATTGTTCCACTCTGACGAAAAAGATGGCCGCCAGAGCCGAAAATAGAATGTACCAGATACAGTGGCACTCATGTGAGCGATTCAGGGCCCTCTGAGCCCTCTTTTTTTTCTTTTTTTTTTGTGTTTTTTTTTTTTTTTTTTTTTTTTTTTTTTGCTTTGTTTTTTTTTATGCCCTAAACCTATTGCGATATATGGGGTGATAAATTGAATTTCCATTTTAACTTTTCAGACATAACTTGTCCGGAGCCTCCTGCTATCGCAAATGGATCCAAGTCGGGTGGTGGGACAGCTGTAGGGAGTGTCGTTCGGTATAGCTGTAATATCGGCTATACCTTGATGAGAGGCGATGCAGTCAGGACCTGTCTCGAAACTGGGCAATATACTGGAGGGTCGCCAATTTGTGGGCGTGAGTAATCCTGATGACCGAACGTTTTGCTCTTGTCATCATGGGAACATGTCCGTGGAAAGAACAACCACTAAACCACCCTTTAAATAGAGGAAAGTAGGGTTAATTGGGGTATACAGTCGAACTTCAATGGCTCAACACCTTTGGGACCTCGAAAATCTTTTCGAGACAGGGGTAGTTCGAGCCACTGAGGGTTACTGTCAGGAGGCATAACGAGATACTTTTAGACATCTTTCCGGTATTCTTAAATGAATATGTACGCTGAGTGTACTCATTAGAATCGCCTCATTGAGGCGATTCTAATGAGTACACACAGCATACATTTGCAAGATAAAAGACTTAAATCTCCTTAATTATCTCCCACTATTTCTTATGTAGAGGATTTCGCTAGGGGCTCAAGAATGGGTTCGACTCATCCATGGTAAACGAGCCATCGTTGTTCTAGCCATCGAAGTTCTACTGTACATATTTTTTCGTATTTCTGCACCAAGACATAGGTTGTGGGTACTCGTACTATTTGAGGCGGTTCTAACAAACACCCACAACCTATGTGTCCAGTATAAACAGGATTAATATCACGGATTTTGTTAGAAAAGTAGCCATTTTGGAGATGTGAAAACATCCACTTTGTTGCACGGATGTGTTATCGTAATGATGTTCAGTTTAAACAAGAGTAGCATGACCCGGTTGTTAAAAACATAAGAGTTAGTAAAATCCCAGATTCTTGAAAGTAACGGTGGCACTACAGTAAAAAAAAATCCCCTTACCCACAATGTAAATTGGGGCATATTCCATGTTCTACCACATATCAGCAAGTCTAATGCTTCCATTATGAGGCATATAATTTGACAGGTTGACCATTTACCTTCCAGAGGCAGCTAAAAAATATGGGTGCTGTGCGGCATATTTTGGCCTTTTTGGCAGCCAGTGTCAACAAACCCATACCGCAGCGAAATATCCAGGCATTTCCAGTGGCAAGTCAGCACAATTTTCTGGTTCAATTTAAATCAGCTGCATTTTACAATAGCAAATACCTACTAATATTTCTTCTAATAAACAATAAAACTTCTCAGAAAAATAATGGCTTAGCACCAAATCCAATTAGAAGCAGCAGAATATTCAATTCTGTACTAAAAGCTCTCCCCAAAGCAAGTGCAGCTTTCATAAAGACCAATTATTTACTGTAGTGCAACCTAACTGTAGACAATAGTTCAATCAATCTTTATCACTTTACTTGGAAAATACTGTTTATGTTTCCTACCTCAAATCATTCAGGTTAAAGGCCTAAAAATGCTACATTAAACCAACTATTTGAAATTCATCTTGAACCATTTTGCAAGTCTGGACATGGGAAATATACAAAACCCATATTTTGCGATGTAAGTATATAGTATATAGTAAGGCATTTGATAAATATGTTTTATAAAAACCTTATCCTTTGGAAGCAAGGAATACACCACAGAACTAAACAGTTTAGAGTGTGCATGTTTTCTGGACCAGACTAGCTAGTTTCGGCCAATTAGGCCTCATTAAGTCTGGCATGATGGCCTGTTATGTTATCTTCATAAATATGGACTTTGTGGAAATCAATTCAATTGGTTTAGTAAAAAGTTAGTTATCTAAAAGGAAACAACGAGTTATAAATGAAGGTTGTTAAACACAATGAGATGTTACATCAGGTTAGATACGACAAGGATCAGTTTTGTGCTATATTTATTTTATGATATATATAGAGGATCTTAAATGAGTGCTCATGTATTATTGAATTTATTAAACGGGTTGAGGAAAAGGGATAAAATGCGAGGCTTTGCCGAGCATTTTATCCCTTTTCCTCAACGAGTTTAATAAATTAAATAATACATGAGCACGAATGCAAGATTCTATTTATCATATGACATTGAAAGCGCATTTTATTCACGATTGTTTACAAAAATGTCAATATTCCGCCGTTAGTAAACGCGACGCCATTAAGGACTTCGTATATGTAACGTAACGGGACGAATCTAGCTATTTTGCATATTTAATCCACTAGTGGATTATTGAAAATATTACATGGCGTTATTACACTCTCAGACGCGACGTCATATGATAATTATGATATAGTTGATAGCATAAAATATAATATATTTACATGTACTATTATAGAAAACAATTATTCCACTAAACAAATGAGGACCATCAAAGAATCGCCCACCGGCCCAACCAATAGGGCATATTTCTAAACCCATTTTAATCCAAATCATTGTTGTCTACCAGAATGATAAGGCCAATCCAAAAGAATATTAAATAATGTAAGGATTAATGATGAAATTAACCATACATATAATAGTATGGCAGTATGGTGAAGTTGTTTTATGTTGGAGTTTCGTTTCCTTCGATGTCTTGGATGGTAGGTGTGAGGTGTTGTATCGCCTTCACTTCTGTTTGTCTTCAGATACATGGTGGGCTGAGCATATTAATAATACAGTCGAACTTCGATGGCTCGAACCCTTTATGGACCATGAAATTTTATTCGAGACAGCGGTAGTTCGAGCCACTGAAGGTCACTGCTAGGAGGCATAAGGAGATACTTTTGAACATCTTTCGATGTGAGATAATGAAAATATTTGCTGTGTGTACTCATTAGAATCGCCTCACCGAGGCGATTCTAATGAGTACACACAGCAAACATTTACAAGATAAAAGACTAAAATCTCCTTTATCATCCCCCACCATTTCTTATCTCGAGGATTTCCCTAGGGACTCAAGTACGAGTTCGACCCAGCCATGGGAAACGAGCCATCGGTGTTCGAGCCATCGAAGTTCTACTGTATATATACAATACAGCTGCGCATACATTAAATAAAATGAGAAGGCGTTAATATGATACTGATCGCAAATTCTTGACAAGATTATACATGAGTCGGGGAACAGCATTTTCTACAATTTATATGTGCGCCCAGCGAAGAATCAGATCAGCCTGCGCATCCATATAGTCTGACCAGAGACTTCTCTTGCTGCATGAAGGAGCATTGGGCCCTTAGCCACCCTTAGAGCGCACAAAGAAGACTCTGATCAGCCTGCGCGGATGCGCAGGCTGATCTGAGTCTTCGCTGGGCGCACATGTCTTATTGTAGGTTTTGTCGTGCGCTGGCTCAATTATATCATACACACGTCTAATCTTAGAATATGGAAATATCATCTGCCAACTGAGGCTGACCTCCAGGAATCTATTCAAGTAGATTCTGCAAGGATGACACCAGGGCTGCGACTAGGCACTTTACACGTTTTTTCTGTACAAAGAACTAGGATGGATTTCAATTTCTGAAAGAAAACGAGAAATAGTAAACTAATCAACTTCTACAAAATATTAATTACCGAAACACCATCATGTATAAACAACATTGTCGATAACTATGGTGCTCACTAAACTGTTTATCGACTAAGAAACAGAAACCTTAAGTATCCTCGCAGAGACCTCTACATTCAAGTACTCAAACTTCTTATCAACGACTGACTTATGCCAGACATTTGCTAGATTTTATAATTAAATATGAAACATTCAAAGATATATGGCAAACACTTGGGAGTCCCCTTCTTCGCTATTGCAAATACTGCCTTGTTTGGGCAGTTTACCTTCTTCAATAAACATTGGGGGCCAGTTGTTCAAAGCATCGTTAGCTTAGCTCGTTAGCGGTCATATTGTTAACTCTTCTAGCATGTACAATATCGAAAATTTTGGTATTTTTACTGAAAAAATGTCCGCAAAAGCTGCTCACATTTTCGCAGCATAAATGTCAGCTTATTTGCCATATTTAATGATCAAAGTTTTAACGATACGTTAACTAACGGCATCGTTAGTTTTGAACAACTGGTCCCTGTACGTCACTACTAGCACTTTAAAGCAAACGATTGAAAAAAAATACACCAGCAACTCCTAAAATAATCGGAAAATAGATAATAATAATCTTACAATTAAAGAACGCTAACAGTTAGCTTAATCTAGACTTACTGATAATTCTGCATGCTGTCACTGCAACTTCCAAGAATCACTAGATCGTTTCTTCTTTAAATACCTAAAATATAACACTTTTGTAACACAAGAGGGCCCTATATCGCTCACCTGTGTACCAGAAAATCATTAGTGTAGGAGACCACTTGACATACAAAATATCAAAGCTCAGGCAAAGCGGTGTCCATGCTTATAAACCCTATTGGTTTCATTGGACGACAGGGCTTGAGATGTAATTTTATCTCATTGTCGGCTAAAAGTCCCACAAAATTGGAAGAGACATCTCCAAAATGACCTATACAGTGTTGACGGGGATGTAAAACCTAAAATCAAACAAAATCTGTGCCTTATGGTTTAGAGAAGAAGATTTTTTGAAGTTTTTTTTCCAGTAAAAGTCTATAGGAGCTAATGAGCCCTGGGGTTTGGCCAATTTTGACCCAAAGGGCATGGTTGGCAGGATTTATGTAGGCGACCATTTTGTGTTGCTATATACTAAATAATATTATCTAAGGTCTGTACCTCCAGGATTTCAAAGAAGATGTTTGAAGCGTTTTTCCCTCATAAGTTTGTTGGAGTTAAGGGGCCACAGGATTTTGCCAATTTGGACCCCAGGGGCATGATTGGCAGGATTCATGTAGGCGACCACTCGACATTGCTACATGCTAAATACCTAAGCTCTGGGACTTATGGTTTCAGAGAAGAAGATTTTGGAAGATTTTTTTCCCCATTTTAAGTTTGTTTGTTTTGTGTGTGTGTGTGTGTGTGTGTGTGTGTGTGTGTGTGTGTGTGTGTGTGTGTGTGTGTGTGTGTGTGTGTGTGTGTGTGTGTGTGTGTGTGTGTGTGTGTGTGTGTGTGTGTTTCATTATAATTGCCCTGAAGTTTCAGAGAAGAAGATTTTTGAAGTTTTTCCAATTGTAAGTCTATGGAAGCTAAAGAGCCCTGGGGGTGGCAAATTTGGATCCCAGGGGCATAACTGACAGGATTTATGTAGGTGACCACCTGACGTTGCTACATACTAAACATCTAAGCTCTGGGCCTTATGGTTTCATAGAAGAAGATTTTTTAAGTTTTTTTCAATATAAGTCTATTGGAGCTGATAAGCTTGGGCCTGGCCAATTTTGACCCCAGGGGCAGGGTTAGCAGGATTTATGTAGCTGGCTATCTTATGTTGCTAGATACTAAATATCTAAATTCTGTGCTTCACAGTTTCTGAGAAGATTTTTGAAGTTTTTTTCCATTATGAGTTTTTGGGAGCTAAGGGGACCCGGGGCGTGACCCATTTGGACCCCAGGGGCATGATTATCAGGAAATATATAGGTGACCTCTTGCTGTTGCTACATGCTAAATATCTAAGCTCTGGGCCCTGTGGTTTCAGAGAAGAAGATTTTTGAAGCTTTTTTCAGTTATGAGTCTATGGGAGCTAAGGGGGTCCCAGGGTGAGGCCCATTTGGACCCCAGGGGCATGATTGGCAGGATTTATGTAGGTGACCACTTGTCATTGCCACATGCTAAATATCTGAGCTCTGGGCCCTGTGGTTTCAGAGAAGAAGATTTTTGAAGCTTGTTTCCAATATGAGTCTATGGGAGCTAAGGGGCCCCGGGACGTGGCCCATTTGGACCCCAGGGGCATGATTGGCAGGAATTTTGTAGGTGACCACTTGCCGTTGCTACATGCTAAATATCTAAGCTCTGGCCCCTGTGGTTTCAGAGAAGAAGATTTTTGAAGCTTTTTTCCATTATGAGTATATAGGAGCTAAGGGGCACCGGGCGTGGCCCGTTTGGACCCGAGGGGCATGATTGGCAGGAATTATGTAGGCAACCACTTGCCATTGCTACATGCTAAATATCTAAGCTCTGGGCCCTGTGGTTTCAGAGTAGAAGATTTTTGAAGCTTTTTTTTCCATTATGAGTCTTTGGGAGCAAAGGGGCCCCAGGGCGTGGCCCATTTTGAACACAGGGGCATGATTGGCAGGAATTATGTAGGTGACCAATTGCCATTGCTATATGCTAAATATCTAAGCTCTGGGCCCTGTGGTTTCAGAGAAGAAGATTTTTGAAGCATTTTTTTCCATTATGAGTCTATGGGAGCTAAGGGGCCCTGGGGCGTGGCCCATTTGGACACCAGGGGCATGATTGGCAGGATTTATGTAGGTGACCACTTGCCGTTGCTACATGCTAAATACCTCAGCTCTAGGCCGTGTGGTTTCAGAGAAGATGTTTTTTGGAGCTTTTTTCCATTATGAGTCTATGGGAGCTAAGGGGCCCCGGAGCGTTGCACATTTGGACCCCAGGGGCATGATTGACCCCAGTGCTTCAGCTGAAGTGCACGACCCGCCGGATGCTTTTAGCTTTATGAGTGTTACCATATATGGGTATGGCGGCCATTTTGGTCATGTGACCTGGACCTGAAACGGTTCCCTTATCGTAAGGAGCAAAAATATATCTTATACTAGGCTCCGGCAGCAACTTCGTGAGCGGCGGCAAAATCTTTGGCATGCCAAAAAATTGCCGGAAGATCTTGCGAAGGTTCATTTTCGTGTTGAATTCGTTTGTCCATCTTGCCCTTCGTAAGGCCATCGTGAGGGCATCTTGTCAAATCGTGTCATCTTCGTCTTTTCTTCGTGTGATCATCGGTGCTCTCGGGCATTTTACGCCTCACGAAGATAATACGAGGGAAACAAGAAGTCGTCCGATTGTCTTAGGAAGGCAATACGACTACGTGAAACCCTCGCAATGACGTCGTGTAGCCATCGTATTATAGTACGATGACATTGAGATTGGACCACGGTGTCGCCGAAGACAGCTGAATTTGAGTACCTCAAGTGATACCCATGTGTTATGGTAACGTAGACATATAAAAGGCCAACCTCAGAGCATCTTCCTCAGTCATTCCTAATGAGCAACTCTGCAGAGCATATGCTTGTGTAACTCCCAAAGCTTCAGTCATAATTATTCACAATTCCGTTCCTGCTGAAAAGCATACTTTGATGATGAGACAACCAGGCAAAAGAAGGCAGCAGCATTGCTTCTTTTGATGCACCTTAGAGAACAAGATGAGCAGATCTTATTTTCCTATAAACCAAGTCTCTCTGAAAAATTGGTCTTCTCTTTGGGTGGCATTTTAAATTGGTTTTAAGTTGAATTAAATTTAAGAGAGTTGAAATGTACTGTGTATTCTCCGATATGAAAATGAATTTCAAACGGTCGGCCGAAGGTTTTATAACATCGGGAGGTCACGTGTCGTCTTCGGGACCTAGTTCGAACGCATCGTACTCTCAATACGACGTCGTGAAGCCGTCGTGTGGCCTTCGTTTGGCCTGCGGGTAAACTTCGTAATAAAAAACCAAATCTTCGTGTTGCCTAGTACTGTATTCTGAATCGTTTGCAGGATAAAATGCATTCTCACTTTTCCAATACAAAAGCATATGTGTCAAAGTTTGACCTAGGCACAAAGAAAGTCAAGGTCAACCAATGGTCACTATTTTAGTAATGTATGATGGGCCTACGTCCCAGATATCAAGTTTTGTGGAAATCTGCCCAGTGGTTCTGAAGAAGACTATTTTTGAAGGGTTTTTACCATATATGGCTTGGCGGCCATTTTGGTCATGTGACCTGGACCCCATGAGCAAATTTTGGTTTCCCCCGTCCCCTAGAGGCTCCATATGAAATTTGACTTCAATCGGCCCAACGGTTTCCGAGGAGAAGCTGTTCGAAAAGGGGGGGTCTCCATAAGGCCCATTTTCTGCCCCCTAGATATTTCCTTTATTTTTTGCTGATAGGTACCATAGTATGTCTGCTTTACCAAAACAATAGTGGGGTCGCGCATAGGCAGCTTATTTTGGAGTAATAAGACATGCAAAGTGGGTGGGGTATTTCAGTATGATATAGCTGCTTATTTTGGAAGTTATTTTTTCCCTTTGAAACCATATTAAAAGTTTGCATTTTTAATTTGGTCTTATAGGTGTGTATCTGAACTAACATTCTGAGGCATTTTGCCCAGTTAAAATGACTTATTTTATTGTTATAGGCCGTTTAACTGAGTTAATCAATTTTAGCTATTTTAAAACTTTTTTTTTTTGTTAAAATCAAATATTATTTGGTATCCAAGGAATGTCTGCCTAAGATATTACATATAAATCATTGGAAGTGATGTAAGTATGCCTTTTAAAACAAAGGGGTGTGCATGCTGCACTCATTGTGCACATGAGCATGCATGATTTCCATGTGTTATCATGCAAAGCTCAATAACTCGGATGTGGTCAGTATCTCAGTAACTTCATGAGACGAGATAGTGATACCTTGTACATCTTTATGTTTTGGGAAGGGACGTTCAATACATTGAATGATATGTCACAATGACCTACATTTCATGGTCCAATAAACACAGATTAATTGAGTGCTAAATCTGTGTTAAAGTGCATTTGTCCGTTACCTCAAGACCTTGAGCGTTGGGGCTTGATTAGCTTTTACATCTGGAGGCTATTGTACATATTTGACTTGCCAGACATAATAATAAATTGATCCATGTGTTTTGCCAGGACCTCATCCTTTTCATTACTTGTCTGGAGAACAGGTTTAAATGCATTACATACAGAACACATTATATGTGAGTGAGTGAGTGTTGGAGTTTTGAGTGTTGGAGTTTTACGTCCCACCAACAGCTAAGGTCATATGGAGACGGGACCTCGGTTTAAAGACTCATCCGAAAGTCTGGAGAAGCCCGGGATCGATCCTGCGACCCCTGGTTTACAAGGCGAGTAGCGTAAACACTGCACCACAGAGGCTTCTACACATTATATGTACATAGTAAGCAAATGTAAGGTATCTGGGAAGTCGGCACCATATTTAATAGAACCTTCTACTATTTAACTCTTTCACTGACTGACTTAACCACAGACCTCACCTTGGTGACTTATTTTGTTTCCTTAGTCCCTTTAGTTGAGGCATGTGGTTCTCTCTACTAAAATCTTCAAGAAGTTCTGCCACATCTCTGAAACCCCTGTTGTTGCTTAGGACATATTACTTGTGAGGAGATTGTACAGACCATACCACTGCACGTGAGGAGAAAGGGACAACTTTTTTTCAATATGTGTTGCAGATGACACATATAATTATGCAGAAAATATATCAACTACAGTTTTCAGCGCCTGTCATTTTCAATACATAAGGATGCCCTCTCAGGAAATCAATGATGATGGTTGCACCTGATGGGTATATATTATCTGTTCTTAAATATATTTGATAGGTGTGGAAGGTGAGGGTGGGGGGGGGGCACAAAAATAACTGAGCACTGAAATCATGCTTCATTGCTTTTAGCAAGGAGACTTGCTTGTTGTTGACAGGGGTTTCAGAGATGTGGCAGAACTTCTTGAAGATTTTAGTAGAGAGAACCACATGCCTCAACTAAAGGGACTAAGGAAACAAAATAAGTCACCAAGGTGAGGTTGGTGGTTAAGTCAGTCAGTGAAAGAGTTAAATAGTAGAAGGTTCTATTAAATATGGTGCCGACTTCCCATATACCTTACATTTGCTTACTATGTACATATAATGTGTTCTGTATGTAATGCATTTAAACCTGTTATCCAGACAAGTAATGAAAAGGATGAGGTCCTGGCTAGACACATGGATCAATTTATTCTTATGTCTGGCAAGTCAAATATGTACAATAGCCTCCAGATGTAAAAGCTAATCAAGCCCCAACGCTCAAGGTCTTGAGGTAACGGACAAATGCACTTTAACACAGATTTAGCACTCAATTAATCTGTGTTTATTGGACCATGAAATGTAGGTCATTGTGACATATCATTCAATGTATTGAACGTCCCTTCCCAAAACATAAAGTTGTGCAAGGTATCACTATCTCGTCTCATGAAGTTACTGAGATACTGACCACATCCAAGTTATTGAACTTTGCATGATAACACATGGAAATCATGCATGCTCATGTGCACAATGAGTGCAGCATGCACATCCCTTTGTTTTAAAAGGCATACTTACATCACTTCCAATGATTTATATGTAATAGTTTAGGCAGACATTCCTTGGATACCAAATAATATTTGATTTTAACAAAAAAAAATGTTTTAAAATAGCTAAAATTGATTAACTCAGTTTAACGGCCTATAACAATAAAATAAGTCATTTTAACTGGGCAAAATGCTTCAGAATGTTAGTTCAGATACACTCCTATAAGACCAAATTAAAAATGCAAACTTTCATTATGCTTTCAAGGGGAAAAAATAACTTCCAAAATAAGCAGCTTTATCATACTGAAATACCCCACCCACTTTGCATGTCTTATAACTCCAAAATAAGCTGCCTATGCGCGACCCCACTATTGTTTTGGTAAAGCAGACATACTATGGTACCTATCAGCAAAAAATAAAGGAAATATCTAGGGGGCAGAAAATGGGCCTTCTGGAGACCCCCCTTTTCACTTTTTTGGCTTCGGCGAGGCTATACTAAATGGAATGTAATATTTCGCAAGTTCATTGGTTAGATCTCATTGATTTCTATCAGTATGCCAAAAATTGTTTCAATATTCCACGCAGTTAAGTCACTATTACCAATTTTCACAAACAGGTTACGGACGGACAGACAGACAGAAAGACAGACAGACAGACAGACCATATATGGCTTGGCGGCCATTTTGGTCATGTGACATGGACCCCATGAGCAAAGTTTTGTTTCCCCCATCCCCTAGAGGCTCCATATGAAATTTGACTTCAATCGGCCCAACGGTTTCCGAGGAGAAGCAGTTCGAAAATTTTCATTTTTTTGGCTTCGGCGAGGCTATACTAAATGGTTTTCTTTTGCTCCAGCATTTCAGTGGTTTCTTGCTGTCGAGTCCTCACCGTTGTCTCACCTCTGTTGTTCTTTGATTATTTGTGTTCACGGAGATGTTGCATTGATGAGTTAGGAGGCCTTCATGCGGACTGAACAAATTATTTGTCTAAATCGCGACGTAAGTAAGGGCGAGGATTGTGGCCAATATCGATTTAAGTCGATAAATCGATTTAAGCCCCCCAGTGGAAATCTTTCCACTGACCGTTCCAAGGCGGTTCTTCTGTGGCGATTTATTTATGTTGTTGTTTGTTACTTACTGTGTGTATCACTTGTGTCTTTTAATTTTGGATGACCATATGGCCATTTTGTGGGAAAGTAACTGTCCTTATGGCCTTCCTTTGTTTAGGTTTCCATTATGGTCTGGTCGCTTAATGTTTGTATTTCTTTCCCTTTGGTGTCTTTTATGGGTGGAGTAAGTTAATTGTATCAATTCCTGATCTTTGTTTTACTTCTACTTTTTACCATATATGACTTTGCGGCCATTTTGGTCATGTGACCTGGACCCCATGAGCAAATTTTGATTTCCCCCATCCCATATGAATCTCCATATGAAATTTACCTTCAATCGGCCCAACGGTGTCCGAGGAGAAGCAGTTCGAAAATTTTCACATTTTTCGCCTCGGCGAGGCTATACTTAATGTAATATTTCGCAAGTTCATTGGTAAGATCTCATTGATATCTATCAGTATGCCAAAAGTTGTTTAAATATTCCAAGCGGTTAAGTCACTATCACCAATTTTCACAAACGGGTTACGGACTGACGGACAGACAGACCATATATGGCTTTGCGGCCATTTTGGTCATGTGACCTGGACCCCATGAACAAATTTTGGTTTCCCCCATCCCATAGAGGCTTCATGTGAAATTTGATTTCAATCGGCCCAACGGTTTTCGAGGAGAATCAGTTCGAAATTTTTTACAATTTTCGCCTCGGCGAGGCTATACTAAATGGAATGTAATATTTCCAAGTCCATTGGTTAGATCTCATTGATATCTATCAGTATGCCAAAAATTGTTTAAATATTCCAAGCGGTTAAGTCACTATCACCAATTTTCACAAACGGGTTACGGACGGACCCAAAGAAGGTCAAGGTCAACCCAGGGTCACCATTTTAGCAATTTATGATGGGCCTTCGTCCCAGATGCTATTTATCAAGTTTCGTGGAAATCTGCCCAGTGGTTCTGGAGAAGACTATTTTTGAAGGGTTTTTACCATATATGGCTTGGCGGCCATTTTGGTCATGTGACCTAGACCCCATGAGCAAATTTTGGTTTCCCCCATTCCATAGAGGCTCCATATGAAATTTGACTTCAATCGGCCCAACGGTTTCCGAGGAGAAGCAGTTCAAAATTGTTCACATTTTTCGCCTCGACGAGGCTATACTAAATGGAATGTAATATTTCGCAAGTTCATTGGTTAGATCTCATTGATATCTATCTGTATGCCAAAAATTGTTTAAATATTCCAAGCGGTTAAGTCACTATCACCAATTTTCACAAACGAGTTACGGACGGACAGGCTGACAGACTGACAGAATGACAGTCTGAGAATGACCGAATGACCGAATGACAGAATGACACGGTGATTCTAGGGCACTCTTAGAAATCAACCGACTTCAGTCGGTTGCTTTTTCTGCGAGTCGTGCAATTCAGAAAAATATATAACCGCAATGACTTTAGCACCCAATTTCGTAAAATCATTCTTCGATATAAAAAGATTGGTCACAACATGGATATTATACGACAGACTGCATGCATGGTAGTTAACCCAATCACGGTTGGCAACTTTGCTTCCCTCTTTAATTGTACGCCGGTGGGTCAGGCCTCAGATTCTATGACGGTTCCAACGTAAAGCCTTATTGAGAATTAGAGAGATTTAATGCAAAGTAATGTTGGTTGACGCCTGATGCTCTGTCTCTGGTTGGGCCCATCGGAGTCTAACTGTTGGTTTCTTTTGCTCCAGCATTTCAGTGGTTTCTTTCTGTCGAGTCCTCACCGTTGTCTCACCTCTGTTGTTCTTTGATTATTTGTGTTCAGGGAGATTTTGCATTGATGAGTTAGGAGGCCTTCATGCGGACTGAACAAATTATTTGTCTAAATCGCGACGTAAGTAAGGGCGAGGATTGTGGCCACGTAAAATCGATTTAAGCCCCCCCAATGGAAATCTTTCCACTGACCGTTCCAAGGCGGTTTTCTGTGGCGATTTATTTATGTTGTTGTTTGTTACTTACTGTGTGTATCACTTGTATCTTTTCTATTTTGGATGGCCATATGGCCATTTTGTGGGAAAGTAACTGTCCTTATGGCATTCCTTTGTTTAGGTTTCCATTATGGTCTGGTCGCTTAATGTTTGTGTTTCGTTCCCTTTGGTGTCTTTGATGGGTAGAGTATGTTAATTGTATCGATTCCTGATCTTTGTTTTAATACTACTTTACCAGCGGCCACAGCGGAATGAGTATTCATTTGGAAGCTGCAATCTTTGAAAGGGACAAGCGGGAACAGGTCGTCTTTAAATTCAGTTTATTTGTCTTCTAACATTTACGTTTTCAATAGTTTCCAAACTTATAATCGAATGCTGTTGGCGTCACTTCATATACAATGCCGTAACGCGCGATTCTAAACGTGCTCTTTGACGTTACGTTATTGAACTTACTACCTGTCGCTGCGCGAAATAGTTCTGAGATTCTTGCTCATGGAACTTATCGAAGTATAAAACTTTTATTTCAACCAAAGGTGATAACGTTATTGTAAACAACATTCTGAACTAGCCACCATGTCGGTTTGCCGATCGCAGTTGAAGAATTTATATTGAGCCTTTGGGCGTTTTAGTCACAATTTGCTGTCTGAATCGTAAGTTAGGCAAAAACATTTCATTGCATTAGCATTTGCCGTATCCTTCGGAAGCTATTTGATCATTCGGCCTTGCGGTCTTATGTTCAAACAGCTTCCTTGGGATCCGGCAATTGTTAATGCATGAAAAACCTTGGTTTATCACTATAATATAAACTAGCGGTCTACTTGTCTATGATAACTTCGGCCTCATGTTCAAACAGCTTCCTTGGGATCCGGCAAATGTTAATGCATGAAAAACCTTGGTTGATCACTATAATATAAACTGGCGGTCTACTTGTCTATGGTCACTTCTTAGAGAGCACAAATTTAGAATTACATTATGATTTTTCTCCAAAACGTTTACATTCTTGATGATTTGTTTTTCTATTATCCTTATGCCCACTCCAAATATATGTTGCGGATGCTCATCACGTAAACACACCTTTATATTTTCGACCACCTTAAACCCCACGTTTTCTTTTCTTTTATTTTTTTCATGTTTTTCCTCTTTATTTACTTCGAATCACAAGACATACTAAGCAAGCATACATATACAAATGTATACATTCAAATAGGAGGTGTTGTTTTTGCCATTTTGGTCTACCAAGAGTGGTTGGGTTCAGTAAAGATACACGCCGCTTGTACCTTAAGATTATGTCAGCTGATCTTGTTGTTGTCTGAGATGTAAGAAACAGCATTCATCTCGATGTTAGACCCCATGTTTATATAGTAAAACTGGTGTTTACAGGGGTATATATTATTTTTCCCCTTTTTCTGCTCAAAAACAGAAATACAAAAAAACATCAGAATTTTTTATCTGAAAATCTTCTTGTTTTGGACCCTGATGTTTGGGTGAAAATGAGGTCTACTTTTGTAGGTTTGATCTACCTTCTCAGTAGCAAATTACGTCCTTCGAGAATTCACAATTTTCGATAACGGACACAAACTATTTTAAGAGATTTCTCCACAGCGCAATATGTAAACGGCACAAAATAAATTGTGGGTCCGTGTGTAAAAGAAATACAAAACTACACTCAGAAAATTCCCACACATCAGTTCATGAACGTAACTTCAAAATATCGGGCCCCGAGGCCTAGTGGATAAGAGCGCTGACTCTTAGTCATTAGGTCTCTCACCGCCGTAGGTTCGAGCCTCGCTCGGGCCACGTGTGAGACGCCAAGTTCTGCAACGGAAGGTCAGGTGTTTTTTCTCCGGGTACTCCGGTTTTCGCCCACCTTTGATTAACGATCGGCTCGATATGAGTGAAATAATCTTGAAAGGGCCGTAAAACCCAAACCAAAAAAAAAAAAAAACAAAAAAACTTCAAAATAATAGCCCCGCTTGTCGTTTGACCCAGACCGCCTTATATAGCCACAAATAGACTCCGGCAGCAGGCGCGACACTCCGAAGCCATAGGAGCCAAGGGAAACTCATCAGCTCCGTTGATATTGGAATGGAAGCTGTCGCCGGAACAGGGCTTCGTCCTAATGCTCCGACCGAAATACATGACGGTCGAAATATGGGAAAAACTTCTTTTATCGTAGTTCATTACGAAAACACGCCTATGCAAATACGTTGTAACTTTTACCGCTGAAAGTCGAAAATTTTAAGATCAAAATTGTGATATTTTTCTTATTTCTGCTGAAAATATAGATTGTGGGTACACGTTAGAACCGCCTCATTGAGGCGGTTCTAACGGGAACCCACAATCTGTATTTTAGAGTAGAAATAAGAACAATAAGGTTTACTCCTGTAAACCACAGTTTTAATATATGAAAGGTGAGTTCAAGGGGGTCAAAATTATATAGACGTGTTTTCGTTATGTAAATTTATTTGTTCTCGTGAAACAGCCATTATTCTGTCATTTACAGAACTGCCATGCGACAGCAGGCCGTGCTATAATGGTGGAATGTGCTTCGCTGCGGGTACTAGATACGTGTGTGAATGTATGGAGGGATTTGTCGGTCTACATTGTGAAAAGACTATTGGTTCTTAATGTTTATGGGCTGATCAGTAAAACACAATAATTATTCAAATTGCTTTAATCTATTCTATCAGATCCACAAACCCACAGACCCAAAAAACACAGTTTCCACAATGCCACGCATTTATTTTCTGGAATTTATATCGAGTTTTTGTTTGTTTGTGTTTTTTATCTGAGGTTTAACGTCCCCGTCACGACTGTATAGGTCATTTTGGAGACGTTGCTTCCAATTTTGTGGACTTTTAGCCGACATTGAGATGAAATGACATCTCAAGCCCTGCCGCTCGATGAAACCAATAGGGTTTATAAGCATGGACGGTCCGACTCGCACCGCTTTGCCTGGGCAGGCTTAGATCCTCTCAGCGGTTTACCAATACTTATGTACAGCCTATCTATATCTTCAAGCCCCGATGGTCGGGTGCTGATTAATATCTAGTTACTTTTTGACAAAGAACTAGATTGGTTTGATTTGAGGTTTAACGTCCCCGTCAACACTGTAAGGGTCATTTTGGAGACGTTGCTTCCAATTGTTGGGGACTTTTCCCCGACATTGTGATGAAATGACATTTCAAGCCCTGTTGCCTATTGAAACCAATAGCGTCTATAAGCATGGACGGTCCGACTATCTCTGCTTTGCCTGGGCAGTGTTAGATACTAGTACTCGTGTGCGGTCGGTTTCAGCTCTGCGTGGGAGCATCATACAGCCCATCTATTTCTTCAAGCCAAGATGGGCGGGGGCCGACAAAGTCCTAGATGCAGATGATTCTCAGTTTCTCCAGCTATTATCTCTCAAACATTAATTTGGGTAGGGTATTTAGGGGATCCGTGCAACATTGTTGGCTCCTTTTAACCCCCTTAAGACGCCAAGAAAAACTTTATCTGAAAATGTCGTCTGCTTATGTCGTCTGCTGATTTTTTTTCTATTTTTTTTTATTTTTATTTATTTATTTATTTATTTATTTATTTTTTTGCAAACATTTTTGAAATATTTTTGCATACAGGCAAACAGTGTGGCCCCAGATCAGACTGCTCCTACAGGAGCAGTCTGATCAGGGCCCACACTGTTTGCAAAAAGTAATATTAAGGTAACCGGCAGACGGCAAAGCAGACGACAGTTGTCGTGATTGGCATTTTATGGGTTAACGTCTGTTATTTAAGAGCTAGATTAGCTCTAGCAGTGATTTGTTGAGTAATAACTCACAATTTGGATGTCCGTTGTACAGTGGATCAAATCAAGAGTTCGTAGTGCGAGTGATTTATCTACATACGAGTACAACTGACCGACAAAACTGCGATTTTTTTACTCAACATCTGATCAGTTTAAATTATGATAATAATAATAATAATAATAATAATAATAATAATAATAATAATAATAGTAATCGTCTTTATAGAGGGTAGCACATTTAGTAAACTAGTACTTATCTTCCATGTGGCCCTCTTTTCTTCCTCTATCTGGAAAGAAACCAGTACTAAGCAATGTGGATAAAGTCTTTTTGTTCAAGGAAACAACGCGTGGCACGTGTGGGGATCGAACCGGCTACCTCTCGATCTAAGTTCCGATGATTTACCACTGCACCATAGCGCCCCATTTCGATTCGTATATGCTAAAAGCGACAATAATTTTGTTGATTCTTTTAAATTCGTCCAACCTTTTGCCATTGTTAGAAGAAATTCCACTAAAACTATTGACTGGAAACATGTTTGAAGTAATTTTATCACATTCTGGATGCGAGAAAGTGTCATTACACCGTCTAACGTCAAAGAATCCAAATGTGAAATCACAAAACGGCGGCTATCGGCGCCACCGTCTTTCCTGCGATTTATTGCAATATAAATAGAGAATACCAGGTTGGTGTCTTTTGATATCAAGTTTATCAGGCAAGGCTTCGAGAACGCTTGTAGAATCGCGAGGCTTGCCGAGCTATTCTACATGCGTTCTGGAAGCCGAGCCCAATAAACTTGATATCAAATGACACGAATCTGGTATTCTATTTATCAGTTTATCCCCTTGTACACTCTTAAATTAACAATTTACGATCAGTTATTGATGGTCTACAGTGCGTCCCAGCATTCTGGCGGGCGATATATTTAGTATCAGCTGACCATATTTTCCTATGATGTTTTTTTTTTCAAGTATTTTTTTTCTTTCATTTTTTTCCAGTAACGATGACATTTTTGTCCTTTTTCCAGTAGTCCGGTTCAGTCATAAAAGTGCAATGTCCCGTTGACGTGATAAAGCTCATTTGTCCTGAGATAGCATATCTTTATCGGGCCAGTACGTTCTAATGCAATATATATAGGGGGTAACTGATAAATCAGTTCCATTCAAAACCATGTGTCACCCTCACCTCCGGTGGGGGACATAATTCTGTCTCTACCGCTATCGAAATGTAAACAATTGACTGGCCAGTATCTCCCGGTGGCCTACTCAAGGCATAGCATTAGGGTTTATTAGTCACCCACTATATTGATTGCTTGCGGCACATTGACCTGATGAAGATATGCCGACTCAGGACAAGTAAGCTTTATCAGATCAAAGTGACATTGCACTTTTACGAATGAACCGGACTACTGGAAAAAATGACAAAAATAGTATTTTTACTGGAAAAAATGAAAAGATTACTTGAAAAAAAAAAAATGTTATAGGAAACATATAGTCAGCTGATACTAAACATATCGACCGCCAGAATGCTGGGACGCAATGAGGAACATCAATAATAGATCGTAAATTGCTAATTTAAGAGTGCACAAGGGGATAAACTGATAAATAGAATACCAGATTCGTGTCATTTGATATCAAGTTTATCAGGCTCGGCTTCGAGAACGCGTATAGAATCGCTCGGCAAGCCTCGCGATTCTACACGCGTTCTCAAAGCCTTGCCTGATAAACTTGATATCAAAAGACAGGAACCTGGCATTTTCTATATAGACGGTCAAAAACATGAAATACGTGGTTTTTGGTCGGCAAACATCACGAAAACACCTCTATATAGTTTTGACCACCTGGAACCCCACTTTTATATAGTAAAACACGGGTAAACCTTAATTTTCTTATTTCTGCTCTAAAAGATAGATTGTTGATTATGAGTACTCGTTAGAACCGCCTGTCTGATGCGACGATTCTTAAGAGTACCCTTAATCTATATTTTGAGAAGAAATAAGAAAGATATAACAGCTTTTCATCTTAAAATTTTAGTTTATTCGGCGGTAAAGTCATCACGAAAACACGCCTATATATTTTTGACCTCCTTGAACCCCACTTTTATATAGTAAAACTGGGGTTTACAGGGGGGAAATATGTTCTATAAAAGGGTTATCCTTTGGAAGCAAGGAATACACCACAGAACTGAAAAATATGGAGTGTATTTGTTTTCTTGGCCAGACTAGCTAGTTTCGGCCAATTAGGCCTCATCAGTGACCCTCAGATATTTTCAAGAAAATATAATCTACACTATGATGTAGGACAGAGAGACGTTTTACCGCCGCCACACATTCCCACACACCAGCTGCAGTGAAGTTAAAATGTTCTGTAAAAGGGTTATCCTTTGGAAGCATAATTTTCTTATTTCTGCTCTAAAAGATAGATTGTGGATTGTGAGTACTCGTTAGAACCGCCTGTATGAGGCGATTCTTACGAGTACCCTCAATCTTTATTTTGAGCAGACATCACGAAAACACGCATATTTAATTTTGACCCCCTCGAACCTCACATTTATACAGTAAAACTGGGGTTTGCAGGGGTAAACCTTATTTCTCTTATTTCTGCTCTAAAATATAGATAGTGGGTACTCGTTAGAACCGCCTCATCGAGGCGGTTCTAACGAGTACCCACAATCTATATTTTGAGCAGAAATTAGAAAAATGTCACAATATTTCCTCTTAAAACTTGCATTTTTTTCGGCGGTAAATTTTTCAATGTATTTGTATAGGAGTGTTTTCGTAATGGTACATCGTATTTGTCGGCCCCCGCCCATAGGGGCTTCAAGAAATATATGTGCTGCATGATGCTTCCACGCAGAGCTGAATCCGGCCCGCACACTAGTACTGGTAAACGGCTTAGAGGATCTAAGCTGTGCGAGGCTAATAAACCCAATTGGTTTCACTGGGCGACAGGGCTTGAGATGTCATTTCATCTCAATGTCGGGTAAAAGTCCGACAAAATTGGAAGCAACGTCTCCAAAATGACCTTTACAGTGTTGACGCGGACGTTAAACCTCAAATCAAACAAAAAACAAAACATCGTATTTGTATAGGCGCGTTTTCGTAATGAACAATCTATAAAGGCAATACAGCTCATACACCTTTGATCTATATTGTTCACATATTTAAAATACTACCGGTCCCCGCCCATCGGGACTTGAAGAAATAGATGGGCTGCATGGTTCTTCTACGCAGAGCTGAAACCGACCGCACACGAGTACTGGTAAACTGCTTAGATGATATAAGCCTGCCCAGACAAAGCGGTGCTAGTCCTTGCTTATAAACTCTTAAATTGCTTTCATTGGGCAACAGGGCTTGAGAAGTAGTTTGTTTGTTTGATCTGATGTTTAACGTCCCCTTCAACACTATATTGGTCATTTTGGAGATGTTGCTTCCAATTTGGTTGGACTTTAACCCGACATTGAGATGAAATGACATCTCAAGCCCTGTCGCCCAATGAAACCAATAGGGATTATAAGCATGGACAGTCCGTCTCGCACCGCTTTCCCTGGGCAGGCTTAGATCGTTTTAGTGGGTAACTAGTACTCGTGTTGAGATGTCATTTCATCTCAATGTTAGGTAAAAGTCTCACAAAATTGGAGGCAACGTCTCCAAAATGAACTATACAGTGTTGACGGGGACGTTAAACCTCAGTTGGCGGTGCTTCTACTCTACAACTTTCTCGCTGGATGTGTTGATCAAAAATCAAAAATAAAGAAGTTATCACCGAAAAACGCGGCAATAAAGATAAAAGAAAAATTAGACTATTTTTTTAATAATCTCATTAGTTAATGAATTGTTAAAACATTGATCATTTGTTATGGAAAATTTGCTGATTGGGATATAGCCATCGGAGCTGCAGTCTGTGACGGAGAGACGTGTTATCCGACGGCGGTCCAATGATTCCCTGATGTATAGCGTGCAGCATGAACTCCTTCAATCTGCACGTTCTTGCTGGGAATATAGTGGTGATCATATCAACAGATTCATTACGAATACACACCTATACAAATACATACAGTAGAACTTCGATGGCTCGAACAGCGATGGCTCGTTTACCATGGATGTGTCGTACCCATAATTGAGCCCTTAGCGGAATACTCTACATAAGAAATAATGGAGGATGATTAAGGAGATTTTAGTCTTTCATCTTGCAAATGTATGCTGTGTGTACTCATTAGAATCGCCTCGATGAGGCGATTCTAATGAGTACACACAGCATACATTTTCATTATAGAACACCGAAAAGATGTCCAAAAGTATCTCGTTATGCCTCCTGGCAGTAACCCTCAGTGGCTCGAACTACCCCTGTCTCGAACAGATTTTAATGGTCCCAAAGGTGTTCGAGCCATTGAAGTTCGACTGTAGTAAACTTTACCTCCGAAAAATCGACTTTTTATGAAAAATTGTTAAATTTTTCTTATTTTTGCTCACCTATAGACTGTAGGTATTTGTTAGAACCGCCCCATCGAGGCGGTTCTAACGAGTACCCATAATCTATATTTTGAGCAGAAATCTGAAGAAAAAAATAAAAAAATTTATCTTATTTTTTTTTTTTTTTTTTTTGCCTGTAAAGTTTACAATTTTTTTTTTTTGTATAGGCGTGTTTTCGTAATGGGTACACAAATGTAGGATGTTTGCTATTTAGTCATTGCAAATAACCGGGAAATAAAGGGATTTTCGCTATTTAGTCATTGCAAATTAGCGCGAATTAAAAGAAGACCCGTTGTCCTTGCAGCAGGTAAGGGTAGAGAGGGAATGTTGTTAATACTTCTGTCTCTTCATACCGGCCCCGATAGCTCAGTTGGTAGAGTGTCCGCTCAGGGGAACGGGAGATCTCGGGTTCGATCCCGGGCCGCGACATACCAAAGACGTTAAAAATGGTACTAGCTGCTCCTCGCTTGGCACTCAGATTTACGGGGTAGAGCTAGGACTGGTCGATCCAGTGTCAGGATAATGTGACTGGGTGTGGTATCATGTAATGTGTCTGGGACATGATACTTCAGTGAGGCAGCACTATAAACGTGAGCATTGAGCTCCCTGTCGCAACCAGACACCGTCGTGATATGACTGAAAAATTGTTGAAAGCGACGTTAAACCCGAATTCACACACACACACACACACACACACACACACACACATTTCTCCCTTTCTAGGAAGACGGCACAAAATGACCTACAAGGGTTGAAGTGTCGTAAAACCCCAACAAAATAAAACCATTAAACAGAAAGAAGATAAATATCACTGTCTCATCTGAAAAGATTAAGAAAATATGTCTGTCTTTATGTGTCTGTCTGTCTGTCTGTCCGCACGTCACGCGGAGACGGGATCTCGGTTTAACGACTCATCTGAAAGTCTGGAGAAGCCCGGGATCGATCCTGCGATTCCTGGTTTACAAGGCGAGTAGCATAACCACTACCCCACGGAGGCTTCCATTGAAGGGTTTGAATTTTGGCGGACATATTGTATCATTTTTTAACATCATCCCCTCCAGTATCTGCGGTGTCTAAGGGTTTCAGTTCCACTTTTTAAAAAAAGTCCACTTCAACAGTTTTTGACACAGGGCATTGAAACTTGCAACACGGTTCAGGCATGCATTGAACATATGCATAAAGGAAACAGATTTCTGGTCCAGCCCCACATTGCAGAGTTATATCCTCTTGGACAACTTAAACATTTGGGTCTTATATGTAGCATAAGAGTAAATCTCCGCAACGACTGCTACAGTATTTGATGCAGGACATCGAAACTTGCAGCACACATTACGCAAACACGCATATACAAATACATTGCCACTTTTATCTTCGAAAAAAAATTAAAATTTTAAGATGAAAAATTGTGATATTTTTCTTATTTTGTGCTCAAAATATAGATTGTGGCACTCGTTAGAACCGCCTCGATGAGGCGGTTCTAACGAGTACCCACAATCTATATTTTAGAGCAGAAATAAGAAAAATAAGGTATACCCCCGGAAACCCCAGTTTTACTATATAAAAGTGGGGTTCAAGGGGGTCAAAATTATATAGACGTGTTTTCGTGATGCAGTTCAGACATGCATTGCATAAAGGAAACAGCATTATGTCCCCTTGAACAACTTTAACATTTTGGTCATATTTATAGCATACGAGAGCTGGTTGCTATGCTGTGAGCCTCATATTGAATGGTTTGATCAGTCACTTTAGTTTTACGTCTCACCAATAGCTAAGGTCATGCGGAGACGGGATCTCGGTTTAACGACTCATCTGAAAGTCTGGAGAAGCCCGGGATCGATCCTGCGATTCCTGGTTTACAAGGCGAGTAGCATAACCACTACCCCACGGAGGCTTCCATTGAAGGGTTTGAATTTTGGCGGACATATTGTATCATTTTTTAACATCATCCCCTCCAGTATCTGCGGTGTCTAAGGGTTTCAGTTCCACTTTTTAAAAAAAGTCCACTTCAACAGTTTTTGACACAGGGCATTGAAACTTGCAACACGGTTCAGGCATGCATTGAACATATGCATAAAGGAAACAGATTTCTGGTCCAGCCCCTCATTGCAGAGTTATATCCTCTTGGACAACTTAAACATTTGGGTCTTATATGTAGCATAAGAGTAAATCTCCGCAACGACTGCTACAGTATTTGATGCAGGACATCGAAACTTGCAGCACACATTACGCAAACACGCATATACAAATACATTGCCACTTTTATCTTCAAAAAAAAATTAAAATTTTAAGATGAAAAATTGTGATATTTTTCTTATTTTGTGCTCAAAATATAGATTGTGGCACTCGTTAGAACCGCCTCGATGAGGCGGTTCTAACGAGTACCCACAATCTATATTTTAGAGCAGAAATAAGAAAAATAAGGTATACCCCCGGAAACCCCAGTTTTACTATATAAAAGTGGGGTTCAAGGGGGTCAAAATTATATAGACGTGTTTTCGTGATGCAGTTCAGACATGCATTGCATAAAGGAAACAGCATTATGTCCCCTTGAACAACTTTAACATTTTGGTCATATTTATAGCATACGAGAGCTGGTTGCTATGCTGTGAGCCTCATATTGAATGGTTTGATCAGTCACTTTAGTTTTACGTCTCACCAATAGCTAAGGTCATGCGGAGACGGGATCTCGGTTTAACGACTCATCTGAAAGTCTGGAGAAGCCCGGGATCGATCCTGCGATTCCTGGTTTACAAGGCGAGTAGCATAACCACTACCCCACGGAGGCTTCCATTGAAGGGTTTGAATTTTGGCGGACATATTGTATCATTTTTTAACATCATCCCCTCCAGTATCTGCGGTGTCTAAGGGTTTCAGTTCCACTTTTTAAAAAAAAGTCCACTTCAACAGTTTTTGACACAGGGCATTGAAACTTGCAACACGGTTCAGGCATGCATTGAACATATGCATAAAGGAAACAGATTTCTGGTCCAGCCCCTCATTGCAGAGTTATATCCTCTTGGACAACTTAAACATTTGGGTCTTATATGTAGCATAAGAGTAAATCTCTGCAACGACTGCTACAGTATTTGATGCAGGACATCGAAACTTGCAGCACACATTACGCAAACACGCATATACAAATACATTGCCACTTTTATCTTCGAAAAAAAATTAAAATTTTAAGATGAAACATTGTGATATTTTTCTTATTTTGTGCTCAAAATATAGATTGTGGCACTTGTTAGAACCGCCTCGATGAGGCGGTTCTAAAGAGTACCCACAATCTATATTTTAGAGCAGAAATAAGAAAAAATAAGGTATACCCCCGGAAACCCCAGTTTTACTATATAAAAGTGGGGTTCAAGGGGGGTCAGAATTATATAGACGTGTTTTCGTGATGCAGTTCAGACATGCATATCATAAAGGAAACAACATTATGTCCCCTTGAACAACTTTAACATTTCGGTCATATGTATAGCATACGAGAGCTGGTTGCTATGTTGTGAGCCTCATATTGAATGGTTTGATCAGTCACTTTAGTTTTACGTCTCACCAACAGCTAAGGTCATACGGAGACGGGATCTCGGTTTAAAGACTCATCTAAAAGTCTGGAGAAGCCCGGGATCGATCCTGCGATTCCTGGTTTACAAGGCGAGTAGCATAACCACTACACCACGGAGGCTTCCATTCAAGGGTTTGAATTTTGTCGGACATATTGTATTATTAATTTGTTTTTTAACATCATCCCCGACAGTATCTGCGGTGTCTAAGGGTTTCAATTCAACTTTTTTTTTTAAAAAAAAATCCACTTCAACAGTATTTGATTCAGGGCATTGAAACTTGCAGCGCAGTTCAGAAATGCATTAAACATGTGCACAAAGGAAACAGGATTCTGATCCATTCCCTTTTTGCAGAACGATACCCCTTTGAACAAATTAACCAATTCGGCCATTTGTGTAGCATAGGATGGAAAATAGTAGTGTTTGTGTCTCCGCAACTCCTCCTACAGCATTTGATGCAGGACACTGAAACTTGCAACACAGTTCAGACATACATTGAAAATGTGCATACAGGAGACAGGATGGATTCTGATTCAGCCCTTTATTGCAGAATTATGTCCCCTTGATCTAAATAAATATTTTGGTCATAGGTTTCTTGGAGAATGTTGCAGTTTCTAGTTTAGTTAGAATGGGTGCCTACTGCATACTCCAAACAACTTACTCATCTAGTGAGGCATATGGCGGGGGCATTCACACTTTTATTGACTGTCTCGTTTTTGCTTTTTTTGTGTCTGTGTGTTTTTTTTTTTTTTTTTTTTTTTTTGTTTGTTGTTGTTTTATTCCACACAGTGGGTATACTTATCAAAAGTTTGTTCTTTTTCTTTATCTATTGTGGTGCATGAAGGTATTTTGCTTATGTTTCACAATTTAAAGCGGTCAACATCGCGGTTCAGCGTCGCTTTCAACAATTTTTCAGTCATATCACGACGGTGTCTGGTTGCGACAGGGAGCTCAATGCTCAATTTTATAGTGCTGCCTCACTGAAGTATCATGTCCCAGACACATTACATGATACCACACCCAGTCACATTATTCTGACACTGGGTCGACCAGTCCTAGCTCTTCCCCGTAAATCTGAGTGCCAAGCGAGGAGCAGCTAGTACCATTCTTAACGACTTTGATATGTCGCGGCCCGGGATCGAACCCGTGACCTCCCGTTCCCCGGAGTGGACACTCTACCAACTGAGCAATCGGGGCCGGTCACATTATCTGAGTGTATTTACAGAAAGTCCCTATACAGTCAACCCTCTTTATACCGACATTCGTTACAACGATAAACTCGTTATAACGTCAATTTCTGTTGAAAGAATGCTTTGCTCAATGTTAGCCTTGGTTCCGATCGTTGGGCTTCTTTTCAGTAGAAAATGCATGTAACAAATCCATAGTCATGAAAGAATCTTCAAGATATAAATGTTATAGATATTTGTTGGAATCGCCCCAATGAGGCGATTCTAACAAATGTTTTATAACATTTGTTTCGTTTCTTGGAGTAAATAAAGGTGAGAAGGCCCTTAATTTACTGTCATACTCCTAATTTGGATTCTTTATAACGGCTAAATCCTTATAACCTGATAACGGCACTATAAAGGGCAACAATTCACGAAAACACGCCTATATAATTTTGACCCCCTTGAACCCCACTTTTATATAGTAAAACTGGGGTTTCCGGGGTATACCTTATTTTTCTTATTTCTGCTCTAAAATATAGATTGTGGGTACTCGTTAGAACCGCCTCGATGAGGCGGTTCTAACGAGTATCCACAATCTATATTTTGAGCAGAAATAAGAAAAATATCACAATTTTTCATCCAAAAAGTTTAGCTTTTTCGGCGTTTAAGTGCACAATGTATTTGTATAGGCGTGTTTTCGTAATGCTATTGGGCAACAAATACTGTCGTTATAACCAGGGTCCTCTGTAATGAGGCGTTATGAGGTTCATTGACACACCTGACGTTACATGATCATTAATTGACGTCAAATAAGTCATGTGATTCTTTCAAATGTTTGGACGACGGTGACGTTACATGTAATGACGTCAGCGTTTGCATGAAACTGCGCGCAGTTGTTTTCTTGTTTCAATTTTAGCTCTCAACATCACGCAAACACGCCTATATAATTTTGACCCCCTTGAACCCCACTTTTATATAGTAAAACTGGGGTTTCTGGGGGTATACCTTATTTTTCTTATTTCTGCTCTAAAATATAGATTGTGCGTACTCGTTCGAACCGCCTCGATGAGGCGGTTCTAACGAGTACCCACCATCTATATTTTGACCAGAAATAAGAAAAATATCACAATTGTTCATCATAAAATTTTCATTTTTTCGGCGATAAAGGTGTGTGTGTGTGTGAATTCGGGTTTAACGTCGCTTTCAACAATTTTTCAGTCATATCACGACGGTGTCTGGTTGCGACAGGGAGCTCAATGCTCACGTTTATAGTGCTGCCTCACTGAAGTATCATGTCCCAGACACATTACATGATACCACACCCAGTCACATTATCCTGACACTGGATCGACCAGTCCTAGCTCTACCCCGTAAATCTGAGTGCCAAGCGAGGAGCAGCTAGTACCATTTTTTAACGACTTTGGTATGTCGCGGCCCGGGATCGAACCCGAGACCTCCCGTTCCCCGGAGCGGACACTCTACCAACTGAGCTATCGGGGCCGGTCGGCGATAAAGGTGGCAATGTATTCGTATAAGCGTGTTTGCGTAATGAAACAGAAGTTGCTGTCACATAATGGATGGAAAATAATGTAAATATAAGTACTAAATGTACTATATAACTTAATTTATTATTACATCGGGTCACGAGCGAGTGAGTGTTCGAGTTTTACGTCCCACCAACAGTTAAGGTCATACGGAGACGGAACCGCGGTTAAAAGACTCATCCAAAAGTCTGGAAAAGCCCGGGATCGGTCCTGCGATCCCTGGTTTGCAAAGCGAGTAGCATAGCCACTACACCACGGAGGCTTCAATCATCGGGTCACGAGCAAAGTTTAAGTGAAGAAGTATGAAAAGTGCGGGTCACGAGAGAAGTTTTTTTGTTTCATTTATACTTTGCTCCTGACCCGAAGTTGCATGTAAAGAGGACCCTGGTTATAACGACAGTATTTGTTGTCCAATATGGAGCAGTTATAAGGATTTTGTCGTTACAAAGAATCCCAGTTAGGAGATTAAAAGAAAATTTAGGGTCTTCACACCTTTATTTACTCCAAGGATTTTGTCGTTACAAGGAATCCCAGTTAAGAGTATGAAAGAAAGTTAAGGGTCTTCACACCTTTATATATTAAGGGTCTTCACACCTTTATATACTCCAAGGATTTTGTCCTTACAAAGAATCCCAGTTAGGAGTATGAAAGAAAGTTAAGGGTCTTCACACCTTTATATAATCCAAGGATTTGTCGTTACAAAGAATCCCAGTTAGGAGTATGAAAGAAAGTTAAGGGTCTTCACACCTTTATATACTCCAAGGATTTTGTCCTTACAAAGAATCCCAGTTAGGAGTATGAAAGAAAGTTAAGGGGTCTTCACACCTTTATATAATCCAAGGATTTGTCGTTACAAAGAATCCCAGTTAGGAGTATGAAAGAAAGTTAAGGGTCTTCACACCTTTATTTACTCCAAGGATTTGTCGTTACAAAGAATCCCAGTTAGGAGTATGAAAGAAAGTTAAGGGTCTTCACACCTTTATTTACTCCAAGAAACGAAACAAATGTTATAGACATTTGTTAGAATCGCCTAATTCTAACAAATAGCTTGCATTTCCTTCTAACCCTTTTTGTGCCAAATGGAATCTTCCTCCTTATATATAGCATGTGTCAGTTTCCAAATTTAGGGGAGTCATGTTGTGTTTCCTACAAAATGTGTTTGAAAAATGGCTGTACTTTTTGCAAAAAGTGTAGGGCCTGCGGCGTCTGATCTGGGCCTGCACTGTTTGTCAACTACCCGTTTCAGGGTATCGGGTATAAAATTGGTTAATTAGGACAGAAACTTGGTGTCAATGACGTATCAAATAACAAACAGCAAATAATCTAATCAGACTACCCTGATGTACAGTCAAATCAGAGTCTTGGCTAGGCACACATATCCAAAGGCAGGTTTTGGCTTGCCCAGGTTCTTTTATTGTTTTTGCGGAGGCGGGTTGGTCCTTTCGCACTTACACGGACTCCGACCTCGGCTGAGATGTACATTGTAGGTGACCGCTTGTAAAGAAATAGGACGAACCAGGTAGTGTACTTTAGTTTAAAAAAGACCAATTTGTTTTTAGCTTTGTTTTACGAAAATTATATGGGCCCCGTCAAGCGATTTTGGTACTTATCGCCTATGCGAGCAGCGAATGTTCAGGCGAGCCTGTGCATCCGCGCAGTCTCGCCAGAACCTTCGCTGCTCGCTCATACAAGCAGTGAATCAAGAGGAACCTTCAGACAGAAAGTTATATCCCTGGCCCCTCTGAATGGCTGGGCATGCGCAGTTAAAATTTGCCATGACGGAATGCTCGAAGACACAAATTCGCTTGGCGGGGCTCATATGAGCGTGTTCGGAATACAAGTGTTTTTTATGTCCGTTTGCAGTGAACAAAAGTAGCAATTTACAATCAAATTATAACAATATATTCACCCGTTTTTGTCGCTTCATTCTTCCAATTGTTTGCAAAAAAGGGCAAAGTGTTGCTACTACAATTACAGTAAAACGTCTATATTAAGACCACCTATGGGACTGTTCAAAAGTGGTCTTTAAGACCACTTTTGAACAGTCCCAAAGGTGGTTTCCCACTAGATACTGGATGTAGAAAACACAACGAAAATGTAACTGAAACCTTCTAAATATGCTTTTAAAGGCATAATTTGTCTTAATTATACCCCCACAAATGAAATTTGGGGGGGGGGGGGGGGGGGGGGGGGGGGGCGGTATATAGGAGTGAGCTTGTCGGTCGGTCTGTCGGTCGGTCGGTCTGTTGACTTGGTTTCCAGACGATAACTCAAAAAGCGCTTCACCGATTTTTATAATTTTTGGTACACTGATGTAACATCATAAAATACAGGTCAAGTTCGATTTCCACTACAATTCGTCAATTTTCGACATAGTTATGGCCCCTTCCAAGTGAAAAGATTGCAAAAATGCCGCTGTTGTACTATCAAGGCAGTTTTTGTGGGGGTATCCATCACCTTTAGTGATAGCTCTAGTCTTAATTTTAGGTGGTCTTAATAGCGGCATTTTACTGTATTTTAAAAATACATGTGGACTTTTGACAATGAATGAAGAAGCGGTTTGCACATAAAAAAAATATTGCTATTGGTTGGGAAAGTAGTTATCAAGTTCCTATATAAATCTTTGCGTATGCAGTAAAATTCCTGTATAAACACTACCTTTGGTACTGTTCAAAAATGGTCTTTAAGACCATTTTTGAACAGTGCCAAAGGTGGTGTCTTTTTATGAGACATTTGGTGTAGATAAAACAAAGACAGAAATACTGACACATCAGTAAGCTTTCAAAAGCAGATTTAAACTTAATTTTAGGTGGTCTTAGTTCTCTTAATGTAATAGCGGAGTTTTAGGGGGTCTTAATAGCGGAATTTTATTGTACTTTAGCCGATTGCAGGCACCTGGGGCCAGTTATTCAAAGCATCGTTCGATTAACGAGCTCATTTCTTGTCAAATTGTTAACTGTAATTATCACATGACGTCGTTGATAAGCAGTGGATAACCTTCGTGTAATAAAAATCGTATGACCACACGTGTAATAACACTTTGGCGGGTTAAGTAACGTCATGACGGCGTCCATGTCAACTATGCATTTTTTGTGGAAAAATTGTCAAAATTCAAGACCATAAAATCCAAATTAAAGTGGTCATATGATAAACAGAATCTTACACTCGTGGTCATTTCATATGAAATTTTATTAAACTCGCCGAAGGCTCAATTCATAAATTTCATATGAAATGACCACTCGTGTAAGATCCTGTATATATAGTGTAAGTGTATGAAGTTGGCTTGGAGTTTGGAGTATAGAGTTTGGAATTCAATTTATTCCGTAGTAGTAAAGTATAGTAAAATATTAGCGAGTGTTGCGCAAATGAGAGCAGCTTTTGTGCTCTCATTTTTCAGCAACAATATCTGTATATTTGCCATATTAAATGATCAAAGTTTTAGTTATATGTTAACTGATGACGTCATTAGTTTTTGCCACTGGGTGCTCAATGAAGCTCAGTATCGGCGTGTGGTGTCCCACGTGTGACCCTAGCGACAACGTAACGATGAGAGACCCCGCGAGACATAATTTAATAGATATGGATGGAGGTCGTGCTGTTTTATTTCGTTGTCCTCATGCGTTTCATCTTTGTCAGCACTATTCTTAATTAATCATTTAAAGCAATCAGAAAGGAGTTCCGTGGAGAAAAGTTTTATTATTGTATATTTCGTAACTATAATCGTGCATTGTTTCAGAATAAAGAAGATCGCGGCAAATTCCTGTCGCGCGGTGTGATACAGGAAATTGTTTGTTTGTTTGATTTGATGTTTAACGTCCTCGTCAACACTGTTAAGGTCATTTTGGAGACGTTGCTTCCAATTCTGTGAGACTTTTACCCGACATTGAGACGAAATGACTTCTCAAGCCCTGTCGCCCAATGAAACCAATAGGGTTTATTAGCATGGACAGTCCGCCTCGCCCTATGGGCGGGGGCCGATGATACAGGAAATATCTGTGGTCTTAACACATTGCTCCAACAAAGACCTCCTTTTTTATTTTGAAGATTTTATAAGGAATTGTATGACTGGCGCTATTTAAAGTAACATACATTTTCTCTCTTTTGACCTTCAGGTCATGATTCTCTCTCTCTCTCTCTCTCTCTCTCTCTCTCTCTCTCTCTCTCTCTCTCTCTCTCTGTCAGAATCAGAATCAGAATTGTTACTGGTGAGACGTCAAATGACATCGCATACATCAGGACCTGTGATATGGGAAGTAAGTGTCTATAGCTCTAACCAAAGAGGTAAACCTAACTACACAAGTCTCTCTCTCTCTTTCTCTTTCTCTCTCTCTCTCTCTCTCTCTCTCTCTCTCTCTCTCTCTCTCTCTCTCTCTCTCTCTCTCTCTCTGAAGCATATCACGAACAAGTCCGTGAAATGAAGACCACACTAAACCCTAATTTATATAGAGTAAACTGGGGTTAACTGGGGTATACATTATTTTGCTTATTTTAACCCCAAGACATAGGTTATGGGTAGTCGTTAGAACCGCCTCAATGAGGCCGTTCTTTCTAGTACCCACAACCTATGTTTTGAGCGTTTATAAGAAAAACACGGATTTTCATCAGAAAAGTAGCCACTTTTGAGATGTGAAAATGCGGTATGTCGAACGGGTGAGTTATCGTATCTGTGCACCGTCGCGAGAAAAGAAACTTATGATTCCTTGATTGATTGTATTGGAGTTTAACGACCAAGTCAACACTATTTAGGTCATTTCTGAGCCGGTCAGTTTACCTATCCACACTTTTCCTGGGCATGCTTACATGTAAGCAGTTAACCAGTACAGTGCACATTTTTTCGCCAGAAACTGACAACTGCCCTTCTTGCATCAGCGGCCAAACTTCTGATACAGAAGCTGTACGTGTATACGGTGTGCTACAAAGACAGCAAACATAAGGGTGCTGATCAGACTGCGCGGATGCGGAGGTTGTTTCGTGGCGTAGACCTGAAAAAGAATAAAATCAAAGCACTGAGAGTACTGGTGGGTCGATTGTCTTTGGGTGCAGATTAGGAAAATGGTTTCACCCTTAAATTCCGGTACTGTAAGCAAACAATGTAGACATTGATCAGACGCCCCCTTCAGCGGCGTCTGATCTGGGTCTATACTGTTTGCCAAGCCCAACCCATGATTCCAGCCCAGATTCTACAGATTACCGTTTTACAACATGCTGATCTCACTACGATAAAATTCTTTAAAAAAGTTACATGGATTTCCTACAAATCAGTGATAGTCACGTGAACAACAGCACTAATTCAGTTTCTGTCCTTTATAACTTTGGGTCGATTGTAAAACGATCGACCCAAAAACTGTGTTTCCGCTTACCCGATCGACCCTGACTTTTTGTGCCGACCCTGCAATTTGTATGGCCATCTTGAAAAAAATAAAATAAAAAGATTTTCTTACCTACCGACCTTAATATTTTCTTGCACTTCTGATAAAATACCATAATACTGTCAAAAAAGCAAAACTTTTATTTAAAATCCTGTTCTGTTGCTTCCTTGATGCCCTAAACCTCATTATTTGAATGTTTTTGTCGTGGTATGGCTGGAATTAAGCCCTATTAAAGATTTTCGCTCTTTTTCCATCAAATAAAAAGTTGACAAAAAATAAGTTTAATTGACCAACCGACCCTATTTTCTTTGTGGGCATGTTAGAAGAAACAAACACCCCCACCCACCCCCACCCCCGCCACATTTTTTCAGACCTTACGATAACACACCCTTGTGACACAGTGCATTTTTTTCATATTTCCATAATAGTTCATTTTCTGATAAACATTTGTGATATTTTTATTTATTTTTACTTCAAATGTAGGTTGTAGGTGCTCGTAAGAACCGCCTCAAACGAGTACCTACAACCTAAACACAGGTTGCGGGTGTTCCTTAGAAGAGCCTCAATGAGGCGGTTCCAACGAGTATCCACAACCTATGTCTTGGATCAGAAATATGAAAAAAATATATATGTATACCCCTGTAAACCCCAGTTTTCTCTATATACGGTGGGGTATAAGGGGGTGTTTAATACAAGGATTTGTTAATTTGATGAAGTAAAAGGAAATGCGAATAACCTTATCAGCTGTCTGCCATTACGCAAACACGCCTATACAAATACATTGCCACCTTTATCGCCGAAAAAGATGAGAATTTTTTTATGAAAAAGTGTGATATTTTTCTTATTTCTGTTCAAAATATAGATTGTGGGCACTCGTTAGAACCGCCTCATCGAGGCGGTTCTAACGAGTACCCGAAATCTATATTTCTGCTCAAAATATAGATTGTGGGTACCCGAAATCTATATTTTAGAGCAGAAATAAGAAACATAAGGTATACCCACAGAAACCCCAGTTTTACTTTATAAAAGTGGGGTTCAAGGGGTCAAAATTATATAGGCGTGTTTTCGTGATTGGCACGCGTTTTAGAGGATTCTGAATAAAAATCAGAGAAGACCATAGATCCTTTTCTGATGGTCCGATCTGTTTTAATGGGTAAAACATCTAATTGTATTTAAAATCGGCGACTTCCGATGCTGGCTCATTAAGGTGACTGTCAATGCTGTACGACCATTTCAACGCCCAATAGCTGAGGAAAACGGAGTTTATTCACGCCGATGGAGCAATAAAATGGCTAAACGTATTTAAGGGAGAGCTCATAAACTAGCATAAAACAGACCAAGTCAAGATAAAAAGACCTTTCACGCGAATTTCAAACAAATGTTTGTTACATGGTCAATGCATCGTTTTTTTTTCTGTATGTATATTAGCCATGTGTAACAGCATTGCTTCATAAAAGCAGAAAATATTGTGAGAGTTTGAATGGCAGATTTGTATATAGCAAACCTCCTATACTGTGGCCATCTTTGGGACTGTTCAAAAATGGTCCTTAAGACCACTTTTGAACACACCACGTGAACAAGTTTGTGAAATGAACACCTATTAAACCCCACTCTATGTTGGGAAAACTGGGGTCTACGGGGGTAAATACTATTTTTCTTATTTCTGCTCCAAAACATAGGTTGCGGGTACTCGTAAGAACCACCTCAATGAGAGAATGTTTGCTGTAAGCCTTCGTTTACAATCCAAATTAGTTTTTGTCATGGTCCGACCTTAAATCATGCAATGGCGCGATAATTTCTTTCCAGGCTGATTCACCGGAAGTGTACCTCAGTTCAACAACAAACAATTCCACCCTAAAAGCGATGTCGGAAGACCGGAAGTAGTAAACACGCCATGTTCAGCCACAAAAAGCATTTATGTTTACTTTTCTTGGCCATTTCTAACAAAATTAGTCGCCCACAAGATTAATTGCCTCTTGTATTTAACCAACAGCTTTCTATCTATTCATTTGGTAAAAAAACATTGAAGAACTTTTGCAAATTTAAACTTGACCGGGTTAATTTGGCAGTTGCCATTTCGGTGTTCAGCTGACAAGACTGCAATAGCTTACTTTGGACAAAACTCATGTAAATTATTATTTTGGTGATTTGACATTAAAACTAGCTTTTTTTTAACATTGGTGATTTCATCCGCGAAAGAACTGTGAGTTAGACTACATAGATCTATGCACAGTTTCACTGACGAAAGTATAAAACTTTTTCAAAAGTTTCTTTGTAGATTACACTGAACACTTGCAGGAATATTATATAAAAAAGAAAACATTTTTTTGTGTGTTTCGGTTTTGACACTCTACCAAAATTAATTGCCTCAGGCTAGAAAGACTTGTTGAAGCTAACGTGTGATATAGTTTTATTACAACAAGGAGTCGAAGCAAATTCCACCATGGATCACTTGAAGGTAAATTAGTTTAGTTAATGCTATTTTTTTTTTTTTTTTTTTTACTGTTTATTTCATCTTATTTGTTTTCGGTTGAAAATGTGATATATCAGGCTCCCAACATGCATTCGGTAGATTTTTAGAACAGACGCATAGCGGCGATATCAATGAGTAACCACCATCTACGTTTCTGAATAGAAACATCGTGGAAACATGCCTATACAATTCTGACCATCTTAAACTCCACTTTCATATGGTAAAGTGTGTGTGAGTGTGTTTCTTTTTTACGTCCCACCAACAGCTAAGGTCATACGGAGACGGTGCCTCGGTTTAAAGTCTCATCCAAAAGTCTGGGGAAGTCCGGGATCGATTCTACAATCCCTAGTTTATCAGGCGAGTAGCATAACCACTACACCACAGAGGCCTCTTTCATATAGTAAAATTGGGGTTTATAGGGTAAATGCTGTTTTTTCCCTGCCCAGACATTTGAATTGTGATTACTCCTTATAACCGCTTCGCCGAGGCGGCTCTAACGGATGCCCACAATCTATATTTTGAGCAGAATTATGAAAAATAACAGAATTTTTTAAGGTTCCGTTTTGGTTGTTAAAATTGTCAATTTAATCATTTGAATAGGCGTGTTTTCGTAATGTACACGTGTAAAACAATAGTGTTCATTTCACATGATTGTTATCGTGATTTCTTGATTCCAGAATAATGAGTCGGCCCCCGCCCATCGGGACTTTAAGAAATAGATAGGCTGCATGATACTTCCACGCAGAGCTGAAACCGACCGCAAACGAGTATTGATAAACCGCTTAGAGTATCTTAGCCTGTCCAAGCAAAGCGGTGCGAGTCTATGCTTATTAACCCTATTCGATCAATTGGGCGATACGGTCTGAGATGTCATTCCATCTCAATGTCGGGTAAAAGTCCCAGAAAATTGGAAGCAACGTCTCCAAAATGACCTTTACAGTGTTGACGGAAACGAGAAACCTCAAACTAACCAACCAATAATGTGCCACGTGTCTCACTTGGCAAACACACCCGTGTTACATGGCGTTTTCCTTCATACATCATTCAGGGTTAATACGTCCGTATAATGAACGACATGTTAAACCTTCTTTATTTTAAGACTAGAAAATGTGTTTGTGAAACACTATGCCCCCAACCATATGCTTGCCACTAATAGACACATAATTAAAAAAACATA
This sequence comes from Lucinisca nassula, assembly GCA_963580285.1. Classification (NCBI taxonomy): domain Eukaryota; kingdom Metazoa; phylum Mollusca; class Bivalvia; order Lucinida; family Lucinidae; genus Lucinisca; species Lucinisca nassula. Next base: position 19,947,277 of record OY757019.1, read on the forward strand.
ATTAAAAAAAATGCCTCTGTCGTGAAAGAACTGTCAGTTGGTACAATATTCATAAAATGTGCTCAGAATTTATGTAGAGTACCCAAACTGTATACGAAATATCATGAGCATTGCTCAAGCAGTTCTCCAGATATTTTGTTCACAAAGTTTCCCTATAGCCACAATGCATAAGCCTGAAAAGGGGCATAGCTTTGTTTTATATTTTCGGAATTTCGTCAAAAGTTAATCATGTCATCTACACCTTAGATCCAAACTATATACCAAATATCATAAGCCTAGCTGAAGCAGTTCTCCAGATATTTTGTTCACAATGTTTCCCAATGCATAAGTCCGAAAAGGGGCGTAACTCTATTATATATTTTCAGAATTTCGTCAGAAGTTAATCAGGTCATCTACACCTTAGACTCAAACTGCATAACAAATATCATGAACCTAGCTCAAGTAGTTCTCCAGATATTTTGTTCACAAGGTTTCCCCATAGCCACAATGCATAAGTCCAAAAAGGGGCATAACTCGGTTAAATATTTTCGGAATTTCGTCAAAAGTTAAAGAGGTCATCTACACCTTAGACCCAATCTGTATACTAAATATCATTAGCCTAGCTCAAGTGGTTCTCCAGATATTTTGTTCACAAGGTTTCCCCATAGCCACAATGCGTAAGTCCGAAAAGGGGCGTAACTCCGTTAAATATTTTCGGAATTTCGTCAAAAGTTTATCAGGTCATCTACACCTTAGACCCAAACTGTATACCAAATATCATGAGCCTATCTCTAACGGTTCTCCAGACATTTTGTTCACAATGTTTTCCTATAGCCACACTGCATAAGTCCGAAAAGGGGCATAACTCTGCAAAGACAAGTCCGACGGAAAAGAAAAAAAATACGTATTCGCTTTATTTTCATGCTCATTCCATATATAAAATTTGAAGATCCTAGCACAAGCCATTCTTTTGTTTCACATATGTATAAAGCGTAACGGACAGACGGACGCACGGACTGACGGACTGACTGACGGACAGGACAGAACCAATCTGCCCCATCAACTTCTTCGAAGTTGGGGGCATAAAAAGTGAAAAATAGTGGGAGCAGGTTACAGGGTCATACATTAGTTTTCTTACTGTTGCCATACCATAGATTGTGAGTACTCGTTAGAATCGTCGCATTTAAGGGGTTCTAATGAGTACCCACAATCTATGTTTGCACTAAAATTAGAAAAGTGTCAAACCTGCTTCTAGAGGTAAGAAAGACCCCATTTAGTACATACAGTAGAACTTCGGTGGCTCGAACACCGATGGCTCGTTTACCATGGATGAGTCGAACACATTCTTCAGCCCCTAGCGAGATCCTCTACATAAAAAATAGTGGGGGATAATTAAGGAGATTTTAGTCTTTTATCTTGCAAATGTATGCTGTGTGTACTCATTAGAATCGCCTCGATGAGGCGATTCTTATGAGTACACACAGCATACATTTTCACTATAGGACACCGGAAGGATGTTTAAAAGTATCACGTTATGCCTCCTGGCAGTAACCCTCAGTGGCTCGAACTACCCCTGTCTCGAACAGATTTTCGTGGTCCCAAAGGTGTTCGAGCCATTGAAGTTCGACTGTATATGTGTGTAGTTGTAATAATGTCTAAAAATTACATTTTTCTCTGAAAGATTTTTTTTCTTATAAATGCTGCAAACATAGACTGTGGGTTCCCGTTAGAACCGCCACAGCAAAGTTAAATTGACCGGTGGGTAATTAGGCGAGGCAAAGGTGTCGTGTATTACGCGTCACTAGGGCTGAACACCTCTACATCGACGCGAAATCGCCCTGGAAAAAAGTGTGTTCTCTGTGTTATGATGCTGGCTGGCACTTTGAAATTACGTTACAAGTTACCATCTAAAGCATCAAAGAAACCGAAAATTTTGATTTTTCTTTTCAGTGTAAGATTGATTTTATATCACCGAATGAACATCGAGAAAGGTCAATATCATTTTTTGTTTCACTCATGAACACCAAAAGAAGTATTTTCACTCGTGGCGAACTTCTTTCGGTGTTCGGTGAAATAAAAGTCGAGCTTACACTGGAAAAAATCAAATATCCTGTATATACATGTACTAATTCATATTAACAACTGATCAAAGGTCACGGCTAGGGCTAATCTTTATACCCTACATCTGGGCACTCATTAGTATACGACCGTATTTTAGCTAATGTTTCCTTTCATCTGCTAAAATTACATTTTACTGACGATTATTCTTGATAGTGTTTCCTATTTCAGCTTAAGATATAGACTATTGATGCTCGTTAAATCAAGTGAACAAGTCCGTGAAATGAACACCTCCTAAACCCCACTTTATATAGAGAAAATTGTTTTTTTTTCGGGGGTATTCATAATTCGGGGGTATTCATTTTCTTATTTCTGTTCCAAGACATAGGTTGTGGGTACTCGTTAGAACCGCCTCATTGAGGCGGTTTTAACGAGCATCCATAACCTATGTTTGCAGTAAAAATAAGGAAAATATCACGGATTTTCGCCAGAAAAGAAGCCATTTTGGAGATGGGAAAAATACACTATGTCGCACGGGTGTGTCATCGTAATGGAACAGTTTTTGCTTAAGCAAACACACAGAAAGTAAGGAATAGCTTTGTTGGCCAAGCCATTTTTACGCGGACTCTTTACAAATTAATAATCAAAAGGTTTAACAACATGACACATGCATTTCCGTGTCAAAATACCCTTGGCAATCATGATTTATATGGAGCAAAGTTAGATTGAAATGGATTTGCTGTACTTTACACTCCATTACGACAACACGCCTATACAAATGCATTGTAAACTTTACCGCCGAAAAAAAACAACAAAAAAAAAAACGAAAATTGAAAAATTGTAATATTTATCTTATGCAGAAATAAGAAAATAAGGTTTTCCCCGTGAACGCCAGTTTTACCACATGAAAGTGGGTTTCAAGGCGATCAATGTTATGAAGGCGTTTTTTCGCGATGTCAGGTCGTGTACAGAATAAAATTCTATAGTATTGTATTGTATTGTAAAGTTTAAGCATTTTACGTCCGCTACGGTCAGACGCGTTAGCATTGCCCCACAACAGGACGTAAAGTTTAAGTGCTTCTGGATTGCAAAACGCGGCAGATTCAGTGAAATGTGAAACATGCTGAACTGTCAGTGCCTTCCCCTAAGTAAAGTAGAAGCACTGTAATTTTGAATTTTGAACGCCTGATCGAAATTGGGCATAAAACTGCAGAGGAATCAATGCCAATTTCGGCTGCGAATCGAGATTTCTCTTTCTTGCACACCAGACAAGGAAATCCGTGATTTTACCCTGGGATAGAAATTTATGTTCTGACCCTGGTGTTCCGACCCAGGCAACTAACATAAATACGCTTCAATTCTATTCAACTGCCGGAACTACTTCCGCACTACTTTTATTTTGTAAACACTATACATGTGCGAGCTATCAAAACTAACCGGTGCTGTGCAAGAAAAAGAATCCAATATGGGGTTCTGTTATAGATGAGCGTTTCCAATCCTCGGGATGACCGTGCTGAGCGGAACCTCGGCGTAGCCTCGGTTCCACTCAGCACGGTCATCCCTTGGGTTGGAAACGCTCATCTACAACAGAACCCCATATCAGATTCTTATAGTCTCACCCGAGAGCATACTAGATCATGTTGCTCTCTCTTAGGGCCGTTTGTTTGGCTTTGGACTGGCTGCACATGAAGAAGCCTTGCAATACAAGTGCTATACAGGGTTTTCGGATGTGTGGCCCTAAGTTAAAATTCTATAGTTAACCATTAATTGTCGCATAGTATTGTTCATACTTCAATTGACCCTTTTTGTACCAAATGGAATCTTCAACCTTATATACAGCAGGAATCCATTTCAAAATTCAGGGATTTCAGAGGTTGTGTTTTCATCAAAATCTATTTAGAAAATGACTGAACTTTTAGCAAATAGTGGAGGCCCTGATACGGCGTCTGATCTATGGCCTGCACTGTTTGCCAAGGTACCCCTTTAGGGGTTTCTGGTACTAAATGGGTTAAATAAACAAATGGTTCTCTCCAGTATGATTGGGCGATAGCGACGTCATGGTGTCATCAACGCTGCCCCACTGTCTATAGAATAAAACTGCAAGCCATGCGCCATGCCCCGCCACTGCACTTATATCAAAAACAAGTATACATATCTGTAGTATTTGGGCTTTAAAAAGTCGAAGTTAAAAATGCAAAAAAAGGTGATACAAAAGAATTTCATGTTTCTGAAAATAACAATATGCATATATTCAGACCATCCTACAAAGGCCTGAAAAGTTTCAAAAGGATTGGCCTAAAACTGAAGGAGGAGTTGCGCACGCACCTATATACATTTCTGTAGTATTAGGGCTCGAAAAAAGTCTAAGTTAAATGTGCAAAAATGTGATAAAATAATTTCAGGACTCTGAAAAAACAATATGCATATCTTCAGACCATGCTAAAAGCATTTGTAGAGTTACAAAAGGATTCGCCAAAAACTGTAGGAGGTGTTGCGCACACAAGGTATATACTCCCTATACATTTCTATAGTATTAGGGCTAAAAAAAAGTCCAAGTTGAAAATGCAAAAAAAAAGTGATAAAAAAATATTCAGGATTCTGGAAAAACAATATGCATATCTTCAGACCATCTTCAAATCACATATAAAGTTTCAAAAGGATTGGACTAAAACTGTAGGAGGAGTGGCACACACAAGGTACATACTCCCTATGTTTCTGTTGTATTAGGGCGCGAAAAACGTCTAAGTTAAAAATGCTAAAAAAGCGATAAAACAATTCAAGGATTCTGAAAAAACAATATGCATATCTTCCGACCATCCTAAAAGCACCTGTAAAGTTTCAAAAGGATTGGCCAAAAATGTAGGAGGAGTTGCGCACAGAAGAATGGTGTGGGGCGCTGACGGACGTACAGGCGGACGGACGGACGGACAGACGGACGGACGGACAGGCAGACAGACAGACATACAGACGGACGTACGGACACTCAAAATTTCGGAGGGTATAACATAATACCCCGCCACTTTCTGGTGGCGGGGCATAAAAACTGTTGGTAGGTGTTTCTTGTTTCAGTTTTAGCCACCAGACTAGAACGTTTCACATAATGGAGGGAAAATAGGCCAAAAAGGCGGGCATTTGCGATGGTGCACCATCAATAGCGCGATCTAGTTAAAAATTGTAAACCACATAGAGAAAAAAACAATCATTAGGAATACACGCCTATTCAAGAATATCCAAACAATGAAGATTTTTCGATAAAAACTTTGATATCTTTTCTGCTCAAACCTAGACTGTGGGTACTCGTTAGAACCGCCTCGGCAAAACAGTTTCTGGGAACACGTTTGAACCACCTCGACGAGTATCAAAATGTTTTTGAGCAGAAATATAAAGCAACATGTGGACCCCTGTAAACCCCAGTTATACTATATAAAAGTGGGGTTTAAGGGGCATAAGGCAAACAAGACGTTGAAATATAAATCTTTTTCTACCGTTTATAACATTATTTGGTCTTTCCAAGCAATAAATTGATAAAATATCTCCGTCCATTCATGTCAAATTTACCAACCTGCTTGAAAGCTTTATTTTTGAAAAGCAAATCGCTGAATATTCTTAATGCGAGTTTAGCTCGGAATACATTACGCAAACACGCCTATACAAATACATTGTAACCTTTATCGCCCCAAAAATGAAAGTTTTCAGATGAAATTTTGTGATATTTTTCTTATTTCTGCTCAAAATATAGATTGTGGGTACTCGTTAGAACCGCCTCATCCAACGAGTACCCGTAATCTATATTTTGGAGCAGAAATACGAAAAATAAGGTTTACCCCCTGTAAACCCCAGTTTTACTATATAAAAGTGGGGTTCAAGGGTCAAAATTATATAGGCGTGTTCGCGTGGTGACATTTGTGCAAACTGTCCATACTTTAGATGATTACAGATGCATTTGTTTCTTTTGTTCCTGCAAAGTTGCATGATGATTCTGTAATTATAGAAAATAGAAGTGAAGGCAATGATCAGAAATCGATACAATTATCTAACATTTCCCATGGAAAGTAACGCCAACAGAAAACAAATTCCCCAATTTAAACGTCACATTCGGAAAGCCAAAGAGACAGCCAATGGCCCAAACGGCTTTCCAAAATAAAAAGATATAAGCAGTTTTGTTTGTTTGATGTAAGGTTTAACGTCCCCGTCAACACTGTAAAGGTCATTTTGGAGACGTTGCTTCCAATTTTGTGGGACTTTTACCCGACATTGAGATGAAATGACATCACAAGCCCTGCCGCCCAATGAAGACAAAGGGGTTTATAAGCATGGAGGGCCGACTCCCACCGCTTTAGATATTAGCAGTACATACATGCAAAGACAAACTATAGTGAAACTTCGATGGTTCGAACACCGATGTCTTGTTTACCATGGCTGATACGAACACATTCTTGAGTATCTAGGAAATCCTTTCTATGGGGCCTGATGAAACATAGTTAGGTATAAATTAGCAAAGAATGTAATTGCGAAAAGGTATGTTGTGTGTACTGATTAGAATCGCCTCGAGCATATCAGAAGGTGTCGTGTATGCACCAATGCTCGTGGTGCATGGACCATATACTGATCCCCTTTGCATATAAACCTTCCCTGTGACATTGAAGTGTCGCTTCTTTCTATTTGAATTTGGGGGTTCCCTTATTTTTTGTCCCTAGCAGAGCAGAAGTTGGAAAATATGTGTTTCCCCCTCCTTAAATAAGGTGTGGTTAACCAGCATTCAGTTGTATATTACACGGAACACCTAAACGAAAAAAAAAATGTAATATAGAAAACCTGACCGACAAGTGTTTGCACTCTCTGTGAGAGTGCAAAAATACGATATATTTTGAAGATCGAAATGCCTTCGTGTAATAATGGTATTAATCAGATGATATGATTATAATCGAAATTCTTACGTATACAGTGTTGACGGGGACTTTAACCTCAAATCAATCAAACAAACAAACAAACAAACAATATAATCGAAATTCAGGATAACATGATTATACATGTGTTATCGATATTCAGGATATCCATTTCGCTTTTATTTTTATTTGCGCTTAATTTCATGAATTTAACATGGTTATTTCAGGCCCCTGCTGTGCTGAAAGCCTCCCCCGCGCGGAAATTTGTAATGATACTTGTAAAAGCGAAAACTAGCAATTAACTTAAATTTCAATTGCGCATCAATAGGCACACAATTATCAGAAATGTATCACAAAATGAAGATACATTTAACAGGTCAATATCCGTCAGATGTCATCGGAAGCACATGAATAAATGTAGCACCAGGAGAAGACACATTTTTGGCGTATTTTAGGTCATATCCGATTAGTCAATACTAAGCCTGGCACAACTAATCGCACAATCGATTAATCGATCGATAAGATGCACGGAAATGATATTCGTTAACAATTTACTCCCCAAGTTGTGATGATGGTGGCAAACAGTGCAGACCCTGATGAGACGCCGCAGAACGCGGCGTCTCATATGGGTCTACACTGTTTGCTCATGCCTGTCTGTCCAAAAACATACCGTTAAGTGTAGCATATGGCAAGAGCCATGCTCCGACAAAAAGCCAGAAGATTAAAATTATTAACAAACCTTCAGCGATTACTAATCGATTATTGATCACAATAGCACTACTGATAATCCATTATATTTTCAGCTCTGCTTAGCCAAGATAAGCTATTTCGTCTCTCAGGTACGATATGCGGCATACTTTTTTGCTTATTTGCAACATCTATGCAGTCCAATCTGAACTCTCGCTGATATACTTTCCTGATAGCTCGGAATACACATAATATTTTGAAGTCCGGGCCTCCGTTGCCGCTGTCTCTTAATCATTAGGTCTCTCACCGATGTGGGTTCCAGCCTGGCTCGGGTCACATGTGAGACGACAAGTTATGCAACGCAAGATCAGGTGGATTTTCTTCGGGTACTCCAGTTTTCGTCCACCCCTGATTTAAGATCGGCTCGATATGAGAGAAATAATCTTGAAAGGACCGTAAAACCCAAAAAAAAAATATTTTTTAAATTCAACAGAGACGCATATATAGAACCAAGGCAGTGTCGGTCGCTTTTGCAACCGAATAATTCCCAGATTACATGTAGATGTACGAGTACTAAATCTGGACTAAGTCGCGATCAGCTTTTGCAAAGATATAAAAATTATCCCACACTGAGACAGCCACAAGGCTATGGTTTGAGTAGAAATAAGAAAAACATAACACATTTTCATCAGAAAATTACCCATTTTGGAGATATGAAAGAATGCTATATGTCGCGTAATGTTGCGTTTATATCGTAAAACGCTAAAGATTCGTACACCTTGAGGACTTATTGTAATTCTCTTAGAATTTTAAACAAGTTTGTTTCGCGATCCTGCAAGGAGTCCAATCGGCCCCCACCCATTGGGGCTCGCAGAAATAGATGGGCTGCATGATGCTTCCCTGCAGAGCTGAAACCGACCGCACACAAGTACCGGTAAACCGCTTGGACGATCTAAGCCTGCCCAGGCAAAGCGGCGCGAGTCGGACCGCCCATGCTTATAAACCCTATTGGTTTCATTTGGCGACAGGGCTTGAGAAGTCATTTAATCTCAATGTCGGGTAAAAGTTCCACAAAATTGGAAGTCAAAATGACCTATACAGTGTTGACGGAGACGTTCAACCTCAAATCAAACAAACAAAGCAAAGCAAGGAGTCCAATTCGCCACTCGTGAAAATACTTCTTTCGGTGTTCATTCTGTGAAATAAAATTCGATCTTACACTCAAAAATATCAAATGGGCCCAGTCAAGCGATTTTGGTACTTATCGCCTGTGCGAGCAGCGAAGGTTCGGGCGAGCCTACGCATCCGCGCAGTCTCGCCAGAACCTTCGCTGCTCGCTCATACAAGCAGTGTTGCTTCCCTGGTGATGCAGATTTCCAATGGTATACTGCTATCTAATTATCAGAAATTGATGCGCAATGCATAGAATTGCATTTTCATGCCACTAATGCGTCTCATTCTGTGTTCGCAAGTTTCTATTATAAATATTTTTATGTTGACTACATTTCAGTCTTAACACTGATATAATTTTCAGAAAAAAATGAGAAATTTGGAAATTGCTTCTCTATATGGCCCAATCTGCGTTTCCAACACGCTTTGTGTACCGAAGTATATTCGCAAAGTCAACTCAATACGATCAGTAAGTCGCAAGGGAAATAAATGTTTTACTGTGCTAGGCAAACACTGGACATTACTTTTGTTAACTGAAGCAGATTTCTCTATATGGCTCCTTTCCCTAAATTAACAGACGTTTTCAATGCAGTGAGTCCTTTTCGCATAAAAGAAGTCCTTTTTGCATTTTAGGGTCCTTTTCGCGAAAAGGACTCCTTTTTGCGTAAAAGAACTCCTTTTCGTATTTCAGGTTGACCGGATAATAAGTATTGGAGTAAGTCATTTGATTTCACAAAGTCCTATTTGATTTCGTTTGACCAATATTTTGATATGCGACTTTTATTCCAGGATGCATGTTGTTAAACTTGATATTTTCAGCTGAGACTTGGCTCATAAATGTATACAAGCATCCTTAGTAAAAGGCCAAAAAAAAAAAAAATAATCGTTTTGGGGAAAAAATGATTTTATACATTGAGCTCGCTAAAAGGAGTTGATTTCGCACATGTGTTTTTCAGCGAAATCAACTGACAGAATAGATTTTCCTAATAAATATTTATATTTTCTCATGAAATTTGGACCATAAATGTATATCAACATTCTTAATAATATACAAAATAAATATGTCTTAGTCAGTTTTGGGAAATATTTATTTTATACATTGATTTCGCTAAAATGAGTTGATTTCGCACATGTGATTTCCTGCAAAATCAAGTAGCATAAGTGATTTTCCTCTCAAAAAAACATACTAAATATTAAAATTTTCAAATGGAACTTGGCACATAAATGTATATTAATATTCTAGTTAATATGCAAGAACAATTTTTTACCTGTTTTTGTAATTGTGTATTTCATAGGTTGATTTCGATAAACCCGGCTGATTTCGCGAAATATATATAGTAAAACTGGGGTTTACAGGGGTAAACCTTATTTTTCTTATTTCTGCTCCAAAATATAGAGTGTGGTTACTCGTTAGAACCGCCTCGATTTACAATATTTAAAGCAGAATGTGTAGATCCTGATCAGACGCCGCGTTCTGCGGCGCCTGAACAGGGCCTACACTGTTTGCCAGTGACCCAGTGCAAGTGCCCAGTCCAGATTTTATAATTAAGGAGGGTGGGGAGTAATGCATTTGTCTTTAGATTATTTTTTTTATTTGCTTATATTTGGTAGCTTGGAATCTCTGCATTCGTTTGCCGGTATAAAAATATAGGCATACCATGCTTTTTTCGAGCTTTTTAGCCTTATAGAGGGGTACAGTTTCGAAATTATTGAATGTTTCAATAATTATCCCAGTCATTGACAAAGTGTCGATAACAATTGTTTAAAACAATATTTCCAAGTTTGGTTAAAAATAAACACAATGCAGGATAATGTCATGTTTGCGTACCTATGTGTGAAAGACAAACTCTTTCACAGATTTTTGTCGAAATACCTATTTACATATGTCCTTTTCTGCATGTTTTGCTGTTTTGAGATGCAATTTTCGCTATATTTGAAAAACGAATGCATTTTTCGTCTTTAGATTTTTGCTTATTTTCACATATATTGTGTAATAATATTAGATACACGAAATAGGCGTGAAATTTGACCATGTCACCAGGCATCTGAGAGAAATATTGCAGAAAAAAATACCCCACCCCCAATAAAAATGGCTAAAAAGCATTAAGAAATTGTTTAAATGACAAGAACAAGGATAATACCTTTATTATTGCACATACTTTTGCTTCCTTAATGTGATATGAATCAAAGTATTTCATTAGAATTGAAACACAATTTCATTTATAAGTTTTATGGTGTGAAAAAAAGGATTTTTCTGGCTAAAAAATGCATTTTCTGATATAGCCATATTGTCGTTTTGTTCATGTTTAAAAGATATGAAGCCATTAACATTGTCGCAGACGTTCAGACAATGGCAGATGTATGTTATTTATATACCTTGGAAACATTATTGTACATTTTTAGCTTTCTTTTTTGACAATTTATTACCCCACCCCCTAATGAAATGGGTTGAAATTGATAAAAAAATACAATAAGCTGATGCAAAAGAATATAAAAAATTCCTTTTTCCCATTTAAGTTCCTGCCAACGTAATAGGGAAAGTAGAAAAACTTCTAATTATTTTTTTTTCTATAACTTTGACAAGTTTTTTTTTTTTCATGCCATATTGACCGGAAACGCTATTTAATTATCTATTGCCTGTTTATGCAAACTGTGAAAGGGAGGTGAGATAAGTTATCCTTTTACTTTCCGAAAGTAGATAGAAGTGATGGCAATGACCAGGAATCGATACAATTATCAGACACACCAAAGGGAAAGAACCACGAACATGAATAACTAGACCGTAATGGAAACATCACTAGCGGAAAGCCAAAATGGCAGTCACATTCCCACATAGTGGCTTTCGTTGACCTTGAGAAGGCACTTGGTTGAGTGTCTCGGAAAGTCATCTGGGAGGCACAGAGAAAATTTGAAGTGGAGGAGTGGAATGGTCCAGTGGGTGAATGCTAATTCGCGGAGCCGTATGCGTTTTTGTGTTGGTTCCATTGAAGAATTCGAATTGAAGGTCAGTGTTCCTCCAGACTCTTTTCTCAGCCTAATGCATTTCATCATTGTGCTTTATGTCTTGTCATGCGGGTTCTGCTCTGGGGCCTTTGTAATCATAGCTGAATCACTTCAGTGTGCTACACCACTTCAAAGGCATCGCCCAAAAACTTCTCATATATATAGTCTGTACAATGCATGGTAGCCCCGAACTGGCCTTGAAGAAAAAGATTCTGCTGCATGTTACTAACCCAATCAAACATGAGTACGAGTAGACCGCCCTGCCCAGGTAAAGTGGTGCAAGACGGACGGTCCTTATAAACATATAGATTGGTTTCACTGGCCGTCAGGTTTCATCTCAATGTCGGGTAAAAAGACCCACAAATTGGGAAGTAACCTCTCCAAAATGACCAATATTATGTTGACGTTAAAATGACATAACAGGGGGAACACATAGCTCTGTCATAACAGGGGGAAGACTAGCGCTTCTATATATAAGCAACCGGTATCTGGATTTTGTACGTGGTCAGTGACGTGGAAACAACAGGTGGCAAGCTTCTGTAGTTAGTAACTTTGGGTCGATTGATAAATAAACGACTAAAAGGGGTCGATTGATAAACAATCGACTCAAAAAGGTCAATTGATAAACAATCGACGGAAAAGGGTCGATTGATAACAATCGACCACAACAATCGACTTAAATGGGTCGATTGATAAACGACCGACTAAAAGGCGTTGACTGATGAATAATCGACTGAAAATGATTGATTGATAAACAATCGACTCAGAAGGGTCGACTGATAAACAATCGACTAAAAAGCGTCGATTGATAAACAATCAACTAAAATGGGTCGAATGATAAACATGATTAATAAAAAATCGACAAAAAAATACCACAGCCATTTCAAGCCACAGAAAAAACAGGGTTGGTGGCATGAAGGTACAATACTACTGCAAAGGATCGCCCCCGCCCATCGGGGCTTGAAGAAATAGATTGGCTGCATGATGCTTCCACGCAGAGCTGAAACCGGCCGCACACGGGTACTGGTAAACCGCTTAGAGGATCTGAGCCTGCCAAGGCATAGCGGTGCCAGTTCATGCTTATAACCCCTATTGGTTTCATTGCGCGACAGGGCTTGAGATGTCATTTCATTTCAATGTCGGGTAAAAGTCCCACAAAATTGGAAGCAACGTCTGCGAAATGACCTTTACAGTGTTGATTGGGACGTTAAACCTCAAATCAAACAAACAAACTACTGCAAAGGAATGATCGCTTTACTACTAGGATTAGTGTGTGAGTGATGGTGGTTGTGAGGGGGGGGGGGTATTTCTTGTTCTGCGGGATCATTGAATCCACAGCGGAATTTCGATGAAGCCTGATTGGCCGAAACTATCTATCTATCTATCTATCTTCTTATACTGAGTGAGACTTTCGGATGAGTCTTTAAACCGAGGTCCCGTCTCCGTATGACCTTAGCTGTTGGTGGGACGTAAAACTAAAACTCACTCACTGACTCTTATACTGAGTCGGTCACATTTGGCCATTACCTAGTTAGTCTGGTCCTGAAAACATACTTGTACACTCCATGTTTTTCAATTCTCTGTTTTGGTTCTTGCTTCTAAAGGATTACCGTTTTATCATTCGGGTCAAGGGTGCACAAACAAAGTCCTCGTATGCTTACATAAGATGCAATACATCACGAAAACACGCCTATTTAATTTTGTTTGACCCCCTTGTACACCTAGTTTGCAGGGGGGGGGGGGGGGGGGGTAGCTTATTTTTCTTAGTTCTGCTCTTCATTTTGAGCAGAAATAAGAAAAATGTCACAATTTTTCATCTGAAAATTTTCGTTTTTTTTCGGCGGTAAAGTTTACAATGTACATGTATTTGTATAGGCGTGTTTTCGTAAAGGGGGGACGTCGTAAGCAAACCTGTTTTTTTGTCATTTGCGAACAACAAAGATGCAGATCAGACTGCGCATGTGCGCAGTCTGATCTTCATCTTTGAGTTTTCTGCTAGGACAGTGGCATACCTCTAGGTTCTATGACTGCTGCTGGTCTAGCTTACTGACACTACATCGAAGTTGATAGTATTACACGCCTATTCAAATACAAGGTATATTGAAAATTTTACCACCAAAAAGAAAAGAAAAATTAGATAAAAAGTTCTGATATTTGTTTTTATTTCTACAAAAACAGATTGTGGGTCCCTGTAAGGACCGCCTCGCCGCTTGTAGGAACCGCTTCGGCGAAACGGTTCTAACGAGTACCCACAATCTATGTTTTGGAGCAGAAATAAGAAACAAAATACCACCAAAAATAAAAATTTTCAGATAAAAATTTCTAATATATATGTTTTTGTTTTTTTTATTTCTGCACAAAACATAGAATATGGGTACTTGTAGGAACCACCTCGGTGACCCACAATCTGTGTGTCTTTCAAATCTTCAGAACTACTTTTAATGAAAGGTATTACTAATTCTAGTCCAAACATAAATCGTATGTGCTCGTTAGAACCGTCTTAGAACCGCCTTGTTGGGGCGGTTCTAACGAGTACCAACAGTCTATGTCAAAACTAAGTAAAAAATGAATACCGCTATAAACTGCATTTCATTAGTCTCCCGTCGTGTGTGTGTGTGTGTGTGGGGGGGGGGGGGGGGGGGTCTGGAGCAGGGTTGGTCGTGTTAGCGGAAACATGGCTATTTTTTTTTCGGCCTGATTTAAGAAGGGAAAGACATGCGAAAGTGGCTGTCTATTTTACGTCGAAAACAATGCCTCAGTACTTCGTAGTTCTATGGGTTGAATCCATTAGAGCGAGCATATATTTTAGACATCTGTCTATTATGATTTGTTTGATTTGAGGTTTAACGGCCTGTCATCTGTCTTTATAAATTATGAACATTTGCAGCAAGATCTAATTGTTCATACAACAGCTGCATGTTAACTTAATGGTAAATGGGTATACCTCGTTATTGTCTATGCCCAAGGGCGTAGACTGTCTAAGGTGGAGCATCTAAGAATGGCCAGCTGAATGTTATTCTTATTGACTGGTCATCAGTGGTTCGAACCTTGTGACAGTATCATGTTCTTTTTTTTTTTTTTTTTTTTTGCTTTGTTTGTTTGTTTGTTTGTTTTTATCTTTTACTCTTTAAATACTTCCGTTATCTTACTATAAACTGTACCTTTTAACTTTCTTCTCTTGGCGGGTCTACAGAGTTGCCACATCCTTTTCTCTTTCGTTTATTTTTTTGTTGAATTCATCAGTTTAAACCCTGTCTCTTTTGTAGAGAGTTGATGGCGAAGTGTAGATTTCTGGACTTCTGGAAATTTTACTAGAGGAGATTTTAATTTGGTCAACCCTAACGCATTATTATCATTATTATTATTATTATTATTATTATTTTATTACTTATCAGCATATTATTATTATTATTATTGATAATTTATTGTTTTATTTAACCCATTGCATGTGGGAAACCTCTGAAGGAGTACCTTGGCAAACAGTGCAGGCCCAGATCAGACGCCGCAGAACGCGGTGTCTGATCAGGAACTGCACCATTTGCTAACAGAACTTTTTGTCAAAAAAAGAATAACAATGAAAAATAGGCCTGACACCCCTTAAACGACAAATTGACTTGTCCAACAAATAGCAGTAGAAGAGTCCACCAGTATACAATGGTTTAAATTTCTAACCATGTAAGCTGATCTACAGCTACAGAGAAGCCGGAACTTTGTGCAGCACGCACTCTGATGCTCGGAAGGATGTGGCACAACTGATGCTTTCTTCTGCACAGACAGAAATATAAATAGCTTATACTGTTTGCTTCGTCAGATTGGCCTTCTTCGTTTTAAAATGTTATTTTACAACAGCCTAATATAGCGATTTGTTGCTTACTGCTTTTTAGCTCACTTGAGCACGAGGTGCTCATGGTGAGCTAGTTTGATCGATCAACGTTCGGCGTCCGTCGTCCGTCACGTGCGTCGTCCGTCACGTGTTGTGTGGCGTTAACAATTTGGTATAAATGCCAACGCCTCCTAAACCCTTGGGCCAATTTTATTCAAACTTCATAGAAATGTTGCCTAGGCGGATCCCTACCAAAACAGCCAAAATAGTTCTGCTTCGATGGACAAGGTGAGCGTCAAAGCTAAAAAATGACAACTTCTCCTAAACCCATGAGGCAATGTTAATCAAACTTCATGGGAACGTTGCGTTCTTGACCCTCTATCGAAAACCCTAAAACGGGGTTGCTCCGACGAGCAAAATGGCCACAAGAGCTAAAACAGGAAACGTCAACAATTTGCTTTAAATGCCAACACCTCCTAAACCCTTACCTTACGTCAATTTGATTCAAACTTTGTAGAATGTTGCTTTAGTGACCATCTACGAAAGCAGCTAAAATCTTTCAGCTCCGGTAAGAAAGATGGCCGCCAGAGCTAAAACAATTTAAAACTCTTTACATGCAACTTCTCCTATTCCCGTAGGCCAGATTCAATCAAACTTGTTGGAAATGTTGCTTAGGTGACCCTCTACCAAAATGGAATGTTTCGCTTCAATTAACATAATGGCCAGCAGAGCTTAAAATAGAAAAAAAAACTTCAAATGACAACTCCTCTTAAAACAACAACTCCTCCTATATCCCTTGACCAGTTCCAATCAACCAAGCAATCCATAAGAGTGAGTGAGTGTTTGAGGTTTACGTCCCACCAACAGCTAAGGTCATACGGAGACGGGACCTCGGTTTAAAGACTCATCCGAAAGTCTATCAATCCATAAGAATGTTGCTTAGGTGGCCCTCTACAAAAATATTAAAACGGTTCCGCTATAATAAACAAGATGGCCTCCAGAGCTAACAATAGAAAAATCTTTTAACAATGACAACTTCTCATATACCCTTTGGTCAATTTTATTCATACTCAATGAGATTGTTGTTTTAAAGGCGGCCTCTCCTCCAAACGTGTATGCAACGTCGTATCAACGTCGATGCATCGATATTGATGCGACGGTGCTTAGACGTCATGTGTTCGCTACGTAGACACTCTTAATCGAGTTTCATTCAAACGTTGCAAGAAATAAAATGGTTGCCAGTTATCCACACGACTTTCAGAAGCAGTGCGACATATTGAAATTAGGTAAGCGATTCAGTGCCGTCTTGGTCCTCTTGTATATTATCTTGCATATAATTCCAGTGCCAAATTGCAAGGTAGTAAATAGAGTGAATCACTCTCCTTAACAGGTGGTAGTTTGAAATAGATGCACTTTCTATAATTTTATATGAATGGTTGTCAGACACTCTTAGAAATGTTTTGCCAATATAATGGTAAGCGTGTCCGTGAAATATATTGAAAAAAAAAACAGGATTGATTGTCTGGCTCTGTCCTCCGCATTAAAAATCTGAATAACTGATAGAACTGAATAATTTGTGCTTGGCATGGACTGCAAGTTTTAAAATGAATCTGACTACTACATTATTTTGTGTAATCTGCATCTTATGCTTTCGTGCTTTATTAAGTCCACCATTCCATGAGGAATAGAATAGTCAGAATAACATTGAATAAGGGCTGGTGACTGAGTTATTCCAGTCGATATGCGTAAATACCTACAGCGTCTGTATAAAAACTAAAATCTAGATCTGACCTTGCATATGACTAAATCAACCATTTTCTCACAGCTTTCTCAACATGTCATTCCTACAGCATAAATAGCAGTGGACTTAGAATGGTCCCCTGAGGGTCTCCACAGTCTACATTACCTGGGACTATATATCATTCCATTTATGAAAACAACCTGTTGTCTATCAACCAGAACTGAAACAACGACATCGGAACAGAACATAACACGTTTCATTTTGACTTGAACGTAGTGCATCGTCACAACCCAGCAGGCACATGACGTAATTATGACGTCATGTCAAAGTCGATGCGACGTCATGACGTGTATGCAACGTCACATCCACGTCGGTGCAACGTCATGACGTTGCACCGACGTTGATTTGACGTTGCCATAGCGACGTGTGCCTGCTGGGACAGTATAACACAATATCAAATGCATATAAAGTCACATATTATAATAAATTTCATCAGGCTAGGGTCTACCGTGCAGAGTTTCAAGTAGAATTCTCTCACACATAAACAGTAACATGAGGATGAACCATGTAAAGTAATTTTTGCAATAGTATAATCGAATTGTCAAACTAGTTGTCTCATGCAGCGAAGAAGGCCCTGCATATCGGGGCTTGAAGAAATAAATGGGCTGCATGATGCTTCCACACAGAGCTGAAACCGACCGCACTCGAGTACTGGTAAAACGCTTAGAGGATCTTAGCCTGCCCAGGGTTTATAAGCATGGACGGTCCGACTCGTGAGCACCGCTCTGCCTGGACAGGCTTAGATACTCTAAGCGGTTTATCAGTACTCGTGTGCGGGTCGGATTCAGCTCTGCGTGGAAGCATCATGCAGCCCATAAACAATTCTGTCAACTTAAAAATGGAATGCATATGATAGTAATAGCAGTTGATATAACTTTCTCTTAACTCGCGATAACATTGACAGGCAAGGATGAAATGAAAACTATCTTCTTTATTTGTTGTTTGGCAACATAAACAATATATTCCATTTCTTGGAATTGTATTAGCACACTGAATAGGCAGTGTATGAGCCGACAGTCTAAATCTAGAAATCTTACAACATGTCGAGATATGTTTCATATTCAAGGCCGTTTTCGAAGTCCTCTAAAACAACACTATTATCAATATTATTATGCCATTGTTCAATAAAGCAGTCAATGATACGCTGTTTAAACATATGTTGGAATTTAGACAAATCTACATTCGCGTCATCTGTAAAAAAAAACAAAAGAAAATCCATACTTATTTTATACTTTTTTCACACTTGCTACATGTACCCAGTTGACATATCCGTTCGCACAGTCTCTTAGCCCTTACTCGTTTATCATCTTAATGATAATATTGTCTGAATTTAAACTTTTACACCAATACTTAACTGTCCAAATATTACGCGAAATATAAAGTGGCTATCGCCCAAACTCACCATATACCCCTGCTGTATACGCATTTAATCTAACAATTAGCACACGCTTGCGAAACTTTAGATGCACCCTTTCGATTTCTTTAGATTTTGAAAAGCCCCATATTTCCGAAGCATATAGCTTTTACACCACATTGCCAAATACTTTCTGCACGTCCACAATATACCATTCCCGTGTGCATTCTTTTTGACAGTATCAAGAAACTGTCACGGATTAACTTGTAGTGGACTAGCTAGTTTCGGCCAACTAACCTCATCAGTGAGCCTAAATTATTTTAAAGCCTGAGTTTTAAAGCCTGATTGATACAGAAATAGCAATCTGTTTTCGTTTAATATAGACTAAATCAAAATTTGCAATTTAAATGATTTTTTTTTTAAAAAGCATATACTGGTCGAAAATTTAACCATTTCATTGCTTTACAAAAGTTTTGATAGTGCAATGTTTTTATGTCTTCCTAAACTGAGTTGGTCACATTTTGAAACTCAGCTAGTAAGCTAGAAATCGGAGCTGTAAAATAATGAACATTTTTAACAGTAAGTTTTGCTATCCATTTAAAGATAACTGTCAATGACGATAACATTTTCACAGTAATTAAAGGTTCCTCTTTGCACCACATTACTTCAGGCATACATCAATAAAAGAATGTCATTTAATTACTAGAATCTTTTTTTTTTTTTCTTTTTTTTTTTTTTTTTGTGTGTGTGTGTGTGTGTGGGGGGGGGGGTTGGGGAGGGGGTGTTTCATATTCAGTTTTACTGAACTTGCATCAAAAATACATATTAAGTAAACTGCCACATTCAGGTTTCACCACATCCTTCACTGTAAACATGCACCAGTTCACCAAAACCTTCACTGTTCACATTCACAGTCTCTCCAGCGTATTTTCTCCAAAAACTTTACTGTTCACACGCTATAAAGAATGGGCGAGGCGATTCTAACAAATGTCCACAACATTTTTGTCTTGGAATAATTAAGAGAAAAATCCTTTGTTACCAGCTACTCAGTATTTCTTGCACACGAGACAAGGAAATCCGTGATTTTACCCTGGGATAAAAATTTATGTTCTACCCTGGTGTTCCGACCCCAAATCGAATATAATCGCGTGTTTGATAAATGCACTGATTGATTATACAACCTCATGCGCGGCGTCGTCAAGCGTGACGTCACTTAACATTCCTGTTGTGCCATCACAAAATGGCGGACGTCGGTAACCGAAGTGACAGCAGCATTAAAAATTCGCAACAGAAATGGAAGGTATGCAAGAAAAAGAATCCAATATGGCTGTGAGGGGTGGATAGAAAAATTCGTCCCTCGGGATCACTGTCCGGCATCACTCGGCAAGCCTCGTGATGCCGGACAGTGTCCCTCGGGACGAATTTTTCAATCCACCCCTCACACCCATATAAGATTCTTATATTATTACCCATTGAGATTCTTTATTTCAACAAATTGTTAAGGAACAAATACTGTCGTTATAGCGAGGGTCTTCTGTATCATTAAATGTCTGACTAATCAAGCGAACAAATCCGTGAATTGCACATCCCCTAAACCCAACCATATATAGAGAAAACTAGGGTTTACTTTTTTTCTTATTTCTGCTCCAAGATATAGGTTGTGAACCCATGTTGGCAGTATAAATAAAAAAGAAAATCACTGATTTTCATCTGAATAGTAACCATTATGGAGATGTGAAAAAAGTGCACTATGTCTCACGGTTGTGCTATCGTAATGTATTAGTTATTTTTACACTATCCCTTTTCGCAAGAGACGCCCACTTTCATTTAACCTATTCTGTCATGGATATAATATTTCACCGTACATTAAACCGGAGTCCATTTCGAAGACTCGGAGTGTCAGGGTTAGTTGTACCTTGAAATGCCTATATTAGGACCATCTTTGGGACTGTTCAGAAGTGGTCTTTAGACCACTTTTGAACAGTCCCAAAGGTAGTATTCTACTAGTCTAGGAGACTGGGGTTGAAAACTAAAAAAAAAGTAAAATAGAAGTAAAGGCAATGATCAGGAATCGATACAATTAACCCACAGCTCCCATCAGAGACACCAAAGGGAAAGAAACACAAACATGAAACAACAGACCCTTATGGAAACATCAACAGCGGAAAGGCAAAAGGACAGTTACTTTCCCACAAAATGGCCAATTGGCTATCCAAAACAAAATAATATAAGCGATACAAACACTCAAAGACAAACCATAACAAAAAATAAACCGCGACAGAGGAACCGCCCTGGAACGGTCAGTGAAACGAATTCAGTAAAACCTGAAACTTTTAAATTTGTTTTTACAGCTGAATTAGTGTACATTTTACGTGGTCTAAATAGCGGAATTTCGCTGTATTTAAGATTTTTTTAGGATTTTGGCTTAACTGTTTTCAAGCAGTGGAGGCCCAGATCAGATGCCACAGAACGCAGAATCCGCTCTGAGCCAAGCTGTTCGTCAGTTTCCATTTTGGAGACGCAAGGACAAAAAGGGTTCATTATTTGGTCATTCGTGGTGACTACTTCGTTTAGCGAAATATTCATTTTGTCTATATTCCCTTGCCAGGTTAAATATTGTTTTAATTATTCGTGTCTTTATACCATTAGAAACTGACCAGACAGGATTTGACACACCTCTAGTCGTTCCCTATACTTTTCATGCTTAAATTCGAAATAAATGAAATATAGTTAGAATGATGTATTTTCTGTCTATACGAGACGATTTCTCGCAATACAGTAATATTTTACAATACAGGTAAACAAGGAATACAGTGTTTATCCTAAAAGGTTTGGCGTTACATTACGAAAACACGCCTATACAAATACATTGTAAACTTTACCGCGGAATAAAAAGAAAAGTTTAAGATTAAGAATTGTGATTTATTTTTGTGGAAACGGAAAAGTCAGGGAAGAGAACGGTGATACAATACATGTACAGTCCAACCTGTGTTAAGCTAATGAAAATGTGCTTGCTTTTAGACAGGTGCTTGCTTTATACAGGTAAATTTTAATGCATTTGCCTTTTTCGGGAACTAAATGCCCGCTTGCTTAAGACAGGTTGCTTGCTTAATAGAGGTGGCCACTTAGACAGGTTTGACTGTATGTGCATAGGAAAGGCACATCAGTAACGGAATTCATAAAGACGCCGTGCTGGCTGTCTTTCCTAATTCTAGTATAGTAAAATTCCGCTATTTAGACCACCTAAAATTAAGACTAATTCTGCTCTTAAAAGCTTATTAAAGGTTTCACTGACAGTTATCCTTTTTTGTATTTCCACACCCAGTGTCCTCTAGAACGAGACCACCGATGGCTTGTTCCTAAATGGTCTTAACGACCACTTTTTATCAGCCCCAAAGGTGGTCTTAACATCGAATGTTTTTCTGTATTTGGAATTGAGCTGCAGACATCACGCAAACACGCCTATATAATTTTGATCCCCTTGAACCCCATTTTTTTTTATTAAACTGCATGAATTTACAGGGGTAAACCTTATTTTTATTACTTCTGCTATAAAATATAGATTGTCGGTACTCGTTAGAACCGCCTCGATGAGACGGTTCTAACGAATGCCCACAATCTATATTTTGAACAGAAATAAGAAAAAATTGACACTTTTTCATCTTAAAATTTTCGTGTTTTTTTTTTTTTTTTTTTTTTTTTCGGAGTAAAGGTTTACAATTTATTTGTATAGGCGTGTTTACGTAATGAGTTCATGCAACGAAGACGAGTTACGTTCAGACCGCCCTAAAGGTGCTGATCTTCAAGTTATGTTTTCTTATTTATTTATTTATTTCACTTACTGCGAGCCGATCGCCAATCAGATGTGGGCGGTAACCGGCGAGGGAACAGAAAGTTCATGTTGTACAAAGGTTGATAATGAGAGGGGCACATAAAACACATCCCATTACAATGTAAATTTGGGTTTATTCCATGTTCTCACACATTTCAACAAGTCTAACAATTCCATTATAAGGCCTATAATTTGACAGGAAGCCCAATTACCATTTTGCACATTTTGGGTTTTTCGGCAGTCAATGTCAACAAAGCCATACCGCAGCGAGGGTGCGCAATTCGTATCCATCGGAATACCCACAATTTGTCTAAATAGCTTAGTACCAAATTTTATGTAAATATTGTCAAGTAGAAAGGAAAGAGCTTCACACACTTTCTGACATGACCATAAAGTATAATTTTGATGCTCTTCAGAAGTGAAAAAAAACAACAAAAACATTTCTTACATTACATGCAAGATAGAGGGAATCTTCCCTATGAATTGTACATTCAATTAAATCATTAAGATTTTCATTTATACGATTATGAGGAAGTGTAGTGTAAAGGGTGGACAAATCATAAGTAGACAGGCTTGAAGCACGAAAACGTTTGGATTGCAATTTACTTTAAAACTACATTAGATTTTTTTTATAGACCAAAACAGACTTCTCTCCGGTCTTTCAAAATAGAAATGAATGCAATGATCAGGAATCGATACAATTAACCCACAGCTCCCATCAGAGACACCAAGGGCAAGAAACACAAACATGAAACAACGAAACCCTAATGGAAACATCACTAGCGGAAAGCCAAAGGGACAGCCACTCCCACACAAAACTGCCAATTGGCTATCCGAAGCAAAACAACACAAGCGACACACACACTCAAAGCCAACCCATAACAAAAATAAACCAGGAAACCGCCTTGGAACGGTCAGTGAAACGAAATCCACCGGGGTTGGGGGGAGACTGAAGTCGACCCTACAGGGCCACAATCCCTGCCCCAACTTTCGTCGCGATTTAGACAAACAATTTGTCCAGCCCGCATGAAGACCTCCTAACTCGTCAGCGCAACGTCTCCGTGAACACAAATTTAAAATCAATCAACCACAGAGATGAAACAGCGATGATGACTCGACAGCAATAAACCACTTAAATGCCGGAGCAAAAGAAAACCAACAGTTGGAATCAGATGGGCCCAACCAGAGACAGAGTATGAGGCACCAACCAACGTAACATTGGATTAGATCGCTCTAATTCTCAGTAAGCCTTTTCGCTGGAACCGTCATAGAATCTGAGGCCTGACTCAACTGTCTGCTTTTAAAACAGACCAATGATTATTATGGGTTTAACGTGCGCCATCATATGGCGTTTATATTTCGCAATTAATTCGATTTGCCAGAGTGTGTAGTCACGTAACTGGCTTCAATACTCGTAATAAATTGTTAACGGCTAAACTTCTTAATCAGGGTTATCGGTACCATAAACTACGCAAAGCCTTTTCAAAATTTTATAGACGTCATTCTGATTTAATTTCCAAATTCAACATTGGACTTAAATCTCTTCTGCAACAAGGTCTATCGGAACCCGCATTTTATGGTGACTTATATACAAATTCAGAAAAAATATAACCGCAATGACTTAAGCACCCCATTTCGTAAAATCTTTCTACGATATAAAAAGATTGGTTACAACATAAATGCTATACGACAGACTGCATGCATGGTAGTTTACCCAATCACGGTTGACAACTTTGCTTCCCCACCTTTAATTGCATGCCGGTGGGTCAGGCCTCAGATTCTATGAGGGTTCCAGTGTAAAGGCTTATTGAGAATTAGAGAGATCTAATTCAAGGTAATGTTGGCTGATGCCTGATGCTCTATCTCTGGTCGGGCCCATCGGAGTGTAACTGTTGGTTTTCTTTTGCTCCAGCATTTCAGTGGTTTCTTGCTGTCGTGTCCTCACCGTTGTTTCATCTCTGTGGTTGTTTGATTATTTGTGTTCACGGAGATGCTGCATTGATGAGTTAGGAGGCCTTCATGCGGACTGAACAAATTATTTGCCGTAATCGCGATGGAAATATGGGCGAGGATTGTGGCCACGTAAAATCGATTTAAGCCCCCCAGTGGAATTCGTTTCCGCTGACCGTTCCAAAGCGGTTCTTCTGTCGCGATTTATTTTTGTTATGGTTTGTCTTTAGGTGTTTGTGTCGCTTGTGTTATTTTATTTTGGATAGCCTATTGGCCATTTTGTGGGAAAGTAACTGTCCTTTTGGCTTTCCGCTGTTGGTGTTTCCGTTAGGTCTGTTGTTACATGTTTACGTTTCTTTCCCTTTGGTGTCTCTGATGGGAGCTATGGGTTGATTGTATCGATTCCTGATCATTGCCTCTACTTCTATTTTAAACAAGGATCAGAAGCAAAAACTGGCCAAATATATCCCAGTTTGGCCTAAATTAGCACAAACATTATAATTATTAGTTTCAGTGGCAAAATACTTTTGTAATGACTGCAAACAGGACAGTGGGGCTGATTTTTCTACTTTAGGTTCAGGTGGCACTACAGTAAAACAAATCCCCTTAGTCACAATGTAAATTGGGCCTTATTCCAGTTTCTGAGAAATTTCAACAAGTCTAATGATGCCATTATAAGCCATATAATTTGACAGGAAGCACATTTATCTTTCAGAAGCAGAAAAAAAAAACATTAGGGGCTTGTGTGGCAAATTTTGGGCGTTTCAACAAACCCATACCGCAGCGAATACATCTAGGCATTTCCAGTAGCAAGTCAGCACGATTTTCTTTCTACATATTTAAATCAGCTGCTTTTGGCAATAGTAAATGCCTTAAATTTTACAT
The DNA here is from genome assembly GCA_963580285.1 of Lucinisca nassula. Taxonomy (NCBI): domain Eukaryota; kingdom Metazoa; phylum Mollusca; class Bivalvia; order Lucinida; family Lucinidae; genus Lucinisca; species Lucinisca nassula. The sequence continues at coordinate 19,972,705 of OY757019.1, forward strand.
AATTTATTCAGCACTAGAGATCAAAACAATGTTTTAGTCTACAAATAAGCAATGTAGTTAGAGCATACACTTACAAATGACATATTATATTTGCAGAGGAGCATTAACTGCGTGCGGAACAATGTGAATGAATATTCAATACGTATGAATATTCAGTACAATAGCCAACGTAGTATTTCTTGTCTTAGTTGTGACGCATAATAAATAAATTTCGATGTTTTAAGCATGGCTGGTTTTGAATTGGTAAACAATAATACTTTTCAGAAAAAAAATAGTGGCTTTTAGCATCAAATCCAATCAGAAGCAGCAGAATATTTGTTTTTACACTGTATCACGTGAACACGTCCGTGAAATGAGAACCCCCCTAAACCCCAGTTCATATAGAGCAAACTGGGGTGTACGGGAGTGTAAAATATTTTTTCTTATTTCTGTTCCAAGACATAGGCTGTGGGTACTTGTTAGAACCGCCTGTTTTGAGCATTTATAAAAAAAATATCAGGGATTTTCATCAGAAATGTAGCCATTTTGGAGATACGAAAAATGCACCATGTCGCACGGGTGAGTTATCATAATGGAAAACTTTCCCTGAAAGGGGCTTAAGTCGATTTTATACGGCCGCAATCCCCGCCCTTACTTCCCTCGCGATTTAGACCAATAATATGTTCAGTCCGCATGAAGGCCTCCTAACTTATTAGTGCAACATCTCCGAAAACACAAAAATCAAACATACACAGAGATGGAACACCGGTGTGGACTCGTTAGCAAGAAACCACTGAAATGCTGGAGCAAAAGAAAACCAACAGTTAGACTCCGATTAGACAGACATAAATCTGACACCCCTTATGTTGAAAATGGATCTATGAGAAGCATTCTGGTAAGGTATTCATGTTCCATAGATGGTTAAAAATAAAATTGCAAACGTACTGACCATTGGTGATATCCGAAAGACAATATAGCCAATCTTGTCCTATACACTATTTTTATTTAATAGTTATTCCTCGTGTACGAAGGGCCAGTTTTCTAGATCCTTTCAAAATACAGTTTCTTAAGCCTGAATTAAGGCATTACATGTAAAAGGAGCTGTGTTTCCCCTAACACGATACAAATATTGGTCGCTATGTGCGGAGGAACTTGTTTCTATTATCAAGATTATTTATTTCTATTTTTAACTTTATTCCAGAAAAAAACCGTGTCGGGCCGGTAATTTGTATGAATATACAGGTATTTTCTTGATATAATTCGTTATTTTGAGGCTTGCACTCTATACTCTAATTTAGCTTAGAGGCTCTGTAAAAACCCGTGTGGCATAGTGCATTCTTTTATATCTTCTAAATGACTACTTTTCCTATGAAAAATTTGTGATATTTTTCCTATTTATTCTCGAAACATAATTATGTTGTGGGTGCTCGTTATGTAACGATTATTGACATATACTTCTTCTATATCTTTGCTGTAGGAGCCGGCTCTTTTAGCGACGCCGGTTGATTGGTTTGCTTTCTTTTCGCGAAGATAAAGGTCATTTATCATGGTTTTGAAGTCATTTATAACTTAAAGCACATTGCTTCGGGTGAGTGAAAAGTAGAAGTAAAACAAAGATCAGGAATTGATACAATTAACTTACTCCACCCATAAAAGACACCAAAGGGAAAGAAATACAAACATTAAGCGACCAGACCATAATGGAAACCTAAACAAAGGAAGGCCATAAGGACAGATACTTTCCCACAAAATGGCCATATGGCCATCCAAAATTAAAAACACAAGTGATACACACAGTAAGTAACAAACAACAACATAAATAAATCGCCACAGAAGAGCCGCCTTGGAACGGTCAGTGGAAGATTTCCACTGGGTGGCTTAAATCGATTTTACGTGGCCACAATCCTCGCCCTTACTTCCGTCGCGATGTAGACAAATAATTTGTTCAGTCCGCATGAAGGCCTCCTAACTCATCAGTGCAACATCTTCGTGAAACAAAAATCAAAGAACCACAGAGGTGAGACAACGGTGAGGACTCGACAGCAAGAAACCACTGAAATGCTGGAGCAAAAGAAAACCAACAGTTAGACTCCGATGAGCCCGACCAGAGACAGAGCATCAGGCACCAACCGACATTATCTCTCTAATTCTCAATAAGCCTTTACGTTGGAGCCGTCATAGAATCTGAGGCCTGACCCACCGGCGTGCAATTAAAGAGGGAGGCAAAGTTGAAATCTGAATACCGGATCAAATTATCATTTTTTAGTTTCTGAAATGTTGCAATTTGAGTCTGAAATGCTACAAACGGAGAGAACAACTTCAAACTGCCTACGCTGAAAAAAATAACTAGTACATTCGACTAGTTTACCTAGTAAACACAGAGGGTCACCTAGTCGTCTGTAGGTTGACTGAGCATTCTTAGTCAATTTAACTAGTCTCTCTAGTAAGCGTAAATCAATAATCGTTGACAGGGCATCTGGTCAGTATGACTATCCTTTCTAGTCAGTATGACTACGGTGTCTAGACAGTTTTCCCGCCGAATGTTGATTGACAGCTTGCAGAATGTGCAGAGGAAGCGTTCCAGACGCCATCTTAACGTTTAGGAGAACATGCTCCAACATACAGTGGGTTGATTCTGATATTATTTCACCCAACATACAGTGGGTTGCTGTACTCACCTTGAGCACTTTGTTCTTATTGTTTGCAACTCTGCAGGTAAGAAATATTCTTTTATTTCTTAAGCACCTAGTGGTTATGCAGCGTTATAATGCTTACAAGATAAACAACAACAACAACAATGTCAACATACAAATATACGTCCAGAAGCTCTAAAGTCGACATTTCCGAGAATCCAAGCATAAATAATGGGGATTTTCTTTTCTGCAATATGAAAATATAACTCTGCAGGTAAGAAATATTCTTTTATTTCTTCTCTTATCTTCCTAAAGGCGCCTTTACACAGCATGTTTTTCCATATGTGTTTTGACTGTACAGGTTTCCTAGTAAATGTGACTAGCCCTTTTATCAATGTGACTACCTGCCTTGTCATCTGTAGAGGAACTACGACTAAAGCAACTAGTAATCAGTACTAAGAATCTAGTAATCTACGACTAAAGCAACTAGTAATCAGTACTAAGAATCTAGTAATCCTGACCATGCTTGCTAGTACTTTTGACAGTCACACCAGTACATTTGACTATTAAGCTAGTACATATGACTAGCTTAAACTAGTGAACTTTGACTAGATGAAGCTAGTCAAATGTACTAGGCTAAGTAAAGCTAGTCAAGTTGACTAGTTTTTTTCTAGTCAAAATGCTTGACTAGGTCTTCCTAGTCACATCGACTATTTTGCATAGTGCTTTTTTGGACAATCATATTGACTAGGTTCCTTAGTCGGCATGACTATTTTTTTTTTCTCCGTGTAATTAACATTCATGAAGTATTCTATGACGTCATAGTTGACATTGAATTCTTTGAACTTTTTAACAATCAATATATCTGGTGTTTTATAATCATCAGAAATTACTTAGCCACCTAATAACATTAATGAAATTAATCTCAGTCAAAACTTGAAAACAATTTCTTCTAATTTCAAACATAAGGTATATTAAGATTCAAATAATTTAAATTCCATATTACATACAGCAGTAGCTTCTGTGTTGAGATGACATTCAAAAAGCATTTTATTGACTTAACGTAAGAATTTATATATGAACTGTTTGTTTTGCAGTTTAAAATTTCATTTAAAACTTAAATAAACGTTTTAATTCAGAAATGAAATTTCAAATTTATATCAAAATATTAATTAGAATCACAGCCCTCAGTGGACATAAGAAAAATATATAATACAATCAAAGAAATTGAAATTGTGTCAGTTCTAAAGTAAATCTAAAAAGTTAAAGTCCACTATGATGTCACAAAATATTGTTACAAAATATTGCATTGTGCGTCTAAATCAACAAAAATTCAAGGGAGGTTACGCTTAGTGTTTTTTATTTGATTTGAGGTTCAACGTCCCGTCAACACTGTAAAGGTCATTTTGGAGACGTTGCTTCCAATTTTGTGGGACTTTTACCCTACGTTGAGATGAAATGACATCTCAATCCCTGCCACCAAATGAAACCAATAGGGTTTATAAGCATGGACAGGCCGACTTCCACCGCTTTGCCTGGGTAGGCTTAGATACTCTAAGCGGTTTACCAGTACTCGCGTGTGGGTCGGTTTCAGCTCTGCGTAGAAGCATCATGCAAAACATCTATTTCTTCAAGCCCCGATGGGCTGGGGCGGGTTACGCTAAGTGGAAAACAGGTTCGTATCAAATGTAAATTAGAGTCACGTAACTTGCCATGAAAGTGTGTAATGATACTGTGACCTTATATTTAAAGTTTGAAGTTATTTAGAAAAATAAAATTAAAATGTGGACGGACAGGCGGACGGACGGACGAACGTACGTCCGAAAAGACGGACGGACAGACAGGGTGATTACTATAGAGCACCTGCAAATACATTTGCGGGACCCTAATGAGCATAACTTTTAAACTAATGGGATTTTTACATGCAGTTTGATCCCCTTTTTGTGTTCTTTCAGCACACTTAATGCTAGAAATAGTGTACATTTTCATGATAAAGGATAATTAAGCAATGCATATTGCGGTTACTACCTGGATGGGTGACCGCGTTGCTTGATTTTGCGGACGACCCGGCAAACTTACAGTTAGAACCGCCCCAGTGAGGAACTGGTTCGAACGAGTACCCACAACCTGTGTCCTGAAGCAGAAATAAGCAAATATACCCTGTAACCCTTTTTCGCTATATAAAATGGGGTTTAAATCAATTTAAGCCCCTCAGAGGAATTGGTTTCACTTACCGTTCCAAAGCGGTTCTTTTGTCGCGGTTTATATTTCTTATGGTTTGTCTTTGAGTGTGCGTTTCGCTAAAATTATTTTGTTTTGGATAGCCAGTTGGCCATTGTGTATGAGAAAGTAACTGTCCTATTGAGGTTTCCATTAGGGTCTGGTTATTTCATGTCTGTGTTTTTTCCCTTTGGTGTCACTGCTTGAAGCTGTGGGTTCATTGTATCGATTCCTGATCATTACCTTCACTTCTGTTTAGAGGGGTGTTCATTTCAAGGGCTTGTTATTCTGATGGCAGGATGTACTGAACGCCAAAACTACCCAAAGTGTACGGGTAGCCCGGAAATTCATTTCGAAATGCAATTGGAAAATTAGTAGGGTTGGGCAAGGTTGGTGTTACACTTTTTATCTTGCTTTGTCGGATTAGAAACATGGCGACTGTAGGGGTAGCAGAAATCAACTATTCGGTTTTAGGCCTAAACACGCATGGTTTGTGTGTTTGTTTGTTTGTTTTCAGGCTTCACGTCCCCGCAGACACATATAAAGTTGCTTCCGATTGTGTGAGACTTTTAGCTGACATTGAGATGAAATACCATCTCAAGTCCTACCGACCAAATTTTTTTTTTTTTAAAGCATTTTTTATTCTTTTCCATATTTGCTATGCTATCTACAAATTCAACTGTATTTGAGATGTCTTACGCTTTAGGAGAAATACTGTAAGATTTCTGTCGATTCTACTGTTTCAAATTGACAACACCGGAAAACTTAACGCTGCAAGATGATACTTCGTATCTGTTCTGATATACTTTGACAGCTAAACACACCTTCGTTTCGCTACGGGAAGACCATTACTTAAAACATTAATAATGACGTGTTCACGATTTGTCTGTGAGCCGGGACCCGGATGAAACTTACAATATGACATGCGCAAACAGTGAAATACTCCTAGTAGAATGCGCGTCGTACTGATCTGCGGTCGCCCTATAAATAGTACAGGATGTATAGAAGATTCGAGCGATCAGCGAAGACACTGATCGGCCTGTGCCGATCAGTATCTTCGCGGATCGCACTCGTAAATGTGCAGGATTAGTTGCTTCCCGGCCTTTGTATAAATATTAGACAGCTCGATGAATGTATGTTAGCAAGAAAGGAGCTGCCGAGAAGATAGACCAGTTAGTCGTGGTTGACTGTGATAAATGAAACAAATAGGAAGAAAAGAGTGATATCTTCTAGAGAAAGGACATACTTATTTCGGACACTATTTAAAGTTTTCAAAATTTGAGTTGAGAAAAAAAATAAATAAATAAAGCAGGTCGGAAACCGAACCACAAACGCGCGGCAGATTGAAAGAACACTAAAAGCGCGTTGTCTTTGAAATTATTTTTATACAAATCGATGTCTGATGTATCCCTGTTTTAATTATGGACTCGTTATAACGCTGGTTGTTGTATAGAGAAACTTTGCAGCTGCAGTACTTAAAACGTTCAAAAGACAAAATAATAGAAGTGCCAATTAAATAATAAGGTAAGTCCACAATAACTTATATTTCAGACCGTTTTGGTGAAGACGGTGTTATTTATTTTACATCACGAAAACACACATATATACTTTTTCCCAATTGGAACCCACTTTTATATAGTAAAACCTTATTTAAAAATCACAAATTTTTATCTGAAAATTTTCTTTCTTTTTATCGGCGGTAAAATTTACATTCTAATTCACTTTCGTATGTAACGCAACCATCAAAAATTTTCGACAGTATATTCTGCGATATACTGTCGGAAACCCGACGTCATCACGCAACGTCGCTTTTCATTGGCTGCCATTTGGTTTTACGCAGCTCACAGCGGTTGCCGCTTTGTGCAAAATAGTTCAAGTTTTAACAAAACAAGTGAATAAGTGCATTATAATGGGGATAACTGTAATGAAAATTGTCATTTGGGGAGGTTAATCGTCGGTTTTACGGTCGCAAATTACGTTTTTCGGCTCCGCTGATGCGTCGCCGTAAAACGAAATTTCCGACCGTAAAACCTACGATTTACCTCCCCAAATGACAATTTTGAATACAGTTATCCCCTAAATGCATTACAATGTATTAGTATATGCATGTTTTCGTAATGCGTCCGAAGATTATGTTCATAACGGGTATTTTCCCCGAGTGAAAAGTCTGCCCATGACTGTTAACAAGTCCGTGAAATGAACAATATTGAACGCCTAACTTTATGTCGGTTAATTAACCCTTTCTCACTCAGATCTGCCTTTGTATGTGTCTGACCCCTCTCTCTCTCTCTCTCTCTCTCTCTCTCTCTCTCTCTCTCTCTCTCTCTCTCTCTCTCTCTCTCTTCTCTCTCTCTCTCTCTCTCTCTCTCTCTCTCTCTCTCTCTCTCTCTCTCTTTGAGCCACAGAACCACCCCCACCCCTGGACAGCTGTGTTTGCGTAAGGATAAGTTGTCCTAAAACTGGACGAAAAAAATGAGGGTATGGCCCAGCAGGCCGCTGAAATGAAATCTGAGGGTGTCTGGGGTCAAAAAGCCTCGAAATTGACCGCGCATGACTGTTAACAAGTCCGTGAAATGAACAATATTGAACGCCTAACTTTATGTCGGTTAATTAACCCTTTCTCACCCAGATCTGCCTTTGTATGTGTCTTAACTCCCTCTCTCTCTCTCTCTCTCTCTCTCTCTCTCTCTCTCTCTCTCTCTCTCTCTCTCTCTCTCTCTCTCTCTCTCTCTCTCTCTCTTTGAGCCACAGAACCACCCCACCCCTGGACAGCTGTGTTTGCGTAAGGATAAGTTGTCCTAAAACTGGACGAAAAAAATGAGGGTATGGCCCAGCCGGCCGCTGAAATGAAATCTGATGGTGTCTGGGGTCAAAAAAGCCTCGAAATTGACGCGGCTGACAAAACATGCTGCAGGCAGTGAAAAATCGCCAGTGTCAAACATCATATTTGTTGCATTGACAGCAGTGTGAATATTAAGATTCGGTCAAAAATACATGTAAAATCACACTTTTGACAACTTTGAGATGCCCCCTTGTTACCAGCCTAAAAAGGTTCCATTTGAAAGGCGACTGCCCAGTGAACATTCCTGCCGAGATTGATGTAAGACCATGCCTTATAAAATGATCGCTATATGAAGTTGCTGTCCTAGGCAACTGTGAACATCAACATAATTCACAAGTCCCAAGTGGGATTGGGTTAATGAAAAAGATTGAGACTGATCAAAATCACGTTTTGTCATTATTTTATTGTAAAATATGATATTTTATACGTAATTAATGCACTTTAGAGTAAAATTAAGTTTGTTTTTTTTTCTTCTCAAGATTTCAGTTAACCCTTTCCCACTCAGATACGCCTTTTTGCATGTCTGGACCCCTCCCCCCCCCCCCCATTGAGCCCCAGAACCACCTAAAATCTACATTCCCCGCTTCTGGATAGCTATGTTTCCGTGATGGCAAAGTTGTCCTGAAATGACCTGTTTTGTCGCGCGGCTTCCAACTAAAGATATTCCTATGGGGGTTGAAGGGTGCTATCGCCCCCCTCACAGCCGAAAAATTGAGGGTATGGCCCAGACTGCCGCTGAAATGTAATCTGAGGGTGCCTGAGGTCAAAAATGCCTCGAAATTGATGCTGGCAAAACATGCTGCAGACAGTGAAAATCGCCAGTACGAAACATTATAATTGTTGCCTTGACAACAGTGTGAAGATTAAGATTTGGTCAAAATACATGTGAAATCACACTTTTGACAATTTTGAGATGCCACGCGTTACCATCGGCAACAATGATTTAGCCTTCAAAGGTTCCATTTGAAAGGCTACTGCCCAGTGAATATTCTTTATGAAATAATGGCCCAGTAGGAATGGGTTACACATGAACGTTCATTTTTTTTTCTTTTATCATATGACGTCGCATCTGAGAGTGTAATAACGCCATGTAATAAATTCGATATTCCACTAGTGGATTAAACATGCAAATTATTTAGATACGCCCGGTAACGTTACATGGACGGCGTCCTTAACGATAGCGTAATATTGACATTTTTGTTAAACAATCATGAATAAAATGCGATTTAAATGTAATATGATAAACAGAATCTTGCATTCGTGGTCATGCATATTCAATTTATTAAACTCGTTGAAGAAAAGGGATAAAATGCTCGGCAGAGCCTCGCATTTCATCCCTTTTCCTCAACTCGTTTAATAAGTTCAATAATACATGACCACTCATGTAAGATCCTCTATTTCTTTTTAATTTTTGCTCAGATACATAGATTGTAGGTATGGTTATAACATTGCGATAACACACCCGTGGTCTAAAATGGCGCCTTACCCATCTCCAGAAGTAACATTTTTTTTGGATGATTTTTTTTTTCATATTGTTCTTATTTCTAATCCAAACAAAAATTGTGGAGGCTCGTACGAGTACCCAAAGCCTATTTTGTTGAATAAAAAAAAGAAAATTATCTGTACCCCTACCCTTTGAACCTCATTTTTCTATTAATACAATGGGGTTTGCATGGTATCATTTGGAAGCAAGGGATACATCGTAGAACTGAAAAGTATGGAGTGTTCAAGTTTTTCTGAGCCAGACTAGCTAGTTTAGGCCAATTAGGCCTCACCAGTGACCCTCAAATATTTTCAAACTCAACAATGGAATCAATGATCCCAAAGGACAAGACAATATAAACTACAGTCGAACTTCGATGGCTCGAACACCGAAGGCTCGTTTACCATGGCTGAGTCGAACCCGTTTTTGAGTCCCTAGGGAATTCCTCTGCATAAGAAAAACTGTGGGATAAATGAGCAGATTTTCGACTTTTATCTTGCAAATGTATGCTGTGTGTACTCATTAGAATCGCCTCAATGAGGCGATTCTAATGAGTACACACACCATACATTTATGTTACAGAACACCGAAAAGAGGTCCAAAAATACCCCTGTTATGTTTTCTAGAAGTATGCAGCAGTGGCTCGAACTACCGCTGTTTCGAACAAATTTCTATGGTCCCGAAGTGGTTCGACTGTACATTATGATGAAGGACATGAAGACATTTTCGGCGCCCGCAACACATAACCTTAACACCAGCTGTAGTGACGTTAAATATGTTCCAAAACAGGGGTGTCCTTTGGAAGCAAGGAATGCGTAGAAGAACTGAAAAATTGAGTTTTCAAGACAATCTAATATAGAAGATATTTTGGAATTTTTGTTTTGACAATTTCCATTTTTTGGTGGAAAATTTTTCAATATATTCAAAAAGGCTTGTTTTTGTAATGAAACAAATAAACCGTTGAAACAATTCATTTGTTTAAATGAAATACAGGCATGTATAATTCACATATAGAAGTTTGCTAATATTACAGGACTGTCACGGGGCAAGTTGTTCAAAATAAACGACGTTGTTAGTTAACGTATCGTTAAAACTTTGATCATTTAATATGGCAAATATGCTATTACTTTCTGCTGAAAAAATGTGCAAATGCAAAAGCTGCTCTCATTTTTTTCAGCAATAACATCACTTTATCAGTTACCCTGTATATTAATTGCATTGGAGCGCATTGACCTGATAAAGATATGCTATCTCAGGACAAGTGGGCTTTATCAGGTCAATGTGACATTGCACTTTTATGAATGAAACGGGTTACTAGAAAAAAATGTTATTATTACTGGAAAAATGGAATAATTACTTGAAAAAAAATATGCTAGGAAAGAATATGGTCACCTGATACGAAATATATCGACCTGCGGAATGTTCTGACGCACTCAAGACCATCGATAACTGATCGTAAATTGCTAATTTAAGAGTGTACAAGAGGATAAACTGATAAATAGAATACCAGGTGAGTGTCTTTTGATATCAAGTTTATCAGGCTCGGCTTCGAGAACACATGTAGAATCGCTCGGTAAGCCTCGCGATTCTACAAGCGTTCTCGAATCCTTGCCTGATAAACTTGATATCAAAAGACACTCACCTGGTATTCTCTATGTATTAGATGCAGTACTTGGCAGAACAGTTAACAATTTGACAACAAACGAGCTCGTTAAGCTAACGATGCTTTAAACAGCTGGCCCCAGGATTTGTTTTGTTTGTTTGATTTGATGTTTCCCCGTCATCACTATATAGGTCATTTGGAGACGTTGCTTCCAATTTTGTGGGACTTTTACCCGACATTGAGATGAAATGACATCTCAAGCCCTGTCGCCCAATGAAACGAATAGGGTTTATAAGCATGGACGGGCCGACTCGCACCGCTTTGCGCCTTGGCATGCTTAGATCCTCTAAGTGGTTTACCAGTACTCGTGTGCGGTCGAATTCAGCACTGCGTGGAAGCATCGTGCAGCTCATTTATTTCTTCAAGGCCCGACGGCACCAGGATTACATTTTCAGTAACCTCAGATGGAATCGGTTGCCTCGCCGTCCGTTCTTTATGAAAATGAAGTGCATGCAGAACAGTCAGGCAACAGATTTTACCTTCATTCCCCGAAAATAACCGAAAAATGATCAGTTTCCGTAAAGCATACGTGTGTGAAATGAATTGGGCCGGCCTCGGTAACTCAGTCGGATGCGCGTCTGTCTGGTGATCAGGAGGACGCGGGTTCGATTCCTGCCGGGTTCGGCAACATTCTTTCGTGAAGATTGATCATGGAATTTTTTCTACGGTCGTTCTCTACCTTCCACAGATTCAAGAAGGGCAGTTGTCAGTTTCTGGCGAAAGAATGCGCACTGTACTTGTTAACCGCTTACGTATAAGCTTGCCCAGGAAAAGTGTGGATAGGTAAACTGACCGCCTTCAAAATGACCTAAAATAGTGTTGACTTGGCCGTTAAACTCCAATACAAAAACACACAAACAAATGAAATGAATCGCATTTTATATTAAAGCAAACTATGATAATCATTGTAATCTATCAATAAAACAACCCACAATCCTCAAATGAGCTCCCATATGGACTCTCCGTTTTAATTAGTCATCAGAAGATAGCAGTATTCTCAAACCATGCTTGACATAATAGAGGACATACCCCCGAGAGACCCCAGTCAATGTCAATAAAAGCGTCTTGTCATAAGCAAGAATATGGTTTAGGGCGGGAATCTGCCAACGGTTTCTGAGATATTAAGACTTACATGAACCGGAGGGTTTGTGGTATTCCCAAGGAGGGATCCCCGGTCGGTGTCAATAAATGTGTCTTATCAGGTTTTATGTTGAAATCTGGTTTTCTGGGTTTTGAGGTGTGATGTGCACAGCTTCCAAAATATTACACCTTATGTGAACTGACGGGTGGGGCATAGCCCCCGGGGATCCTGAATGCATCTGACGGGGTGAGGCATAGCCCCGGGGATCCTGAATGCATCTTACCATAAAGAACAACAATATATATTTGGTACAGGTAGGGGATCTGAACGGTTTCTGAGATTTGTAACCTTGTATGAAGATGTGGCGGGGCGGGGCATACCCAATTTTGAATCCTCGGTTGGTTGTTATTAAATGCATCTTATCAAGAGGGGAAACAATAGATATGGTTAGGGGTGGGAATCTGAGAGGTTTCTGTGATATTAAGCATTCTATGGACTAGAGTGGGTGGGGTATACCCACGGGGGACCATCACTCGGTGACCTTAAATGCGTCCTTTTTTTATAAGAAACAAGAATATATATGGTTTAGGGTGGGAATCTGAAAGGCTTCTGAGATATTAAGCCTTATGTGGAGTGGAGGGAGTGGGGCATACCCTAGGCGGGATCCCACTTGGTGTCACTGAACGTGTCTTTTCACCAGATGGTTTAACCCTTTTTGTACCAAATGGAATCTTCCTCCTTATATACAGCAGGAGTCCATTTCAAAATTTAGGGGTGTCAGGTTGTGTTTTCTACAAAATCTTTTTGGAAACTGGCTGAACGTTTTGCAAACAGTGTAGGCCCTGATCAGACGCCTGCACTGTTTGCCAAGTACCCCTTTAGGGGTTTCCGGTACTAAATGGGTTAAAGGTGTGGGGATCTGGTCGGTTTCTGAGCTGTTAGACCTTTCATGAAGTTGAGGGGATGGGCATGCCTCCAGCGGACCTGATGTAAATGATTGCATCTTATTATAAGGAACAAGACCATAATATTTTGTTGTTGAGGGGTGGGGATCCGAACGGTTTCTGAGATATTAGGCCTTTCATGAAGAAGACTGGGTGGGAAATGGCCCGGAAATGGGGCATACTCCATGAGGACCCAAGTGGGTGCCACTAAATGCTTCTTATCATAACAATGACATACATGGGTAGGAATCTAAACAGTTTTTGAGATACATGTACCAGGCCTGTAATGTAATGGAGGGATCGAGGCATGGCCCCGGTGAAAACCGGGGGACTTTTTGAGACCCTCTTACAGAACTTCATATTGATATCTGTCGTTTCCCCAAATTTCAAAATGATCCGTCGCGCGGTTAGTGAGAACTCATCCGGACATGTGGATTTTTGCATGTCGTAGAGGGTCTCTTCGGACGGTCCAGGGTTTTGAATTTTGATACCCTCTTGCGCAACTTCATATATGCCAAAATTTCAACTCAAACCGTCCCACGGCTACTGAATCCCCCCGGGCAAATTTTTGGCGAGAAGTAGAAAGAAGAAGACTCCGGGCAAAATCAAGAAGAAGAAGAAGAAGAAGAAGAAACGCAACAAAAACAATATGTCTCCTGACTTCTTTTGGGTAGCAAACCACTATTCCAAGCTGTCGGCGAGACTCGGACACGCAGCGGACGAAGTTTTTTGAGCCGTAACAAATAGTACACTTTGCAACCCTTCTCTTTTGTGTTATCACTGCATTGTGACTTGCCACAGAATAATTTGAAGCTGGTTTCTATAGCTTGTACACTGTACAGCCAATGTAGTGGCTATGTAAACAAGTCCTACCCCACCCACTTCTGCTGCTTTTTTTACCATTTTCTGCTGTTTTCAAGGAAGCCCTGGCAGCACACTGCATTTGCAAGGACAATTGTCAGCATTCAGCTCTATTGTACACCTACCGAAAATGAAAGGGGGCTAGAAATTGACCCCTGCCAGCCGTTTACGTTTTTAGCAATATCCAAATGAAGTCTGACAGCTATTTTAAACAGAAAGTGTAGCGATAAATTCGTATAGCAGTAGTTTCGTATTTTCAGTTACATCCCTTGATATCCAGGTCATGTGACCATGAATTAATTCATATTTCTCCACAATGATACAAAAACAATACACTGAATTCAAGATATTGCTTTCATAATTGCCAAACAGTATTTAGACACTGAATTTGATCCCTACTCTTACTTATGAAGAAATTTCCCCATGTGCACAGGCTGGAAACTGTGTACTGCTACCTTGGGGAAACTTAATTACATGATTGTATGAAGTGTCAAAATAATACCTTGTCTTGTGTGTGTGTGTGTGTGAATTCGGGTTTAACGTCGCTTTCAACAATTTTTCAGTCATATCACGACGGTGTCTGGTTGCGACAGGGAGCTCAATGCTCACGTTTATAGTGCTGCCTCACTGAAGTATCATGTCCCAGACACATTACATGATACCACACCCAGTCACATTATCCTGACACTGGATCGACCAGTCCTAGCTCTACCCCGTAAATCTGAGTGCCAAGCGAGGAGCAGCTAGTACCATTTTTAACGACTTTGGTATGTCGCGGCCCGGGATCGAACCCGAGACCTCCCGTTCCCCGGAGCGGACACTCTACCAACTGAGCTATCGGGGCCGGTCTAATACCTTGTCTTATGTATCATTAAAGCTGGAAAACGTACCCTGGTTAATTAGCCAGCTTGTATTTGCTGTACAAGTCTTTAAGGGGAATGGATACACCTTCATGGGAGGCAACTCCTGCAAAATTATTTTTGTCTCTGCTGTCATTAGGTGTCAACTCTTAAAGGAAAGAATTTGCTCCTAAGGAGCAAATTCTTTCCTTTAAGGGTAGACCCCTTTTTCAGTGGGACAGGTCTTATAGAAAAGCGAACAGGAAGTCCCAAAAGTTGTCCCTCTTTGCAAAATGGCGGAAAAATATGTTGGGTGTTCCCATTCCCCTTAATAAGTACAGGCTGGAAACTGTGTACTGCTACCTTGGGGAAACTTAACTACATAATTACATGATTGTATGAAGTGTCAAAATAATACCTTGTCTTATGTATCATTAAAGCTGGAAAACGTACCCTGGTTAATTAGCCAGCTTGTATTTGCTGTACAAGTATTTAAGGGGAATGGATACACCTTCATGGGAGGCAACTCCTGCAAAATTATTTTTGTCTCTGCTGTCATTAGGTGTCAACTCTTAAAGGAAAGAATTTGCTCCTAAGGAGCAAATTCTTTCCTTTAAGGGTAGACCCCTTTTTCAGTGGGACAGGTCTTATAGAAAAGCGAACAGGAAGTCCCAAAAGTTGTCCCTCTTTGCAAAATGGCGGAAAAATATGTTGGGTGTTCCCATTCCCCTTAATAAGTACAGTAAAATTCCGCTATTAAAACCAGCTTTCAGATCTTAAAACCTTATTCAGAATTGTTTTGTTTGATTTGAGGTTTAACGTCTCCGTCAACACTGTAAAGGTCATTTTGGAGACGATGCTTCCAATTTTGTGGGACTTTTACACAACATTGAGATGAAATGACAACTTAAGCCCTGCCGCCCAATGAAACCAATAGGGTTTATAAGCATGGACGGGCCGACTCGCATCGCTTTGCATGGGCAGGCTTAGATCCTCTAAGCGGTTTACCAGTACTCGTGTGCGGGTCGTTTTCAACTCTGCGTGGAAGCATCATGCAGCCCATATATTTCTTCAAGCCCCGATGGACGGGAGCCGAGCTTATTGGGAACGTTTCAGTTATTCTTTCTTTGTGGTCCTACATCCAGGGTCTCCTATAAGTGACCAACTTTTGGATTGTTCAAAAGACGTTTAGTTGGTTGAGGTTTTCTCTGCTCTGACGTCGAATTGTTGTTTATCAGTTACCCCCTATATCAATTGCATTGTAGCACATTGACCTGATAAAGATATGCTATCTCAGGACAAGTGAGCTTTATCACGTCGTCGTGACATTGCGTTTTTTTAATGAGGCGGACTACTGAAAAACATGGCATAAATGTTATTATTACTGGGAAAAAAATGGAAACAATACTTAAAAAAATATGATAGGAAAAAATGATGTCAGCTGATACTGAATATATTGACCGTCAGAATGCTGGGGCGCACTGAGGACCATCGATAACTGATCGTAAATTGTTAATTTAAGAGTGTACAAGGGGATAAACTGATAAATAGGTTACCAGATTCGTGTCATTTGATATCAAGTTTATCAGGCTCCGCTTCGAGAACGCATGTAGAATCGCTCGGCATGCCTTGCGATTCTACAAGCGTTCTCGAAGCCTTGCCTGATAAACTTGATATCAAAAGATACTCACCTGGCATTCTCTATTGACTCCTGATAAGACCACTTTTGAACAGTCCCAAATGTGATCTTAATATAGGAATTTTACTGTATGTGTAATTATACATGTACATGAATCTTATTACTTCCATCTGCATTTTATAACACGCCTATATGCCCCATATAGGTACTTTAAAACATGCAACTTTCAGTGATCCCGACTATTAATGATTTTCCTGGAATATTTGCTCTGTATACTGTTAGATTATTGTTCAAATGGTATTAGCATACAAAATTTATTTCTATAGAGATTATATCTTAATGCCCTCCTGCATGCTTAAAAATCAATTTAAAGCTAATTTGGATTCACACAGTACTAGAATCTCGCCTTATTCACATTACGAGAATGGCTATGTCTGGCGGTATTCAAGAAGGTCATTCAATTTTAGTCCCAGGGCGTGTTTACCGGACAATCACGATAAAATCCGCTCGGCGACTTTGATGGAAAACGTTTGGATGCTATCTGCTTTGGATGGACTTCATTTTGATAAAGTACTGTGTGTCAACAGAAAATCTATCTTATGTTTCTGAAAATGGGTATTAAAAACTTGATGTTCTGAAGTAAGCAAAACACACACCAATGACATGAAAAAGAACGTTAATGTTGTTCCAAGCCAGCTCTGCGTTCGGTCAGTCACTCCTCGTAAGTGTCCCTTAGATTCTCGTAAACATCACGAAAACACGCCTAAATAATTCTGACCCCCTCGAACCCCATTTTATATGGTAAAACTGGGGTTTACAGGGGTAAACCTTGTTTTTTATTTCTACTCTAAAATATTAGTTTATACTAATTTATTTTAGTTCGATTGCGATGGAAGCTTCAAGCTTATTCAATCGCTCTCGAACACTCATTCCGGATGTTTTCACGTGCGAAAGAGAGAGGCAGTGACTATTACACCACTGCTACCCATTTACACCTGGATGGAGTGAGGCAGTGTCATTACGTGTCTTGCCCAAGGACACACCTCGCGATATTGATTGTGGGTACTCGTTAGAACCGCCTCGATGAGGCGGTCCTAACGTGTATCACACTCTATATTTTGAGCAGAAATAAGACAAATATCACATTTTTTTCATCTGAAAAGTTTCGTTTTTTCGGCGGTTAAATTTACAATATATTTGTACAGGCGTGTTCTCGTAAATATTCGCAATCGGGAATGGTCCAATGACTGCAAGTGGCAAGACAAATGTATAGAGTTACAATACACTGTCTTTTGACGTACTAAAAACATTTCGTTAACATGCCTGTGTAATGAATAAACCCTCCTTATATAGAGAAAAATTGAGCACCCTCAACCAATGCTTGCAGACAAGAAAATATATAATTAGTTTTTATCAGGTTTCAACCACTTTGTCACAATGGTGCATCCTAAATTGTATATTAACCATTCCGGCCATCTAAAAAGCATCTTTATTTTTTCTACTTCACGTTTGTATGTAGAGACATGAAATCACATATTACTTCGACTTGATGGTCTGAACCCCCGTTTAACCCTTTTTGTACCAAATGGAATCCTCCTCCTTCAAAGGGATGTCAGGTTGTGTTCTCTTCAAAATTAATTTGGAAAATGGCTTAACTTTTCGCAAACAGTGTAGGCCCTGATCTGGGCCTACACTGTTTGACATCGAGGCGGTTCTAACGAGTACCCACAAACTATAGTTTAGAGCAGAAATACGAAAAGAAAAATAAGGTTTACCCCAATAAACCCCAGTTTTATTAGAGTGGGGTTCAAGGGGTCATAATTATATAGGTGTGTTTTCGTGATGTACTCATATGGGTCAAATAAAGGAAAAACATAGTGCTACTCAAATGCATAGTAACGTACGTTATAGTCTTTTGTTTAAGCGTAGGGATCTTTTGAGAAGGAAGAAACGCCACCGCACATCGGGGCTTGGACAAATAGATGAGGCCGCATGGTGCTTCCACGCAGAACACATGAGTACTAATAAACCGCTTAGAAGGTCTAAGCCTGCCCAGGCAAAGTGGTGCTAGCCGGACCGTCTCTATTGGTTTCATTGGGCGGCAGGGCTTTAGATGACATTTTATCTCAGTGTCGGGTAAAAGTCCCACAAAGTTGGAAGCAACGTCTCCAAAATGACCTAAAAAGTGTTGACTGGGACGTTAAACATCAAATCCAACAAACAAACAAGAAATAATACATGTCTTAGAAAGCTGTCTCCCTTAAATTTGTATTCATTTATCTTAACGCTTAGCAATCTAGGTAAAACTTTAAACAGACAACATTAAAAAACAAGATATAAAAAACTCTTCATTTTCCCAGAAAATAGACTTGACATTTTATGCAAATTGTCTTCATTGTAACACAACCGTGTAATGGCTACTTTTCCAATGATTTTTTTTTTGTAATATTTTTCTTATTTATACTCCGAACATAGGTTGTGGGTACTCGTTAGAACCGCCTCGTAGAGGTGGTTCTAACGACAACCCACAACCTATGTCTTAGAGTAGACATAAGAAAAATATTGTATACCCCAGTAAACCCCAGTTTTCTCTATACAAAGTGGGGTTTATGGGGGTGTTCGTTTTACGGACCTGTTCATGTGATGTTTGCATGAAATGTCAAAGCATGTTTTCAGAAGAAAAAAAAACATAAGAAACTAATACACGTATCATCAATTTGTCGTCTGCTGAATTAGGTCAAAGAGTGGTAAAAATATATGCGTGCACGTCTGACACTTTGACAAAAAACGATGACTTCCAAAGTAAGTTTGGCATCATGCGTGGTTCATATGTGTTTTAGAAACATGTTTACATATATGCGCATCCATATCGGTACACTGTTAATGCCCTCCCTGTCGATGCCAAAGGTGATACAAGTGGACATCGCAAACAATGAAAAATGATGCTTATGAATAGCATATTTATCACCAAAATAACAGCCTCTCGAGTAGTTAACTACATACACATATTTTGAATGAAAAAAACGAATATACCCACTTGCAGTTGCAATATGAACATTTATCACATGACGTCGCGCCTGAGAATGTAATGACGTCATGTAATAAATTCGGTTATCCACTAGTGGATTAAATATGCAAATTAGCCAGATACGCCCCGTGACGTTACATGTTATGGCGTTCTTAACGACATCGCGTTTCCTTATGGTGGAATATTAACATTTTCATAATAATAACGTGAGTAAAATGTGTTTAAATGTCATATGATAAATAGAATATTGCCTTCGTGCTCATATATTACTGGACTTATTAAACTCGAAGCCTCGCATTTTATCCCTTTTCCCCAACACGTTTAATAATACATGAACCTATTTAAACTTTAACGACCGGTTGTTGTTGTTAGAAGCCTCCGTGGTGCAGTGGTTACGCTACTCACCTTGTAAACCAGGGATCGCAGGATCGATCCCGGGCTTCTCCAGACTTTCGGATGGGTCTTTAAACCGAGGTCCCGTCTCCGTATGACCTTAGCTGTTGGTGGGACGTAAAACTCAAACACTCACTCACTCACGACCGGTTGTTTAAAACTAACGATGTCGCTTGTTAAGAAATAGTTTAAACCTCGTTCGTTTGATATGGCAAATTTACTAATAGTTTTGCTGTAAAAAAAAATATGAGTAGCTTTTGCATGTATAAAACTACTCTTATTTTTCGGCAAAAAATACCACAGATATAGAACACTTAACAATTAGACCGCTAAAGAGCTTATTCCTATGTAAGCTACATGTCATAACGAAAATACGCCTATATAATTTTGACCCCCCCCCCCCCCCCTTGAACCCCACTTGTATATAGTAAAACTGGGGTTCAAAGGGGTATACCTTATTTTTCATATTTCTGCTCTAAAATATTGATTGTGGGTACTCGTTAGAACCGCCTTGATGAGGCTTTTCTAACGACTGCCCACAATCTATATTTGGAGCAGAAATAAGAAAAAAATCACAATTTTTCATCATAAAATCTCATACATAATACTTCTTTTCAAGACGTTTGCCGTTTTATTAAACATTTGTGCGGTGCGGATTCATTGTTTTGCACCAACTAGTACGTTTGGCCGGACGTTGAAATGACATGGTTTGATTTGTTTGACTTTCGGCAACACTACACAAGGTCGTTTTGGAGACGTTGCTTCCATTTTTGTGGTACTTTTACCAGACATTAAGATGAAATGACATCTAATGCCCTGTTGCCCAATGAAACCAATAGGGTTTA
>OY757019.1:19993177-20068903 GCA_963580285.1 Lucinisca nassula
ACTTCTTTGAAAACCTCAATAGCTGTTGCTTAACCCTTCTGCTGAGCCCGGACATGTCTTATCTTTGAAACAATGTAGATCCGGATCAGATGGCTTCTGAAGAAAAACAAAAAAAACAAAATGAAATTGTACAGACCTTCCTTTATGTGCTTATTTTAAAATGTTGGGTTTTCTCCCCATGGCTGCCCCCGCCCATCGGGGGCTTGGAGAAATAAATTGGGCTTCATGATGCTTCCACGCAAAGCTGAAACTAACCACACATGAGTACTGGTATACCGATTAGGTCTAAGCCTGCCCAGGCAAAGCCCGTCCGTGCATAAAAACCCTATTGGTTTCATTGGGCAGCAGGGACTGAGATGTCATTTCATCTCAATGTCAGGGTAAAAGTCCCACAGAATTGGAAATGACCTAAATAGTGTTGACTGGGATGTAATCCACAAATGAAACAGAACTTCTATGGCATAAATATTTTCCTTCAGTGCACATTTAACAGCAGGGGCCAGTTGTTCAAAACTAACGATGTCGTTAGTAAACATATTGTTAAAACTTTGATCATTAAATATAGCAAATATTCTAATATTTTTGCTGAAAAAATGTAAGCAGCTTTTGCAGATGCAAAAGCTGCTCACTTTTTTTCAGCAAAAGTACCAAAATTTTCGATATTGTACTTGTTAGAACAGTTTACAATTTGACCACTAACAATCTCTTTAAGCTAACAATGTTTTGAACAACTGGCCCCAGATCTTCTTGTAATCAAGAGATGAAATGATTGCAGTATGCGATTGTGTTTGCAGGACCTGGCTCCGGCCTGTTTGTTTCTGGCAGCCAAAGTTGAAGAACAGCCAAGAAAACTTGAGCATGTGATACGGGTAGCCCATGCCTGTTTACATCGTGATAATACTCCAGCACCAGATCCAAATACAGAGGTAAATTTACTTTTTTTTCTCTGGGTACTCTGGTTTTCACCCATCTCTGATTAACGGTTTGTTCGATATAAGTGAAATAGTCTTGAAAGGGCTGTAAAACCAAAACCAAAAATAAAAAAATCTTGTTTTTGGTTTTGGCTTTTTGCCCTGTCAAGATTGTTTCACTTATTTCGAGTCAATCGTTAAATCGGACATAGGCAAAAACATGAGTACCAAGAGAAAAACCACTCCACCTGACCTTCCATTGTAGAACTTCGGCATCCTACATGTGGCCTGAGCCAGACTCAAACCCACAGCGGGGAGAGGCCTAATGATTAAGAGTCAGTGTTCTAACCCACTATGCCACAGAGGCAGGTACCCAGCTTACACAACATGCTTTGGTAGTGTTTGCCTGTTAGTCACTATTTTTTAAAATTTGTCTCCACATACTTTACCCATTGCATGCAGGAAACCCATAAAGGGTTACCTTGGCAAACAGTGCAGTCCCAGATCAGAAGCCGCACAATGCGGCTTCTGATCAGGGCCTGCAATATTTGCTAAGAGAATTGCCTGTCAACTAAACAATATGCCTGACACCCCTTATTTGTATGTTTGTTTGAGTGGCGGTGTTACGTCCCCATCAACACTATTAAGGTCATTTTGGAGACATTGCTTCCAATTTTGTAGGACTTCTACCCAACATTGAGGTGAAATGACATCTCAAGTGCTACCGATAGAAACCGCTAGGGTTTAAGGAGCGGTCCGACTCACTTCACTTTTCCTGGGCAGGCTTAGACCTAAGCTGTTTACTAGTACTCAAGTTCGGTCAGTTTCAGCCCAGCGCGGAAGCACCGTGCAGCCTACTGTCACCCCTTATATGACAAATGGAATTGTCCAAATATAACAATGGAAGAGTCCACTAGTATACAATGGGTTAACCCTTGTCAAGCTGAAAACAGTCACCTTCCTTTGCAAACAGTTTGAAGAAGCCATCTGATCTGGATCTACACTGTCATTCAGTTTGTTAATTTGAAAGGATATATCATTCATATTACGGTATTTGATTGATGGATAGTCAGTAGTACCGGTATTGAAGCATCATTTGGACAGCAACATCTGTGTTCTGATAAGTAGCCCAAGATAAGAGCAGGCATCATAGTATTATTATGCCCGTTTGAAAAAAGGGACGTATTACGTATCCGTCCGTTGAAAAAAAGTGAGTGGCTTTTGCATTTCACTTTTTTTAGCAGAAAAAAACAGTGTATTAGATATTGTACTGGCTAGAAAAGTTAACATTTTGACAACTAACAAGCTTGTTAAGCTAATGATTCCTTGAACGACTCTGCCCGTATGATGCAGCTCATGTTTTCTCTTGTTTTCTTTCAGTCATATCTAGAACAAGCTCAAATTATTGTTGTGAATGAAAATATACTTCTACAGACCTTAGGTAGGTAGCATACAGACAACAGAGGTTTTTAGCTCACCAGAGCCGAAGGCTCCGGAGGAGCTTATAGGATAGACAGTGGTCCGGCGACGTCTGTGTCTGCGCCGTCGACATTTTCAAACAACATCTCCTCTAAAACTACTTGGCCAATTGAAACCAAATTACATGTGGAGTCTCTGTAGGAAGGGGGAACAAAAGTTTGTGAGGACTGGGGCACTTGACCAATATGGCCGCCATGCCCATATGTGGTCAAAACCTCAAAAAATCTTCTTAAGAACCGAATCAATGACCTTGAAACTTGGTATGCAGCATCGGGGACTCGGGGGCCCTACCAAGTTTGTTCAAATGATGACCTTTGGTTGACCTTGACCTGTTTTACGTCAAGGTCAAATTTGGTTACTTCGACATTTATATGGAAAAAAAGGCAAAATAGTGAATTTTTCTGATTGCCTGGTAGACTGTGGTATCAGAAATGCTATTTTATACCCCTGGCATATAAAGTATCCTATGGAGGTATAAAGTTTTCGTTATGCCGTTCGTCCATCCGTCCGCCCGTTAACATTTTGGTTAAAGTTTTGCGTTGAAGTTTCTGAGAGATTATATCTTCTGAACCCTTTGATAGATGTAGTTGATACTTACACTGAAGTTACATACTGGTCTAAAGATTTTATTGATGCATGTCCTTCCCCCAACAGACTTAGAAATTTTACATTTGGTTAAAGTTTTATGACAAAGTTTATAGATGCCTGTATGTTCTAAACTCTAAGACAAATTCAATTGATACTTGTATCGATGTTGCATACCGGTCCAAATTTTACATTGATGTATACCCACTCTGCTGCTTCAGTAACATTGATGCCTTCACCCCTTCAGCAACCTTGATGCCCCACTCCCTTGGGCGATTTAGAAATTTTGTGTTTGGTTTAGCTTTTACAAGCACATTTATAGATTCTTATAGCTCCTTCACTCATATTACATACAAGCTCGAAAGATATATCAGAGGGTGGTGCTGGCGGGGGTATTCGTGACCCACTGGTTGCTTTCTGTAGTTGCAGTCAGCTGAATGAAAGTTTCTATTCCAAAGGTCAAGGTTCTTTACTGACCTTTGTCTTGGATGCCTCAGATTCATTTTCTTCTCCATTTCAACTGGTGGGTTGATTGAAACCAAATTACATGTGGAGCCGCTATAGGTAGGGGAAATGAAATTTGTTCATAAGGACTGGGTCACATGACCAATATGGTTGCCATGCTCATATATGGTAAAAAAAACTTTAAAAATTTTCTTCTCCAGAACCAAATGGACTTTGACCTTGCCTGGACCACATTATCCCAAAAACTCAAATTGCCAAAAAGTGAGTGATTGAGTTAAGGTAAGGTCATACGGAGACGGACCTCTGTTAAAAGACTCATCCGAAAGTCTGGAGAAGCCCGGGATCGATTCTGCAACCCCTGGTTTGCAAGGCGAGTAGCGTAACCACTACACCACGGAGGCTTCTAAAATTGCCCATAAAGGCTTGTGTGCACCGTATCTCCTGAACAAATTTATGAATTGTGGTCAGACTTGGTACAATATAATTATAATGTACCAAAGGCTGGATTATAATATACCAAAGGCTGGATTAGAATTTGGTGATCTTGACGTCATTTTCAAGGTCACAGTCTCCCATATTAGCTCAAATTGCCAAAACTTTATGTCCTGAACAAATCAATTAATTTTGATCAAACTTGGTACACAATGTATAATTGTGGAACATACCAAATACTTGGTTAGATTTTGGTGAACTTTACATTGATTTTGAATGTCACTTTTGCCCAGAGACTCAAATTTTGGACAAAAATAACTGAAGAAACCATCTGGCTTCTGGAGAAGCCATCTGATCAGGATCTACACTGTTTGACATTCAGTTTGCAAATTTTAATGAATTCAACATTTCAACTAATTTGTTGTTGTTGGAACAAATTAGTTGTTGGAACAAAGGGGGTGTTCCAGCCTATAGTAAATTTCCATAGGGTTCTGCCCACGCACAGATTTTCATGATATTGTGCATAATTACTGCTTGGTAAATGACAATTCATTATTTAACTATTTCACTCTTATATCTGTTTTTGTTATAAATCTACAATGTTTTGTTTATGTCCACATCTGAAAGTAGGGGTACCCCCAAACTAGTGTATATATACATTCCACCTTTTGCTGTTTTTGGAGTTATTTTGTTCTCAGGCATAACTGTAGTCATCTGTGATTATCTTTGTATCACATTTAGCATTGTTTAGGCAAAGTTCAATACACCATGCTCAATTTCATATGGAGCAGACCCCAGAATTCACAACCATAAATCTTTTGGAGTATGTTTGATGTTTGATTTCACACTGTTGCAGTTCTTGTCACCCCATCATTTTAATATGAAAATTGACCATATATATGTAGAACATTTGATCAAACCTTCTTGAAAATCTGAGACCGGTAACATACCTCATTTGAACATTGAATAGTAATGGTCAGAGTTTTGAATTGTTTCAAATCATTTGTAGATATCATATGTTGCGACATTTTCAATCGAAAAATTGCTCGCCAATATATAATATACATGAATATATGTATGTTTATATGATGGTGTATAGTATGAGCTCATATATAATCAGCATTTGTATCAATTATGATGTCCTGATGAACACCAAAAACACAATTCATTTCGAGCTTTCGTTAACAATTCAATCAGATCTTATTTAAAAAATACTTCATTTTAGAACAAGCGTTTTTACATTAATGTGTGTGTGTGTGTGTGTGTGTGTGTGTGTGTGTGTGTGTGTGTGTGTGTGTGAATTCGGGTTTATCGTCGCTTTCAACAATTTTTCAGTCATATCACGACGGTGTCTGGTTGCGACAGGGAGCTCAATGCTCACGTTTATAGTGCTGCCTCACTGAAGTATCATGTCCCAGACACATAACATGATACCACACCCAGTCACATTATCCTGACACTGGATCGACCAGTCCTAGCTCTACCCCGTAAATCTGAGTGCCAAGCGAGGAGCAGCTAGTACCATTTTTAACGACTTTGGTATGTCGCGGCCCGGGATCGAACCCGAGACCTCCCGTTCCCCGGAGCGGACACTCTACCAACTGAGCTATCAGGTCCGGTTACATTAATGTAATTCTAAATAGAATTGGTGGCAATGCTGAAGCTTAGTATGACAAAGATTGTTGAAAGGGCAAGTAAACTGGATGGTTCTGTAAACCAGACAATTTTACTTGACTCTAAAAAGTATGTATTTAACTGATGCAGTGATCTTAAAAAGTTTGAAAAGTCTGATTGTCATACTGGAATGAGACAGGTTGCTTGAATGGCCAAGAATAATGATGTTTGTATTATATTTCAGCCAGGTAGGTCATTATAACACAGACTATTTTCTGACCTTTTGACCCACTGTATACACAGATTACTGTAGACAAAATGGTACTGTTGTTTTTGGCTCACAATGCCCCTTCAGTCTACTTCAATCGCACTAACTGTCACCTTGTAAGAAAGTTATATTCTTAAATATGATCATCTATGTTCTAAAATATGATCCAGAAAATAAGCAGAAAATAGAAAAATGTGAAGCCAGCTGCACTGATTTTGATTCAGCCAATCTGCTAGTGGTACAGCAAACAAGTGATTCATGCCATTTGTAAATCTTCGTCCATTGGGGCTTGAAGAAATTGATTTGGCTGCATGTTGCTTCCACACAGAGCTAAAACTAACCAAACACGAGTACTGGTAAACCGCTCAGAAGGACTAAGCTTGTCCAGGCAAAGTGGTGTGAGTCAGGCCGTCCAATGTATATAAGCCTTGTAGTTTCATAGGGTGGCAGGGCTTGAGATATCATTTCATCTTAATGTCAGGAACAAGTCTCACAAAATTGGAAGCAGCATCTCCAAAATGACCTAAATAGTGTTAACGGGGATGTTAAACCTCAATACAAACAAACAAACAAACCATTTGTAAAACCGATGAAAACAGAGCCAGAAAACTTAACATAGATGACAAGTATTGCATACATAAGACTACATATGCAAATGGTATTTTAGCATCTAAATTTTGAAGACTAAAACATTGCAGCAAACACTTTTGCCTATGTTACAATGAACCTAGAAAAATGCAGAAAATGGTTTTAATGGTCTCACAAAACCTTTGATGTGTGTTTGTGTGTGTGTGTGGGGGGGGGGGGGGGGGCGTGCGAGTCTCTTTGACCAAGTGATGTAAGAAAAAATACCAATACATGGACTGATCAATAATAAGAACAAATCAGAAAATCAGCCTGTCCTTTCACAGATGGCAAATTATTGACTGCTGTTTTATTTTAAAGAAGGAAATGTCAACAATAAAAACAGTTAAGGAAACAACAGGATTATGAAAGTAATTTATTAAGCAAAATCAATACACCAGTGTATTACTGACATTAATATCTTTGTATTGCGGGTTTAAAAGAAAATCAAATAAAATGGGGTAAAAATATCCACCTTGTCTTATTCCTATTGTGTCATAATACATTTTTCAGCATAGCTGCTTTTGCAATGCTGTAAACACTAACACTAATTGTGATCACTGCATAAGTGCATTATATTTTTCTCTCTGCTAATGTATGTTCTCATTTTACTATTTAAAACCCAAACTAAAAATCATTCTCTGTCGAACAGTGTATTTTTGTTTGTGTGTGTGTGTGTGGGGGGGGGGGGGGGGGGGGGTGCAGGGGCGGATTTACGTAAATGCATATGCTAAGCTTTGCATGATAAGGTGACCCTATATTGTCATAAAAATACAATAAAATATACTTAAAGAAAATCTGGTCCCCTGATATTGCAATGACTTCATCATAAAAATATACCTAAACACATATCTGGAAATCATAAACAATGTTACCGGTTTCTGATTTTTTTTTAATTTGTTTGCTATATAGAGAATATATGTGGCCAATTTTATGTGTAATGTCTTGGGGTGACAAGATCAGTAACATATCTAACACTTGGGATAAACATTTTACTTTTTATAAATTTTCATGAAAAATTTAAGAAATTTTGTAAATAAATTCATCAGAAAAATTAAAAGACCTAGACACATTTATATTTTTGGTATTATATGAATCCTTATAGAGTTCTGTTGCCAATCAAAGCAACAAAATTTGAAAACAATCGAGCTTGTTGATTTAACAATGAAAAGTTCACAGGTGTGTATGACCTCTACAGTGGATTACCCCAGGGAGCTCTCCTGAGAACTATAGTAATTAATCAAATAAAACAAAGTTATATTTATAGTTGATAGACCTAAATTAAACAACAGCTGAAGTTTCAAGAAAATCTGTGCATGGGCAGATTTGGAACTCCCCCTTTGCCTGATTGTCGCACAAGGTTGTGGCAAAATTTATTTAATTAGCAGGATAAGGGTTAAGTATAGGGCTGGCTAATCAGAGCTGAAAAGATAATCGATTATCAGTCCTGTCATTGTGATTGATAATCGATAAGTAATCGCTAAGATTTTTGTCATTATTTTACCTGTCTGGCTTTCTGTCTGAGCATGACTCTTACCATATGTTGCACTTTACCATATGTATAGGTGAACAGACAGGCCTGAGCAAACAGTGTAGACCTGGATGAGACGCCGCATAATGCGGCATCTCATCAGGGTCTGCACTGTTTGTCACTCATCCAGCTATTTTAGGCATAACTTTGGGTAGTAAATTGTACCTATCAAGTAATTGATTAAAAGCAAATCAGAAATGATAATCATTTTTGTGGAATTTATCGATTGATTAATCGATTATACGGTTAATCGTGGCAGCCTTAGTTAAGTATTTCTTGCACAGCAGACAAGCAAATCCGTGATTTTACCCTGGGATAGAAATTTATGTTCTGACCCTGGTGTTCCGACCCCAAATCGAATATAATCGCGTGTTTGATAAATGCACTGGTTGATTACAACCTCATGCACGGCGTCGTCATGCGTGACGTCACTAAACATTCCTGTTGTGTCATCACAAAATGGCGGACGTCTGTAACCGAAGTGACAGCAGCATTAAAAATCCGTGCTAAGAAATGGAAGGTATGCAAGAAAAAGAATCCAATATGGGTGTGAGGGGTGGATAGAAAAATCCGTCCCTCTGGATCACTGTCCGGCATCACTCGGCAAGCCTCGTGATGCCGGACAGTGTCGCTCGGGACAGATTTTTCCATCCACCCCTCACACCCATATAAGATTCTTATATTCTTTTACCTCTAGTAAGTTGGGTAAAAATACTGGCTTTATTATTGCCTGTGAGTTTTATCTTTCGTTGTGTTGTTTTGGTTAATGTCGCTGTTGGACCGCTAAGCCATTAAACTCCAGACCAATCGAACAGGGCCATCAAACTTGAAACCCACGAAAAAAGTCTACCGGCCATCTACCCACGAAAAAAAGTCCATGGGCCACCTTTATCTAGTGTGTTAGATCCCGCTGGATGGGTAAAATTCTTTCCTGGATGTTGATTATGAAATCTTTGCAACAGTCATTCTCTGCTTTGGTTAAAGGAGGGCAGTTGTCAGTTTCTGGGGAAAGAACGTACTGGTTAACCCTTAATGTATTAGCTTGCCCAGGAATTACGGTAACACACCTGTGCGACATAGTGCATTTTTTCACATCTCCATAATGGTTATTTTTCTGATGAAAATCCATGATATTTTTCTTATTTTCTTATTTATACTGCAAATGTATGTTATTGCTGCTTGTTAGAACCGCCTCATTGAGGCGGTTCTAACGATTACCCCATAACCTATGTCTTTTAGCAGAAATAAGAAAAATAATGTATCCCCCCCATAAACCCAAGTTTTCTCTGTAAAAATGGGGTATTGTAAAAATGGGTTATAGAGGGGTATTCATTTCACGGACTTGTTCACGTGATGGGATAATGTGGTTATGTGAATGCTCAACATGATAGAAATAGTGTTGATTGCCAGGCTGTTTATTAATGCTTTATTCAGTTTAATTTCAATTTGTTAGGACTATTTTCTTGCAGGTTTTGAAACCAGTGTTGACCATCCACATACCCATGTTGTCAAAACCACCTCCCTGATCAGAGGTAAGTAGCCAGCTGACAAAGGCATTGTTTAGAGGTATTCAGGTAAGATTTTGATGTCAGTTCATATGTCATATATCCTGTCAGGAAAGAGGTTTTTGTTTGTTTGATTTGAGGTTTAACATCCCCGCCAACTCTGTAAAAGGTCATTTTGGAGACGTTGCTTCCAATTTTGAGGGACTTCAACCTGACATTGAGATGAAATGACATCTGAAGCCCTGCCCCGCAATGAAACCAATAGGGTTTATAAGCATCGACGGTCTGACTCGCACCGCTTTGCCTAGGCAGGCTTAGATCCTCTAAGCGGTTTACCAGTACTTGTGTGCGGGTCAGTTTCAGCTCTGTGTGGAAGCATCATGAAGCCCATCTATTTCTTCAAGCCCTGATGGGCGGGGGCCGCTCATGAAAGAGGTACATAAGAAAAGGCTAAATCTACACTCAGACCTCTGTATAACAGGTTTCATTATAATATGACGGTTTTAGATACAACACGGTTTAAAGATGAATCCCCAAAATGTATAGATTATACAGAAAAATGAGCTGTATAATCTATACTTTTTTGTTTGGATATGCCATAAAAATCCTTTGGTCCCAGCCCATCGGGGCTTGAAGAAATAGATGGGCTACACGATGCTTCCACGCGGAGCTGAAACCGACCGCACACGTGTACTGGTAAACCGCTTAGAGGATCTAAGCCTGCCCAGGCAAAGCGGTGCGAGTCGGACCGTCCATGTTTATAAACCCTATTGGTTTCATTGGGCGACAGGGCTTGAGATGTCATTTCAGCTCAATGTCGGGTAAAAGTCCCACAAAATTGGAAGCAAAGTCTTCAAATTGACCTTTATAGTGTTGATGGGGATGTTAAACATTAAATCAAACAAACAAAAGCTTCTCCTGAATGGCTCAGAATTGCACTATTTTCTATATACATTTCTAGGCAAGTGAAAAAAATAGAAAAAGAAAATAAAACGCTTGCCCTATCAAAATTTGGATGTGTTCCCGGCAAGTGGGCAGTGGATTTGTCCGGCCCTGATATCGGTGAAATATTCTTGAAAGGGCCATCAACTCAAATCAGTTATAAAATGGCTATAAAATGGCTGGCTAGAAACAGATAAGGTGGCTATTTGGTGATAATTAAAGGATATTTTTTTTCTGTCCTCTATTAAAACATACATTGTGGGTATTTATTTGAACCGCCTCAGCAAGGGGGTTGAAATAAATGCCCACAACTTGACTCTTATCCTGCTGTTCACGACAACCCCTACTTTTAAAAACAGTGGAGATCCAGATCAGATGGCTTCTGAAGAAGCCATCTGATTAGGATCTTCACTGTTTGACTTTCAGTTTGTGAATTTGCAAGAATTAATTACATCAAGTACATGTACATGTAATCTGATTGGTTCAAAGTCAGAAATGGGTGTGGGTAAATTAATTATGCAGCGGGATAAAGGTCAGGTTCATTTGTATAAATAGGGAAAATTATCCTTCAGTTATCCCCAAACACCCCCTCACCTGTTGCTATGGGTTGTAAAGATTAATGAGCAGTGAAAGATAGACCCTGGCACAATGAGGACAAAGCTGTTATTACATGCCGTTAGGCCAGGAAAGGATTCTGATTGCCTGATTTAGGTTCTGTTTGTGCATTGAAAATCTACCCGTTTTGATTCCATGCAGTTGTCACTTTCTTCCGAAAGAGTGTGCACTGTACTGGTTGACCGCTTATGTATGAGCCTGCCTAGAAAAACTGTAGTTGGGTAAGCTGACCAGCTTAATATGACCTAAACAGGGTTGAATGGGCCAGACAAACAAAGTGTTTGTGTGATAAGAAAAAAAAAGAAAACAAGTACATGTATGTGCGAAGCCACAAAAACATGGCACACGAGTGGCTCCAGAAACGGAGAGATAAAATGCAAACATCAGGTTTACAAGTCTGTGCAACAAATACCCCTCTCAACCCCATAGAGAAAACTGGGGTTTACAGGGTTTAGATTATTTTTCTTATTCCTGCTTCAAGATATAGGTTGTGGGTACTTGTCAGAACAGCCTCCTTCAGGTGGTTCTAACAGGCACCCAGAGCCTACGTTAGGACTTTAAATAAGGAAAATGTCCCAAAATTTCATTAAAAATTACCGTTTTGGAAATATGAAAGAATGCAATATATATCACATGGGTATGTTACAGCTAAAATTGATTACACATCATGGGTGCAGATATGGGAACAGCTGAAAAACAACAACAAACAAGCAAAAAAAAAAAGAAAAAAAAAAAAAAAAGGAACAGCTGAAGGCATGCATACTTCAAAAAATGTTTGGAGAGGCAATTCTAACAAATACCTACATCATTAGTTGTTATGGTGAAATATGATGAAAATTGAGCCAGCACAGAGCAAAACCTACAGTAAGATCTGGTTGAACAAAAAAGACTTGACCCTTGTCCTGCTGAACATGTTAACTCCTACCTTTGCAAACTTTAGATCATGATCAGATCTGATCAGGATCTACACTGTCTTGCAGTTTGTAAATTGAATGAATATGTTATATTAAGTAATTTGATTGTTGGTAGTCAGAAATGGGTGTGGCTAAATTGATTTATTCAGCAGGATACCAGTTAAGATCAACCTGTACATTCACTTATTATGGCAAAAAATTTTGCTCATCTCCCTACAAGTAGCCAGGAGGCTGTAAAAAGCTCATGCAATCAGTGAAAACTTCAATCAGACTATGCCAATACATGCCAAGATTGATCGCCGTCTTCGCTGTTAGCACAAGTTTTAATGTAGGTTTTGGTCATGCTCTGACTCAACAGTTATATTGAGTTGTGTTTGAATATCCAAGTTGACTTTTGCTCTTAGTTGATTCCTGGCCCTGAGGTTATAAGAACTTCATCGAACCTCTGTGGTTAAGTGTGCAGGGTCTTTTAACATTAGGTCTCTCGACTGGCTCCTGTAACATGTGACTGCAAGTTCTGCAGCAGAAGGTCAGGTGGATTTATCTGGTGTTTTCTCCCAGTAATTAGTAATCTGCTAAGTGGAATAATCTTTAAATACATAGTTTGAAGCAGCATCAGTACCATGCTCAGATAACTTGACAGCCTCGTCGTTAAGTTTAGAAGTAGGAAGCTAAAATCTGAAAGTCAGAGGCAGCTGGCATAAAGATTGCATGGGGCTAGTCCAAAAGAATCTCATCGGCAGAAGGCTGTGTCACAGTGCGCTTGAAGAATAGAAGGCAATCTAGCCTCCTACTGACTACTACTGACGAGGCTGAGTTGAGTATAAAGAAAGTTTTATAACCTCAGGGCCAAATGTTTAGCTCGAGATAAGGTGGAGTTATGAGGATAATTTTGGGCTAATGTTTCTTATTTCTCTAACAGAAACATATGTTATGGGTACTTGTTAAAATTGCCTCGTTGAGGCAATTTTAACAAGTCCCCATAGCATAAGTTTATCACAGAAATATGTTATGTTATGGGTACTTGTTGAAATTGCCTCCAAGAGGAAATTTTAACAAGTACCCACAGCATGAGTTTCTAACAAGAATAAATATGATCCCTTAAGGGGAATGGGAACACCTGGCAGATTTTCCCGCAATTTTTCAAAGGTAGACAACATTTGGGACTCCCTGTTTGCTTTTCTATAAACCATGTTTGACTGAAAAAGGAGTCTACTCTTAAAGGAAAGAATTTGCTCCTTTGGAGCAAATTCTTTCCTTTAAGAGTTGACCCCTATTCACATTGGAAACAAAAATATTTTTTGCAGGAGTTGCCTCCCCTGAAGGTGTTCCCCTTAATTTTCCTCGTTACACCTCATTATCTGCGGCTGTGCTGAGTAATGGGTATGCAGTTTAGACGTCCACAGGTCTAACGTTATCTTCTCTTTTTATTCCCTGTTCCTTCCTCTGGTGTGACTACAATGTCTGCTGGGGGTGTTGATCGATGACATCATCGGTCATGTGACTTGTTTCCACGACAACAGCCAGCAAGGATCTTGCCCAGACGAGCTATTTCCTGGCAACAAACAGGTGCTGCGACTATTCCTGTTTATATTGTAGTCCTCTTGTATGCTGGGAATTCGAGATACAATGAAAAATTCTTCAATTCTCCAAATTATGATTTTGTCATTATGAATGTTTGACAGTACTGTAATGTCAGATGAGTTCATGATGATTAGTAAAACTGTGTGCTTGAATTCCCACTGTAGTTATCAGTTTCTATAGGCTGCAGAATGCGCAGGTTGAATGCATTCTTCTCTGTTCCGAGACAAAATGTTTATGCAGTTGAATAACATCATGAGAAACACGCCTGTATAAATTTGACCCCCATGAACCCCACTTTTATTGAGTAAAACTGGGGTTTACACGGGTAAACCTTATTTTTATTATGCCCCCGCATCGGATGATGCCGGGGGCATAGAGATTTTCGGTTTTCCGTACGTGGGTACGTGCGTACGGGTGTCCGAATGTACGTCCTTCTGTACGAAAGTGTTACGTACGTACGTAATCCTGTTAGACTCAGGTTAAGGTTTTTGTACAAGGTAGAACTTGAGCTCATATTTTCCAAACCATACAATAGATTTGGTTTATATTTAGTATGATGATAGATATAGGTCCAAAGTATTATTCAGCAATACCCCCACCCATACCCATAACCTCAAGGTCAAGGTCACGAACTTAGAAATTTCTAACGTTTAAGACCCAGGTTAAGGTATTTGTACCACATAGAACTTGAGATCATATGTTCAAAACCATACAATGGATTTGGTTTATTTTTAGTATGATGATAGATATAGGTCCAAAGCTTTATTCAGCAATACCCCCACCCATACCCATGCCCTCAAGGTCAAGGTCGTGGACTTTGAAATTTTTAATGTTTAACACCCAGGTTAAGGTATTTGGACCAGGTAGAACTTGAGCTCATATTTTCATAACCATACAATCGATTTGGTTTATATTTACTATGATGATACATATAGGTCCAATGGTTTATTCAGCAATACCCCCACCCATACCCATGACCTCAAGGTCAAGGTCACAGAATTAGAAAATTTTTAATGTTTAAGACTTTGGTTAAGGTATTTGTACCACCAATTTCAATATAACTTCACACCAATGTTCCTTATAAAAATATCTCGTGCAAGTTCGACTTTTAAGGTCATGGCCTCAAGGACAAGGTCACAGTGGCTTTCTTTAGAAAAACTTTGTCATTGTTCTAGCGCCTACATTTCTTCACTGATTTCAATAT
This sequence comes from Lucinisca nassula, assembly GCA_963580285.1. Classification (NCBI taxonomy): domain Eukaryota; kingdom Metazoa; phylum Mollusca; class Bivalvia; order Lucinida; family Lucinidae; genus Lucinisca; species Lucinisca nassula. Next base: position 20,007,851 of record OY757019.1, read on the forward strand.
AACTTCACACAAATGTTCCTTATGACAATATCTTGAGCGAGTTCGACTTTCAAGGTCATCACCTCAAGGTCAAGGTCACTGGCTATTTTTAGAAAAACTTTTGTCATCGCTCTAGCGCCTACATTTCTTCCCCAATTTCAATATAACTTCACACAAATGTTCCTTATGACAATATCTCGAGCTATTTTGACTTTCAAGGTGAAGGTCACTGTGGCTATTTTTAGAAAAACTTTGTCATCGCTCTAGCGCTTACATTTCTTGACTAATTTCAATATAACTTCACACAAATGTTCCTTATGACAATATCTCTAGCGAGTTCCACTTTCAAGGTCAAGGTCACTGTGGCTATTTTTAGAAAAACTTTGTCATCCCTCTAGGGCTTACATTTCTTCACCGATTTCAATATAACTTCACACAAATGTTCCTTATGACAATATCTCGAGCCATTTCGACTTTCAAGGTCAAGGTCACTATGGCTATTTTTAGAAAAACTTTGTCATAGCACTCTAGTTTATATTTTTTGAGAGCTCATATTTCTTGAACCATGTGATGGATTTGCTACATATTTGGAATGATGATAGATACATGTCAGAAGTTTCATTCAGCCATAACACCGCCCCTGCCGCATGACCTTAAGGTGATGGGGGGGGGGGGGGGGGGTGGTGAGGTAGGTCCCTGGGCGGGGGCATTTGTGTTGTATTGACACATTTCTAGTTATTTCTGCTCTAAAATGTAGATAGTTGGTACTCATTAGAACCGCCTCGCATAGGCGGGTCTAACGAGTACCTACAATCTATATTTTGAGCAGAAATAAGAAAAATATCACAATTTTTCATCTAAAAAATGTTGATTCTTTTGGAGGTAAAGTTTGCAATGTATTTGTATAGGCGTGTGTTCGTAATGGCTACTCCACAGTGTCCATGGCTCCAGGTAAGGAGTTGTACTGAGGATAACTCTGGGATAGTTTTTTCTTATTTCTGCATTAAATCAAAGAAACTTTCTTGATATAGTGGATAAGCTTAAGCTACTTGCCTGATAAATCAGGAGTCCTAGGTTCGATTCCATGCTTCTCCAGACTTTCAGATGAGTCTGTTAGCCCAGGCCCCATTTCCATGTGACCTCAGTTAATAGTGTACCGTAAAACTGAATCAGACCTTTGAATTATGTTGTGGGTACTCGATAGAATCCCCTGAATGAGGTGATTTTAATTAGTACCCACAACATGTTTCTGTCAAGAAATTTGGGGTAGTTGGATGAGGCGAAGATGTTGTGTATCTTGCTTAACAGGGGCATCCAACTGATATTTGCTTGCAGTTGGGCAAGGCCTGCTGTCCTTGCAACAGTTACAGGTGGAGGAGAATGTTGTTATTTCTTCTGACTCTTTCCTGTTTCTCCCCTGTCCTTCCCTTTTATCTATTTTCTCCCTGTTCTCTTGGTTGGTTGGTTGATTTGAGGTTTAACGTCCCCGTCAACACTGTAAAGGTCATTTTGGAGACGTTGCTTCCAATTTTGTGGGACTTTTACCCGACATTGAGATGAAATGACATCTCAAGCCCTGTAGCCCAATGAAACCAATAGGGTTTATTAGCATGGACAGTCCGCCTCGCACCGCGGTTCCTGGACAGGCTTAGATCCTCTAAGCGGTTTACCAGTACTAGTGTGCGGGCCGGATTCAGCTCTGCGTGGAAGCATCATGCAGCCCATATATTTCCTCAAGCCCCTTGGGGCGGGGGCCAACCTATTCTCTTGGCGATGACACAAAATGGCCCACATAGGTTGACGTGTCGAGTTGTTAAACCCCAACACAAATCTTGAGAAATAAGGAAAATTATCCCTCAAGGGGAATGGGAACACCTGGCAGATTTTTCAGCCATTTTCAATGGGAGACAAGTTTCGGGACTTCTTGTTTGTTTTTCTATAAGCCTGTCCCACTGGAAAAGGGATCTACTCTTAAAGGAAAGAATTTGCTCCTCAGGAGCAAATTCTTTCCTTTAAGAGTTGACCCCCATTGACATGGGAGACAAAAATACTTTTGCAGCAGTTGCCGCCCCTGAAGTTGTATCCATTCCCCTTCAAGTTAATATTCCTCACTACTCCTTGTCTGTAGCCATGACAACACAGAAAAAAAATCAGTGGCTAAACAGGCCTCCATCACCTAATGGGTAAGAGCCCTGACTGTTCATCAGTATGTCTCTCACCGCTGTAGCCTGGCTCAGGCCACATGTGAGGTGCCAAGTTCTGCAACGGAAGGTCAGGTAATTTTTCTCCTGGTACTCCGGCTTTTGCCCACCTCTGATTAATAATCATAATAATAGGCTCCAAGAGGGAGTCTTTCCTTGAAAAGTACATTACCTTAAAGAGAAACGCTGAAATCTGGTATCATCAGATTCTTTCAATCAAAACTTGAGGTACTTGTAGAAATAGATTGGGCTGGAAGGTGCTTCCACACCATGCTAAACCTACCTCATAATGAGTACTGGTAAACCGCATAGAAGGTTTAAGCCTGCCCAAGCAAAGTAGAGTCAGAGCGTCCATGCATATAAACCCTATTGGTTTAATTGGGCGGCAGGGCTTGAGATGTCATTTCATCCCAGTGTCGGGTAAAAGTCCCACAAAATTGGAAGCAACGTCGCCAAAATGACAGAAATAGTATTGACAGGGACGTTAAACCTCAATTCAAACAAACAGCGGTATACAACTCGTGAAAATATAGATATATGAGTACATTTTGTCTTGGAACAGGAAACCTTGAATTCTGCGGTCTACAGAGCTGAATTGTGTGATATACATCATAATCATGCTTTTTGCTTTGGTGGTGATAATAAACCGAAATGCTGTCAGAATTACTCGAAGTATCACTTTGCATTTGATGGAGGAAGTAACCAGTAACCCCAAAACGGGTAATTGGCAAACAGTGCAGGCCCAGATCAGACGCCGCAGAATGCGGCATCTGATCAGGACCTGCATTGTTTGCAAAAAAAAAAAAAATCAGCCATTTGCAAATAAATTTGGAAAGAAACACAACCTGACACTCCTAAATTTTGAAATGGACTTGTGCTATGTATAATAATGAAGATTACATTGGGTGCAAAAATGGTTAACTGAACAGTGCAAACTGCACTGTTATTGGCCTTACATTCTGTCCATGTTTAGTTGTGAAAAATTACACCTAAGTATACATATTTAGTATTTGTGAACAAATAGTATACAATGTCCCAAAATATTGAAAGACTGACGTTTCTTAAGTTATAAGATGGCTGTCTGATGATATGCTTTAATAGTGCAGTTGGATTTAACAGTCAAAAAAGAACGGTTCTCCAAAAAATATGAAAGGCCCCTGCCTATCAGGGCTTGAAGAAATAGATTGGGCAGCAATGTGTTTCCATGCAGAGCTGACCGACCGCACACGAGTACTGGTAAACCGCTTAGAAGGTCTTAGCCTGCCCAGGCAAATTGATGCGAGTCAGACCATCCATGCATATAAACCCTGTTGGTTTCATTGGGCGACAGGGCTCAAGATGTCATGTCATCTCTGTCGGGTTAAAGTCCCACAAAATACGAAGCAACGACTCCAAAAGACCTAAAAAAAGTTGACGGGGATGTGAAAAATCAATTCGAACAAGCAAACAAACAAAAAAAGTTGAAACAGAATTTTGTTGAACAAATGTATCTGTTTTTAATTGTTCAGTTTTCCTAAATACAACTAATCTTATTTCCAGGACAGTGTTGTAAATTATCCTTGATCGATGAAAGATGAACCCGATCAATATCATTCTTGATCTTGTTTGCAGTACACCCCCAAAAGTCATGTATTAAAATGTTTTCTGGTACCATTTCAGCCTTCACTTGACGACTTTCTGTCTGCAGTACAGACCATCTATTGTGGCCTGTGTGTGTATATATCTTGCCTCAAAGTGGTCTAACTGGAAGGTGAGTTGCTCAGGGCTGTGGAAAACTATGCCAGACCCATTACACCCGGGACAAGTGAGTATGTCTAGGTTACTTGTCCTCAGACAGATGTAGACGTTTGTGGTCATATTTGCTGGAATGGTTCCTTAAACCTTTCCTGGTGAACACGACAACCAGATCAGATGGCTCCTTTTTAGCTCACCTGTCACGTAGTGACAAGGTGAGCTTTTGGGATCACTTTTTGTCCGTCGTCCGTCGTGCGTGCGTGCGTCCGTGCATGCATGCGTCTGTGCGTGCGTGCGTCCGTAAACTTTTCTTCAAACGACATCTCCTCCTAAACCACTGATGGTATTTTGACCAAACTTCACAGGAATGATCCTTAGGTGGTCCCCTTTCAAAGTTGTTCAAATGGTTCCGGTCCGTTGCACATATAGGTCACAGTAGCCAAAAATAGATTTTTTTCACCGAAAACTTAAAAAATCTTCTTCTCTGAAACCGCAAGGCCCAGGTCTATGATATTTGGTATGAAGCTTCATCTAGTGGACCCCTACCAAGATTGTTCAAATTATAGTGCTGGGGCCAAAATTGCCCCCGCACGGGGGCCCTTTGGTTTTACATGGGCTTATATAGGGAAAATCTTTAAAAATCTTCTTCTCTGAAACCGCAAGGCCCAGATCTTTGATATTTGGTATGAAGCTTCATCTAGTGGACCCCTACCAAGATTGTTCAAATTATAGTGCTGGAGCTAAAAATGCCCCCGCACGGGGCCCCTTTGGTTTTACATGGGCTTATATAGGGAAAATCTTGAAAAATCTTCTTCTCTGAAACCGCAAGGCCCAGGTCTTTGATATTTGGTATGAAACTTCATCTAGTGGACCCCTACCAAGAATGTTCAAATAATAGTGCTGGGGCCAAAAATGCCCCCGCAGCGGGGCCCTTTGGTTTTACATGGGCTTATATAGGGAAAATCTATAAAAATCTTCTTCTCTGAAACTGCAAGGCCCAGGTCTTTGATATTTGGTATGAAGCTTCATCTAGTGGACCCCGACCAAGATTGTTCAAATTATAGTGCTGGAGCTAAAAATGCCCCCCGCATGGGGGCCCTTTGATTTTTACATGGGCTTATATAGGGAAAATCTATAAAAATCTTCTTCTCTGAAACTGCAAGGCCCAGGTCTTTGATATTTGGTATGAAGCTTCATCTAGTAGACCCCTACCAAGATTGTTCAAATTATAGTGCTGGGGCCAAAAATGCCCCCGCACCAGAGCCCTTTTGTTTTACATAGGCTTATATAGGGAAAATCTTGAAAAATCTTCTTCTCTGAAACTGCAAGGCTTAGGTCTTCGATATTTGTTATGAAGCTTCAGCTAGTGGACCTCTATGAAGATTGTTCAAATTATAGCCCTGAGACCAAAAATGCCCCCGCCATGTGGCCCTTTGGTTTTACATAGACTTATATAGGGAAAATCTTTAAAAATCATCTTCTCTGAAACACAAGGCTTAGGTCTTTGCAAGAGCTCATTAGATATGATGAGCTACTTGGTCTTTGATATTTGTTATGAAGCTTCAGCTAGTGGACCTCTACCAAGATTGTTCAAATTATAGCCCTGGGGCCAAAAATGCCCCCGCTCCGGGGCCCTTTGGTTTAACATAGATTTATATAGGGAAAATCTTGTTTTACATAGACTTCTATATGCAGGGTAAACTTTTAAAATCTTCTTCTCTGAAACCAGAAAGCCCAGGTCTTTCATATTCGATATGAAGCTTCATCTTGTGGACCTCTACCAAGATTGTTCAAATTTTAGCCCTGGGATCAAAATTGACCCTGCCCGGGGCCCCCTTGTTATGCTTTGGATCAGGTGAGCGAACCAGGGCCCTCTGGGCCCTCTTGTTAGCTTCTTAAGAAGCCATCTGATCAAGATATACCCTTTGTTGAAATGCCAACCGTTCCGATTTTTGTGGAATCCTACCAATTTTAGAGTCTGATTTCTACATTACGATTTCGGGCATCAAAATTCAGGCAAAAAACGGTACTGGATAAAAATAATGGAAATTGATCCTACCTATACACCGGTGAAAATCATACCTGTCCACCGGTAATAATTGGATTGTGTCCCTTGGATAAACAGACTGGTTTGCGGATTGAATATCGGAAAAACCTTAATTACAGTGGGTTAAAAAGTGCAAGATTGAGAACCCCGACACAATATACAAATCAAAATGGCTTCCCCTGCGAAAAAGCATCCAGTGATGCAGAAATTCATCGCAGATTGTTCAAATCTGTGGCCAGTACTGAAGCCATTGAAGGCGCGAGAAAGTTATGCTTTCTGCAATGTTTGTAAGATGCACTTTTCTATCTCACACGGCAGCCCGGATGACTGTTGCCATCATGTTTCAACCAAAAAACACACTGACTTGGCAAAATTGAAGGCCTGCACTTTTGGAAAAAGTTAAGCCATTTTCCAAATAAATTTTGAAGAAAACACAACCTGACACCCCTAAATTTTGAAATGGACTCCTGGTAAATATAAGGAGGAAGATTCCATTTGGTACAAAAAGGCTGAATGTCAATGACATTATTCCGGTGGAAATAGGAAAACTGTGTGCAATGATTTTCTTGTTTCAGTTTTAGCCATCCATCAAATAATGGATGGGAAATACGAGGACTGTTCAAATATGAATGCAAGTAGAACGTTTTCTCATGCACTAATGCGAAAATCACCTGGAAATAAATATCACAGCGTAGAAAAACATTTTACCTATACATTGATACCAAAATTGTTAAAATCCGTCCACTTTAGCCATGTATATCGTTCGATAAACACTCTACTCTTGTATACTAATACAAAACATGGTTGGAAGAAGGTCAGAGTACTCCGTTGAAATACAGTCCTATATTAAGAATCGTTGTATTCTTGGTATACGGTGCAAAGACATTTTTGATGAAATAATGTTCGGTTTATGGGCATAATGAAATGTCTTTTCCGACAGTTTTTCGTTGGTGTAAGAATAGTTGTGGGCTAGGCTCAACAGAAGATGCACCACATGATCGTCGGCCGAAAAGAGCAACATCTGCCAAGATGATTGCTAGAGTGAAAGAAATAGTTGCTACCGATGCACTATACACCACTAGGCAAATAGCTAGTATGGTTGGCATCTCATTAGGAGCAGCTCATACAATTCTGAAACGGGATTTGAAAATGAGAAAGATCTGTGCTAGATGGATTCCCCATCTGTTGACAGATGACCAGAAAAAGACACGCGTTCAGTGCGCCAAGAAGTTGCTTAAAAAGTTTCCCAATTACAATGCACGGTCTTTCGCTAATGTCGTCACAGGTGACGAGACATGGGTTCACTTTTTTTAGCCAAAATGAAAGATTCAGAACAAAATATGGGCAACAAAGTATTGCAAAAGACCATGCATTGCAAAGTGGACCATGAGCGTCAAGAAGGTAATGTATGCCATATTCTTTTCAAATCAGGGCCCTGCTATTCAGGTTGCTGTGCCTAAAGGCAAATCTGTAAATGCGAAGTTTTACAAGAATAAAGAAAATTGAAGAAATATTTCAAAGAACGAAGACCCCAACTGGTTTGGCCAATGTCAGATTGCTACATGACAATGCGTCATCGCACAAGGCGTTCATTGTGCAAGACTAGCTGCAGCAGGAAAAGGTTGTTGAACTCCCTCACCCCCTGTATTCCCCTGACCTTGCCCCATGTGACTTTTTAGCTCAATGTCACGTAGTGACGAGGTGAGCTTTTGGGATCACTTTTTGTCCGTCGTCCGTCGTGCGTCCGTCCGTGCGTGCGTCCGTGCGTGCGTGCGTAAACAATTTCTTTAAACGACATCTCCTCCTAAACCACTGATCGGATTTTGACCAAACTTCACAGGAATGATCCTTAGGTGGTCCCCTTTCAAAGTTGTTCAAATGGTTCCGGTCCGTTGCACATCTAGGTCACAGGAGCCAAAAATAGATTTTTTTCAACAAAAACTTAAAAAATCTTCTTCTCTTAAACCACAAGACCCAGGTCTTTGATATTTGGTATGAAGCTTCATCTAGTGGACCCCTACCAAGATTGTTCAAATTATAGTGCTGGGGCCAAAAATGCCCCCGCCCCAGGGCCCTTTGGTTTTACATAGGCTTATATAGGGAAAATCTTTAAAAATCTTCTTCTCTGAAACCACAAGGCCCAGGTCTTTGATATTTGGTATGAAGCTTCATCTAGTGGACCCCTACCAAGATTGTTCAAATTATAGTGCTGGGGCCAAAAATGCCCCCGCCCCGGGCCCTTTGGTTTTACACAGGCTTATATAGGGAAAATCTTTAAAAATCTTCTTCTCTGAAACCACAAGGCCCAGGACTTTGATATTTGGTATGAAGCTTCATCTAGTGGACCCCTACCAAGATTGTTCAAATTTTAGTGCTGGGACAAAAAATGCCCCCGCCACGGGGCCCTTTGGTTTTACATTGGCTTATATAGGGAAAATCTTTAAAAATCTTCTTCTCTGAAACCACAAGGCCCAGGTCTTTGATATTTGGTATGAAGCTTCATCTAGTGGACCCCTACCAAGATTGTTCAAATTATAGTGCTGGGGCCAAAAATGCCCCCGCCCCGGGCCCTTTGGTTTTACACAGGCTTATATAGGGAAAATCTTTAAAAATCTTCTTCTCTGAAACCACAAGGCCCAGGACTTTGATATTTGGTATGAAGCTTCATCTAGTGGACCCCTACCAAGATTGTCTAAATTTTAGTGCTGGGACAAAAAATGCCCCCGCCACGGGGCCCTTTGGTTTTACATTGGCTTATATAGGGAAAATCTTTAAAAATCTTCTTCTCTGAAACCACAAGGCCCAGGTCTTGATATTTGGTATGAAGCTTTATCTAGTGGACCCCTACCCAGATTGTTCAAATTATAGTGCTGGGGCGAAAAATGCCCCCGCCCCGGGGCCCTTTGGTTTTACATAGGCTTATATAGGGAAAATCTTTAAAAATCTTCTTCTCTGAAACCACAAGGCCCAGGACTTTGATATTTGGTATGAAGCTTCATCTAGTTGACCCCTACCAAGATTGTTCAAATTATAGTGCTGGGGCCAAAAATGCCCCCGCCACGGGGCCCTTTGGTTTTACATTGGCTTATATAGGGAAAATCTTTAAAAATCTTCTTCTCTGAAACCACAAGGCCCAGGTCTTTGATATTTGGTATGAAGCTTCATCTAGTGGACCCCTACCAAGATTGTTCAAATTATAGTGCTGGGACAAAAAATGCCCCCGCCACGGGGCCCTTTGGTTTTACATTGGCTTATATAGGGAAAATCTTTAAAAATCTTCTTCTCTGAAACCACAAGGCCCAGGTCTTTGATATTTGGTATGAAGCTTCATCTGGTGGACCCCTACCAAGATTGTCTAAATTTTAGTGCTGGGACAAAAAATGCCCCCGCTCCGTGGCCCTTTGGTTTTACATAGGCTTCAGGCTGTCAAGCGTCCCTAAAATTCCTAAAAAATCCTATTTTTTTCAATCTGGCTAAAATTCCTAAAAAAAGTCAAAATCCTAAGGGAAATCCTAAAAAAGCCCTTATTTTTTTCATCAATTCCTAATTTTTTATATTTCTTGCAATTTTATATATTGTGTTTAATGTAGTTTTAAGTTCTTATTCAGAATCAACAGTAAAAGGCAGTTGACTGTGGCTCCATGTGTCCAGCTTGTATAGTGGTTGTGACTGTGTAACAGAAATGAGATTTATTAAGGTAAATAAATTGCAATGCATTTCAGCCATCTTGCCAATGAAGATTATCTGAGGGAAAACACCATGCTCCTTCACTGAAAGTGTAGCATCACATAAAAAGAAGTATTCCCTACATACTTTTTGGAGTTAGTAAAATATACATCTTCTCAGTGCCAGTATAAAAGCATGTGAGAGATGTATTTTACATTAGCTCACAAAGTATCGAGGTAACACTTCTTTTGTATGTGTTATTTTTATTGATTTAATCTTAGTGTATTCCTACTACATTTTCAGGAGTAGCTAAATCATGCCCCACGGGAAAACTAAGTTTAGTGAAGGTTGGCTGAAGAAGGAAGATTCCCAAGGACATCTTGTTGGACAATGGTGTAAACCTGATGAATGTGACACAAAAGGCTTTTGCACCTTATGCAAAAAGTTATTCAGTGTAGACAATTCTGGATTCAAGCAGGTTTTGGCTCACTCTGGAGGATCAAAACATCAGCAACTGGTGAAAGCCAGGTTTTCAACCAGTCAGTGTCATTTTAAAGTGTCCACTGCATCTACTGCTTCCCCCAGTACTGTGGAAGACAGCACTGGTCCATTCACAGCAAAACAACAGCCATGTACAGCTACAACTGTATGTTTTGATAAATGCACTAAGGATCTTGTCACAGGCTGAACTATTATGGGGAATGAAAGTGTCCCATAGCAATTACTCATATAGATAAACTGATAATTTGCCTTCACTGTTCAAGAAAATGTTCCCTGGCAATGTTGTAGCAGAAAACTTTTCTATGAGTAGAAGCAAAGTCTCATACCTTATATCTGATGGATTAGAACCACACTTCAGGAAGGATCTCTGCATGAAAGTAGCTGCTTCCCCAGGATACATCATTCAGTATGATGAAACAGCCAACTCTCAAGTAAGAAAAACAGCGCCCACCTCTGATTAACGATCGGCCCGATGTGAGTGAAATAATCTTGCAAGGGCCGTAAAACCCAAACCAAAAAAAAAAAAAAAAATTGTTAGATACTGGTCAGAGGAAAAGGGACAGGTTGTTGTACAATTCTTGAAAGCAGCTATGTTTGGACATGCAACCGGTGAAGATGTTGCAAATGGCATCTTGGGAACTTTGCAAGAGAGTGGATAAGAGATGCCTTTGAAGAAACTGTTAAACTTAGGTTCTGATGGTCCAAATGTGAACAAAACAGTGTGGAATAAGGTGAATGAAGCTGTGAAACAGAAGGGGTTTACTGTATTGTTGCCATTCATTCCATGCAACATGCATGTTGTACACAACTCCTTCAGAGAAGGTCTGAAGGTGTATGGCCAGGAAGCTGTGGAACTTGCCATTGACATCTTCTACTTCTTCAAGCATTCCCCTTGCAAGAGAGAAGACTTCATGAATGTTGAAGCATCCCTTGGCTTTGATGAGGAGTTGTTCATATGGCATGTTCAGTCTAGATGGTTGTCACTGCTGCCTGCACTTGAACGTGTTGTGAAAAAACTGGCAACCTCTGGTGGAATACTTCCTTACCACGCTACAAGCCTCAGCAACAGCTGCAAAAACTCTGAAGATGCTGGAGAGCAATCCAAGGTACAATCGGATCTGCCGTATGCTGAAGTCTCCAACAACCCTGATTCAGATTAACTTATTGCTCAGCTTATATGCTCTGTATGACAAATTCCTGAAGTTGTTCCAGAGAGAGGATCCTTTAGTGCACATCCTTCACTCAGAGATGAAGGATCTTCTGAGATCTTTGATGCTAAGATTTTTAAAGGGCGCAGTGGTAGATGATCTTAAGACTGGAAGGGAGTTGAAAGAGTTAAACGTTGAGTCTTCTGAAAGTCTGAGAAGTGACTTAGAAGTTGGGCAGTCTGCACAGAAACTGCTGGACAAGAAACCTGACCTGGGCAAAAGAGAAGTACTTGGAATGAGGAAATTTTACCAGACAGTCACCAAGTACCTGCAGAAGAAGCTGCCTGTTGAAAATGAGCTGCTGAAAGACCTGCAATGCCTTCATCCAGTAGAACAGAAATCTTAAAGAGGGGCATGAAAAATCAGAAGAATTGCTGAATGTGTACCTCAGGTTGTGGATGAAAATGAGATCGCCCAGGTGACAGATGAGTGGAAAATGTATCAGCTTCAACACATACCTGACAGCTCTAAAGTTGATGATGCTGGAAAAGATGTGAGAATCGACAACTACTGGAACAGAGTACTCCAAATCAAAAGCAGTGATGGCACGCCAAGGTTCAAAGTACTAGGGTCTCTAGTCAAAGCAGTGACTAGAGACCATTGCACATGGAAATGCTGAGGTAGAAAGAAGCCTGTCAGAAAATAAGAAGATGTTGGCCTAAGAAAGAACACTTCTGTCAGACTCTTCTATAAATGGTCTTAGACTGGTCAAGGATGCTGTACAGGTTAGCTGTGAAAATGTTGCAGATATGAACATAACAGTCTGCTCGAAGCTGGGAGAAAGGCCCACACTATTTATAAGAGAAGACTAGAGGAAGAAGAACTTGAGATGCAACAGGCAAAGAAGGCAAGACTTCGAACAGAAGCAGAAAGAAAGAGGCAAGAAGAATCAACAAAAGAACTACAAAGAAGGAAACAGTCCATGGGGGAAAAAGAAAAGGTACTGATGCAACAGGACAAACAACATGAGCAAGACTTAAGATCTGCAGAAAAACTGTTTAATGAAGCAAATGACAGATTAAAAAAGGCTATAAAGAAAAAGGACTTTGATGAGGCAGGGATTGCACAGGGTCTTATTGAGGTAGCAAGTAATAAAATGAAGGAAACAAGACATCAGATTGAGAAAAACAGAAAGAGCAAACAGGAACTGGACTCCAAGCAAAAGAGACTGATGGAAGATTTTTCCAAACTAATTGCTCCAGCAAAATCTGATAAGAAGCAGTGAACTTGTGAAAATATTTTTTTTGGGTATTAATATTCCAAAATTTTGTTAGATTTGGAATTTGTATAATAGCATGTGCAAATAGATGCAGCATTATGATTACATTTTTTTTTCATCTGGTAGACAAAACACATGTAACAGTCCTAGTAAAGATGTTTTATGTGTTTGTATATTAGATACAAATTTCCAATAAATTCAAATTGTGCCTCCTCATGGAAACAAAGCGTGATTTATTGTAAATTGTGGTCAAATTCTATGATAGTTCTTGGCCTGTATTCATAAAGTTACTTAGGAAAAACTTGAAATTAAGTAAAAATTTCATTATTTGAATTCTGCTCTTGTTTTCAAGTATATGTCATTGAAACTATGCATGCTTGTGAAACAAAGTGTGTTTCACAAGCATGCAAAGTTTCAATGCAAAATAGTTTAGAACAAGAGCAGAATTCACATATGAAATTTTCACTTGATTTTAAGATTTTCTAAAGTAGCTTTATGAATAAGGGCCCTCATGTTTATTTGATAATTGATTTGAGTTTCAAAATTTCTTTGTGAAAGATAGGTGTAATTATGTTATTAACAATACATGATGTACATCCTGATGAACCAATACTGGGATAAATCAGTGAATTGAAAGGCTAGTGGGGCTATATAACTTGTTTCTTCAACAAATGCCATTATTTGAGATTAATAACTATGTAATAAGTATCTCAATTGAAGGGCTTAGTGCAAGAAGGGCACAACTCCACATGAAAATCATAGGAGTTGGGCCCTATTTGCACTAAGCCCTTCAATTATATGTACATTTTGTGCTACTCATTGAGACATGATTGTTTATGTACTACTGTCTTCTAGCTATATGCATTTCTAGTCAGTGCCATATTATGATTCTAAGATATGATGTTTTCTTTTGCCCCTATTTAGTATTGTACAAATGTAATATTAAATAAAGGAAAAGAAAGGAAAAGAAAATATATGGTGAGGATGAGATGGCTAGAAGGGGAGAAGTGGAGGCCACATGAAAGGGACACTGATTGTTACAATATTATAGGTAGTGGACAGTATCTAAGTTTGTAACATTCCTAATTCTATTAGGTGTTTTCTTTCAGTTTGATTAAGCATTGCTTATCCTGTGTGTTTCAGGTCACAGCCAGCAACAACTGAGACAATGGAGCCCTGTACAACACCTCTGTTGTGTCCAAAGTACTGTTTGTGAGTTTCTTTCTTGTTAACCATGCAAAGGTAAGTGATCTAAATGTCTAAATAAACCATATTTTTGCTGGAAAATTCCTAATTTTAGCCCTAAATTAGCCCTAATTTTTTCTGATTTTGTCCCTAAAATTTGCCCTAATTTTTTGTCAAAAGGTGCTTGACAGCCTGAGGCTTATATAGGGAAAATCTTTAAAAATCTTCTTCTCTGAAACCACAAGGCCCAGGACTTTGATATTTGGTATGAAGCTTCATCTAGTGGACCCCTACCAAGATTGTTCAAATTATAGTGCTGGGGCCAAAAATGCCCCCGTCCCGGGGCCCTTTGGTTTTACATAGGCTTATATAGGGAAAATCTTTAAAAATCTTCTTCTCTGAAACCACAAGGCCCAGGTCTTTGATATTTGCTGTGTAGCTTCATCTAGTGGACCTTTGCCAAGATTGTTCAAGTTATAGCCTTTGTTGATGTTTGGTATGAAGCTTCACCTTTAAGACCTCCCTCAACATTATGCACATTAAAGCCCTGGGGCCAATAATGGCCCTCTCTAGGGCCCACTTGTTACACTATGGATGAGGTGAGCGATCCAGGGCCATCATGGCCCTCTTGTTTTTGTTCCCGCGGCTGAAAAAATACCTTTCTGGTCAAAAATTTGTACAGCGCAAACACCTCGGTTCTGCAATATTCCAGTGCCTTCATAGTATACCTCGAAAAGACTACCAAAGCATTCAGTGATTGGATCAGAAGACTGAAAGTTTGTATATCTGTTAAAGGGGAATACTTAGAGGGGACAAAATAAATTTTTCATCGAAACCTGTCACGGAATCATTTTTAGCTCGTCTGTTTTTTGAAAAAAAAACTTTCGAGCTATTGTCATCACTCCGGCGTCTGCGTTGTCGTTGTCGTCTTGCGTCTTGCGTCGTCGTTCCAAAAAAACTTAACCTTGGCTATAACTTAAAAAGTATTAGACCTAGCCTCATGAAACTTCATACACACACTCATCATCACAAGAGCTACATTTTGACCAAGGACCATAACAACATTGTTGATTTTGGCTGAATTATCTCCCCTTTTCCAATTTTTTTCTGAAACACATTTTTTGCTCTCATTTTAATACTATTCACAACAGAGCCTTCAAACTTCACATGAATGTTCCTTGGGACAAGACCTTTTCAGTGATACCACACTTTTTGATCTGTGACCTTGACCTTTGAACTTTGACCTATTTTTCGAAAATTTAACCGAAAACCTTAACCTTGACCATATTTCCAAAAGTATTTGGCCTACCTTCATGAAACTTCATACACATACTCACCATCACAAGAGCTACATTCCCTACAAGTTTTATAACTCCATCTTGCAATTTGATTGCTCTTGTTTGACTTAGAACTTTGGTTTTCTAAAAGAAACTGCAGACGAGCGTTGGCACCCGCATGCGGTGCTCTTGTTATATGCTTAGTTGCATTCATATTTGAACAGTCCTCGTAAAGCAAATACACCACAACCTTGTTATTACACAGTTCACTATATAACACGGTTTTGGATTTAACATGGATTCAAGATGGATCCCAAAAATGTATAGATTATGTAGAAAAATGCCCTTAAATGGTCATTTTTCTTTATAATCTATATATTTTTGTTTGGATATAACACAATTGTTTAACTAACACGGTTTCTGTTTTGGACCCCATTAATAGTGTTATAAAGAGGTTGTGGTGTATAAGCAGTAAATTTAATTGATTTAACAGTCATTGATTTATGAACGTCTAGACGAGAGCAAAATTTAAATGAACAGTGACATTGGAGAATGAACAACATAGGGTTGCAAGCAAAGTTTAAGTGAGCCCCGACTTTGAAGTATAAACGACATTGGGCTGCAAGCAAAGTTTAAGTGAGCCCCGACTTTGAAGTATAAACAACATGGGTTGCAAGCAAAGTTTAAGCGAGCCCCAACTTTGAACTATAAACAACATCGGGTTGCAAGCAAAGTTTAAGTGAGCCCCGACTTTGGAGTATAAACAACATCGGGTTGCAAGCAAAGTTTAAGTGAGCCCCGACTTTGAAGTATAAACGACATTGGGTTGCAAGCAAAGTTTAAGTGAGCCCCGACTTTGAAGTATAAACGACATTGGGCTGCAAGCAAAGTTTAAGTGAGCCCCGACTTTGAAGTATAAACAGCATGGGTTGCAAGCAAAGTTTAAGCGAGCCCCAACTTTGAACTATAAACAACATCGGGTTGCAAGCAAAGTTTAAGTGAGCCCCGACTTTGGAGTATAAACAACATCGGGTCACAAGCAAAGTTTAAGTGACCCCGACTTTGAAGTACTGTATCAACTTTGGGATGCAAGCAAAATTTAAGTGAAACACAGAAAGAGTTATTTACTGTGCTTGTCACCACATGTTTTTCAATGACCTTTTAAAAAAAAATGGGTTCACCTAAACATTTTATGTTGACTTGATGTTACTTCAGTGAAAGTAAAAAATGACCGTTTCGTAATGATTATTATTTACCTAGATTGCGAGATCCAATGAAGGGAAGGAATGGTATTACTATGTTGACAGAACAGCAACACAGGATCTCTTAGAAGGTAAAAAAATTGTGTAGTGTGAGGGCAAGTCATTAAGTAACCTCCCTATCCCATTTCAATGGACCAAGACAACCAAGGTTTTCATGCCTTGTTTCAATACATGTCTTAGGCATGAGGGCAAAATTGCACCTTATAATGTCATTCAATCATAAGAGCAAAGCAAGCTTTTTGTCAAAAGTTACATCAACTTCATGTGACGTTACATGACTGCTATTGTCAAAATGAACTGCATGTAACTTGTTATCTGAGATGAATGGTATGTTAAACATTAGCAAAACATTTACAGAAAAAAATGCAAGAATATTAAGAAAATACATTCTTTCTTTCAACTGATACTGCAATCTGTCACATTTGACCATTACTCGCAGGTGAACATTACATACACTCCAGGTTTATTAAAAGAAAATGTGTAAAGTTCTGGTAGTTCCTTGACAATCTGATCTTAAATAATACGGATCACTTCTCAAGTTTGTACAGTACCTGTTCCCTCTGTTGTCCAGATCAACTGGACCACTACAGTCACTACTTGATCATTACTTGGCAGCACTTGATTACTTAGCAATCTTTACTTGACAGCTGCTCAACCATACATGAGGGTGGTGATTGAGTAGAGTACTTGATCAAGCTAGTCTAGTAGAGATCACATAGTGTTTGTGTTGCATATATTTGGATGATCAAGTAGAGATCAGAGTTTGTTTGTTTGATTTGAGGTTTAACGTCCCCGTCAACACTGTAAAGGTCATTTTGGAGACATTGCTTCCAATTTTGTGGGACTTTTACCCGACATTGAGATGAAATGACATCTCAAGCCCTGTTGCCCAATGAAACCAATAGGGTTTATTAGCATGGACGGTCTGTCTCGCACCGCGATTCCTGGACAGGCTTAGATCCTCCAAACGGTTTACCAGTACTAGTGTGCGGGCCGGATTCAGCTCTGCATGGAAGCATCAAGCAGCCCATATATTTCTTCAAGCCCCTATGGGCGGGGGCCAGTAGAGATCAGAGTGGTTGTCAGTTGAAGGAGTGGCCAGACTTGGTAGCTCATTTGGATGCGTGTCGGCCTGGTGATCAGGTCTTTTGTGGAGATTGATCATGAAATTTTTCTGCAGTCATTTTCTCCCTATCACTGCCCCTGCCCATCAGGGCTTGAAGAAATAAATGGACTGCATGATGCTTACATGCAGAGCTGCATCCAGCCCGCACACGAGTACTGGTAAACCGCTTAGAGGAATTAAGCCTGCCCAGGCAATGCAGTGCGAGTTGGACCGTCCATGCTTATAAACCCTATTGGTTTCATTGGGCAACAGGGCTTGAGATGTCATTTCATCTCAATGTCGGGTAAAAGTCCCACAAAATTGGAAGCAATGTCTCCAAAATGACCTACATAGTGTTGACCGGGACGTTAAACATCAAATCAAACAAACAAACTATCACTGATTCATGAAGGGCAGTTTTCAGTTTCTTTCGAAAGGATGTGTACTACTGGTTAACCACATAGTATTAGCCTGCCCAGGAATAGTTTGTTTAAATAAACTGACCGGCTCAATATGATTTGAATAGTGTTGACTGGGCTGTTAAAGTTTATACAAACAAACATGGAAGAGTTATGAATGATAGTTGGGGGGACGGGGAGCAGTTAGGAAGCCTGATAAAACTCTTAGTAGATCTTGGTCAGGTTCTTATACCCAGTTGAACCAACCAGTAAACCATCAAGTGCTATACACATTTAACAGATGGCATTTTCAAAGGTTTTTTTTTCTTCTCTTTCAGTAGAAATCAGGCTTGTCAAAAATGTGAATCCTCCTTTGACGTCGCGTCTGAGAGTGTAATAACGCCATGTAATATGTTCGATAATCCACTAGTGGATTAAATATGCAAATTAGCTAGATACGTCCCCTAACGTTACATGTACGACGTCCTTAACGATGTCGCGTTTACTAACGGCGGAATATTGACATTTTTGTAAAACAAAGCGTGAATAAAATGCGTTTTAATTGTCATATGAAAAATAGAATCTTGCATTCATGCTCATGTATTATTGAATTTATTAAACTCGTTGATAAAAAGGGATAAAATGCTCGACAAAGCCTCGCATTTTATCCCTTTTCCTCAACTCGTTTAATAAATTCAATAATACATGAGCACTCATGTAAGATCCTATATGTGGATGAATTGTCTGCTTGACATGACATGTCAAGCCTTACATTTGGTGAAAAATAATGAAAAAAAAAAAAAATAGATTGCCAATTGTCCTCCAATTTCCTGCAGTGCTTGATGTGTTGTGTACCTGTTGTGAAAATGTGTCTTTAGACATGCCTGCAAAGTGAAGACACTGCAAAAGTCCTAAAAAATAGGACACCTTGAGAACTTGCTGTATTTCTCCTAAAATTTTAACAGTTTTGATTCACGACCCAGCAAGGAGTCCAAAAGGTGCAGTCGGCATGGCAAATAGTGTAGACCCGTTTCAGAATGCTCCTTCAGGAGCAGTCTGAACTGGGTTTGCATGGTTTTCTTAGGCCTGTCCGTCCAACTTACTTAGGATCATTACAGTTTTTGTTGCACCTGCTTTATGCATGGGGCGATAGAAGATTCTGGCATTCTGTCTGTTTGTTCGCCAAGCAGTCAACATTTGCGACCCACTAGCGCTTAAGATAATGTTCAAGTACATTTCTCAATGATGCTTGGTAGAAACTTGCACCTAGGGATGGCAACTTTAATGCAAGCATCCATGGATGACCTGGACCTACATTCCATGCTTCACTTACTTCGCGTCCCCACAGGCATGACATTGCCGTCAGCGGAATTCTTCTCTATGACTCAGTCAGAATAGAAGAAACATGTAGTAGATATTCAAGCTGCAGCTGATGCAGATTCTGATCAGATTATGGATGCACAGGCTGATCAGTGTGTACACTAAATGCATTTACTATAAAAAAAACAAGCCGTGGCAAGTGGAGTTTTCAAGCCCCGTGATTGGACCATGTGATCGACTGTTACAAGAAGATATCATGCTCCTACACAACATTTCATGGAAACTTTCCAGGAGAACATGGCTGTTTTTATGCCCCAGATCTGTCTGTCATTCTGTCTGCTTGTCTCACAGGCGCTTGGCCCGTTGATTTGTCCGAAAAACGTGTGAAATGAGTTTAAAGTCAAAATATGAGAGAAAATTTTTTTTTTCATACTGGTATAGAAAGCTAGACAAGGTTCTCAACAAACTAGTGCCATTTTCTCGGTACATGTTAAATGACAATTGGCACAGGCACATTTTTTGACACAAGTAGGTATATTTTGTATGAACTTCAATCTAAGACATATAGAATTTCATCAAAATAATGCAGAACTCCTGGTTCAAGCCCCATCGTGATATAAACCCCAAATTACCCAGGATAGACCTTAGTGGGACAACTAACTGTCAGACCCACTCAATGGTTTTTCACTGTTTCCCCGCGATTTCCTGCGGAAATCTGATAATGTCAGCACAAAAGCCAACATTCTTATAAATATCAATGAAGATGCTCTCACCTAATGCAAAAGTTTTCTTCAGATAGCATTTTTCACCTTTTTGTGTGCGAGCAGGCATTCCTCATAGCAGTATTGTTTTTTTATTCTTTAGCTTGAAGCTGATGTAATCCGCGCGCTGATCGATCGAAATTTGGCAACTCCAGCGATTTCGACCATTCAGCGCTCGGATAAGATCAGCTTCAAGATATAGAATGAAAACAATATTGCAACGAGAAATGCCTGCTCGCACACAAAAAAAGGCAAAAATTGCTGGTAATAACGGTTTACTGGCGAAAACTTTTGCATTAGGTGAGAGCATATTCATTGATATTTATAGGTGTGTTGGCTTTTGTGCTGACATTATCGGATTTCAATAGGAAATCGTAGGGAAACAGTGAAAAACCATTGAGTAGGTGTGACAGTTAGTTGTCCTACTAAAGTCTTTACGGGGTAATTTGATGTGTAGATCACAATGGGGCTTGATCCAGGTGTTCTGCATTATTTTGTTGAAATTCTGCATGCCTTAGGTTGAACTTCATACAAAATATACCTTCCTGTGTCAAAAAATGTGCCTGTGCCAATTGTCATTTAACGTGTACCGAGAAAATGGTGCTGGTTTGTTGTGAACCTTGTCTAGCTTTCTATACCAGTACGAAAATTTTTTTCACTCATATTTTGACTTTAAACTCATTCCACATGTTTTTCGGACAAATCAAGGGGCCAAGCACCTGTGGTTTGTCTGTCTGCAAAAACCTTAATATTGGACATAACCTGTGACTGATAACTGATAGGGCTATCATACTTTTGTTTATCATATGGCGTCGTGTCTGAGAATGTAATAACGCCTTATAATAAATTGATAATCCACTAGTCGATTAAATATGCAAATTAGTTAGATATGCACCTTAACTTTACAGGCAAGACATCGCATTTACTAACAGCAGGATATTGACATTTTTTTAAAACAGTAGTGAATAAAATTTGTTTAAAATGTCATATGATAAATAGAACCTTGCATTCCCGCTCATGTATTATTGAATTTATTGACCTTGTTGAGGAAAAGGGATGAAACGCTCGTCCACGCCGCGCATTTTATCCCTTTTACTCGTCTTGTTTAATAAATTCATTAATACATGGCACTCATGTAAGATCCTCTATGTCATGAAGCAGCTGATTATACCCCCACAAATGAAATTTGGGGGGTATATAGGAGTGAGCTTGTTGGTCGGTCGGTTGGTCTGTCGGTCTGTTGACTTGGTTTCCAGACGATAACTCAAAAAGCGCTTCACCGATTTTTATAATTTTTGGTACACTGATGTAACATCATAAAATACAGGTCAAGTTCGATTTCCACTACAATTCGTCAATTTTCGACATAGTTATGGCCCCTTTCAAGTGAAAAAATTGCAAAATGCTGTACTGTTGTACTATCAAGGCAGTTTTTGTGGGGGTATTCATCACCTTTAGTGATAGACCTAGTTTCATTTTGATACACTTTCAGAATTATGTACAGAATTTCTCAACATTCTGGATAAAGGTCCAAACAAACTGAAGAAGAAAATAATGGGCTGGAAGGTTAGTGTAAATAGAGAATATCGGGTTTGTGTCTTTTGATATCAAGATTATCAGGCTCGGCTTTGTGAACACCGGTAGAATCGCGAAGCTTGCTGCAGGCAAGCCTCGGGATTCTACATGGGTTTTCGAAACCAAGCCTGATAAACTTGTTATCAGGTGACACGAATCTGGTATTCTGTTTATCAGTTAATCTTCTTGTACACTCTTACAGTTATGCCAATTTTTCCAGTAGTCCAGTTCATAGAGTTCATAGAAGGCACTGTCACATTGACCTGATAAAGCTCAACTTGTCCCGAGATAGCATATCTTTATCAGGTCACTGTGTTACAATGCAATTAATATAAGGGGTAAATGATAAATAGGTGTATTTTTTCTCTTTTTTGCATGACTTTACAGGAAATTGTTGGAAGTTGAATTCCCTATGTTGTACCCAAACAAAAAGTGTGGATTGTATACAAAAATATCAATACATTTTTGTTCGGCTGTAACATGGCTGTGTTTAAATTGAATCCAAGCTGAGGTATATCACCACAGCCATCATGCCTAGGCAACTCATTCAATAGCATATCATACTGGTAATCAGAAGCAGAAGGTCACAGGTTTATACCTACCTTCTGGGTCTGCAACATTCTACAGGGGAGATTGATCATGAATTCTTTTCCATGATCATTCTGTCCCTTCTGTTGATTCAAGAAGGATGGATGCCAGTTTCTAGTGAAAGAATGTGCACTGTACTGTACTGGTTAACAGCTTGTGTATAAAAAATAGAAGTGGAGGCAATGATCAGGAATCAGAGCCTGCCCAGAAAAGTTGATGTGTCCAAAAAGACCTATATTGTATTGATGGGGAGGTTAAACATCAAATCAAACGAACCAAACAAACCTGGCTCAGTATGATGTAAATTATGTTTGACTGGGATGCTTGGCTCCAAACAAACAAACACACTGCAACCTCTTATAACACTGTTGTTGAGGTCCAAAGCTGAAACAGTAAGTAAAGGGGAATGGGAACACCCGGCAGATTTTTCTACCATTTTTCAAAGAGAGACAATTTTCAGGACTTCATATTTGCATTTCTATAATCTCTGTCCCTCTGAAAAATGGGTCAGCTCTTAAAGGAAAGAATTTGCTCCTCAGGAGCAAATTCTTTCCTTTAAGAGTTGACCCCTAGTGACATGGGAGACAAAAATCATTTTGCAGTAGTTGTCTCACCTGAAGGTGTTCCCATTCGCCTTAAACAGCCATGTTAAACAAAAATGTATGGATTTCATTGAAAATATGACCACCTCATGGTCATTTTTCTATACTAGCTATACATTTTTGGCATTTACATAAGATTTATAAGACTGATGCATTCAAGAATTTCTGTTTAAGCCATTTGGTACGGGAAACCACAAAATGGGATACTGGCAAACAGAGCTGGTTGAGATCAGAGGATGCCGCAGAATGCATCGTCTGATCAGGGCCTACACAGTTTGTAAAAAGTCATTTTCCAAATAAATTTTGAAAGATTTTATTTGTTTGATTTAAAGTTTAAACGTCCCCGTCAACACTATATAGGTCATTTCAATGTCAGCATATGAAACCTCAAGATCTTATATGCCTTTTGAGTGGCCTTTCCACGAGAATCGACCTTCAGAAGGAAAAAAGAACCAAGAAAGAAAAACCCTAAAACAGACTATAGCTCGACATGGATTATCTCCCTTCCAAGTGTCGTGTTGCAGAGAACAACCGACCGGGAACCAATGCAACAGTTCCCCAGGAACTAGTGCATCGTTTCCACCCACGAACGACATCAAACCAGCTAATGAAATGACGTCAGGTGACAATACCCGTGCCTGCTTAAAGCATGCTGGTGCCAAAATAGTTGATCCCTAGTGACATGGGAGACAATATTTTTGAAGGAACTGCCTCCCCTGAAGGTTTATTTATTGCCCTTAAGTTGGACTGTCCATAAACATTAACCCATTTTTAGCTCACCTGTCACGTAGTGACAAGGTGAGCTTTTGGGATCACTTTTTGTCCGTCGTCCGTCGTGCGTGCGTCCGTGCGTGCGTCCGTAAACTTTTCTTCAAACGACATCTCCTCCTAAACCACTGATCGTATTTTGACCAAACTTCACAGGAATGATCCTTAGGTGGTCCCCTTTCAAAGTTGTTCAAATGGTTCCGGTCCGTTGCACATATAGGTCACAGTAGCCAAAAATAGATTTTTGTCACTGCAAACTTAGAAAATCTTCTTCTCTGAAACCGCAAGGCCCAGGTCTTTGATATTTGGTATGAAGCTTCATCTAGTGGACCCCTACCAAGATTGTTCAAATTATAGTGCTGGGGCCAAAAATGCCCCCGCATGGGGGCCCTTTGGTTTTACATGGGCTTATATAGGGAAAATCTATAAAAATCTTCTTCTCTGAAACTGCAAGGCCCAGGTCTTTGATATTTGGTATGAAGCTTCATCTAGTGAACCCCTACCAAGATTGTTCAAATTATAGTGCTGGGGCCAAAAATGCCCCCGCACGGGGGCCCTTTGGTTTTACATGGGCTTATATAGGGAAAATCTTTAAAAATCTTCTTCTCTGAAACCGCAAGGCCCAGGTCTTTGATATTTGGTATGAAGCTTTATCTAGTTGACCCCTACCAAGATTGTTCAAATTATAGTGCTGGATCTAAAAATGCCCCCGCACGGGCGCCCTTTGGTTTTAAATGGGCTTATATAGGGAAAATCTTGAAAAATCTTCTTCTCTGAAACCGCAAGGCCCAGGTCTTTGATATTTGGTATAAAGCTTCATCTAGTGGACCCCTACCAAGATTGTTCAAATTATAGTGCTGGGGCCAAAAATGCCTCCGCACCAGGGCCCTTTTGTTTTACATAGGCTTATATAGGGAAAATCTTTAAAAATCTTCTTCTCTGAAACTGCAAGGCCCAGGTCTTTGATATTTGGTATGAAGCTTCATCTAGTGGACCCCTACCAATATTGTTCATATTTTAGTGCTGAGGCCAAAAATGCCCCCCACACGGGGGCCCTTTGGTTTTACATGGGCTTATATAGGGAAAATCTTGAAAAATCTTCTTCTCTGAAACCGCAAGGCCCAGGTCTTTGATATTTGGTATGAAGCTTCATCTAGTGGACCCCTACCAAGATTATTCAAATTACAGTGCTGGGGCCAAAAATGCCCCCGCACGGGGGCCCTTTTGTTTTACATAGGCTTATATAGGGAAAATCTTGAAAAATCTTCTTCTCTGAAACTGCAAGGCCCAGGTCTTTGATATTTGGTATGAAGCTTCATCTTGTGGACCTCTACCAAGATTGTTCAAATTAAAGTGCTGGGGCTAAAAATGCCCCCCACATGGCGGCCCTTTGGTTTTACATGAGCTTATATAGGGAAAATCTTTAAAAATCTTCTTCTCTGAAACCGCAAGGCCCAGGTCTTTGATATTTGGTATGAAGCTTCATCTAGTGGACCCCTACCAGGATTGTTCAAATTATAGTGCTGGGGCCAAAAATGCCCCCGCACGGGGGCCCTTTGGTTTTACATGGGCTTATATAGGGAAAATCTTGAAAAACCTTCTTCTCTGAAACTGCAAGGCCCAGGTCTTTGATATTTGGTATGAAGCTTCATCTTGTGGACCTCTACCAAGATTGTTCAAATTATAGCCCTGGGGCCAAAAATGCCCCCGCTCCGGGGCCCTTTGGTTTTTCATAGACGTATATAGGGAAAATCTTGAAAAATCTTCTTCTTTGAAACCACAAGGCTTAGGTCTTCGATATTTGTTATGAAGCTTCAGCTAGTGGACCTCTATAAAGATTGTTCAAATTATAGCCCTGAGACCAAAAATGCCTCCGCCATGTGGCCCTTTGGTTTTACATAGACTTATATAGGGAAAATCTTTAAAAATCATCTTCTCTGAAACAAAAGGCTTAGGTCTTTGATATTTGTTATGAAGCTTCAGCTAGTGGACCTCTACCAAGATTGTTCAAATTATAGCCCTGGGGCCAAAAATGCCCCTGCTCCAGTGCCCTTTGGTTTAACATGGACTTATATAGGGAAAATCTTGTTTTACATAGACTTCTATATGCAGGGTAAACCTTTAAAATCTTCTTCTCAGAAACCAGAAAGCCCAGGTCTTTCATATTCGATATGAAGCTTCATCTTGTGGACCTCTACCAAGATTGTTCAAATTATAGCCCTGGGGCCAAAATTGACCCTGCCCGGGGCCCACTTGTTATACATTGGATCAGGTGAGCAAACCAGGGCCCTCTGGGCCCTCTTGTATACCGGAATACCATAAAATTGGTAATTGACAAACAGTCTAGGCCAGATCAGGTGCCGCTGAATGCGGCGTCTGATCAGGCCTACACTGTTTTCAAAAAGTCAAGCCATTTACCATATAAATATTGAAGAAAACACAACTGGACACCCCAAAAATTTTAAATGGACTCCTGCTATATATGGAGGAAGATTCCATTTAGTACAAAATGGGTTTAAGCTGTATGTACACTATTCATACTGACATTTTGCAGGCTGGACATCGGGAACAGCTATACCAGAGTGAGGAAGAAAAACAAGCTGCTTTGGAGCAGCGTAAACTCAAAACTGAGCCACCAGCTACCTCAACAGATGCAGCCCGATTCACAGCCTCCAGCTCACAACACAGACATACCAATCATGACCGAAGACATGGACATTCAGAGAAAAAAGAACATGGTGAAAGAAAGGAAGAAGTTGACAGAAAAGAGCACGCTGAGAGAAGGGAAATTCATACAGACTCAGAGAGAAAGGAAATTGGACCAACTGGTGATGGTCATCCAGTTCTACCACCTAAACGGGAACACACTGAGCGTAGAGACATTCCAGAAAGGAGGGAAGAGAGAAAAGATATCAACGATAGGAGAAATATAGAAATTAAAGGTGCTTTTGAAAGGAAAGATAGTGAAAAGAAAGATTCGTTAGAAAGAAAAATTACAGAAAGAAAAGAGATTGCTGAAAGAAAAGATCATGATGGAAAGATAAATTTGCACAGAAGAGAAGGTGAAAAGAAGGAACTTTTGGAAAGAAAAGATCATGAAAAATATAAAGCCCAAATGCATGACAGAAAAGATTCACATGCTTTTGAGAGAAAGGACCTATCAGATGGCAAAAGCCAAATAAGTGTAAAAAGAGAAAGCATTGTAGTAAATGCTGATCTTGCATCTCGAACTAGTCTGCCAAATCAGAATGTAAAATCGGAGAATGTGAAATCAGAAAGTCATCATCCAAAATCTGAATTTCATCACCCAGTCCAACCAAGTGCCAAAGCAGAATTTATTGTTCCAAAATCGGAAAAATCAGAAACTCCTACACATATAAAGGAAGCTCATAGTGCTGCAATTTCAACTTCAAATGCCACTCCAACTGTTGTGCCTGTGTCTCTTAATATACCTCCAACAGTAGATAGTGTTAAATCTGGACTTCATAAATCAAAGTCAGAAATCACTTTAAATTACAAGGAGTATATGCAGAGAAAAGACAGGGAACGGCAGCTACTTCTAGAAAAGCAGGGAAAACTGAATTTAAACAAAACTTTCTCTGAAGGTTCACAAAGTAGTATAAATACACATAAACAGGTAAATTTGGACATTAGTTTGCCATTAAAACTTCAGGGAGCTTTGACTAAAGTGAAAGAAGAGAAGGAAACGAAAAACAAACATGGCACTGATGAGAAAATTGTGCGGGAAAATGAAGTAAAAAGGATAACTGATGCTAGTACTGAAACAAAAACTCATAGTGAAAAAGAAGTGAAACCAAGAAAAAGAAGTAACTCTAAAAGTCCTGGTGCGTCCAAAAGATCACCACGTGTTCATAATAGTAACAATAATAAAATTAGTCCTGTTAAAGTGCAAATTGACCCAGGTGCCAAAACTCAGGGCCATTTGAAGACCGTTAAGTCTGAAAATCCTCAGTTAAAACTGCAGATAAACAATCATTCAGATAACTCTTTAACCACCCCTCCATCGCCGGCACTTAAATCTCCAGTTAAAAATTTAAAAGAGATTCCAAAGTCTGAGCCTTTCGTTGATCTCGGTGAACCTTTGAAATTGGAAGAACAGTTAAGTGAACCGGAACTGGAAACCCCTAAAACAAAAAATGAGCTCATAACACAGGAGTCGGTCAATGTTACTATTCCAAAAATAACATTGAAACAGAGTCCAAAAATTCCCATGATTTCAAAAACTGAAACCAAAGAGACCTCAAGACATAGTCCAAGAGTTGTTTATAAACAGGAGTCAAATACTGCAAGTCCACTAGTTGTTGTAAAACAGGAACCTGTGGAAGTAAATGACTTAGATATACAGCTGAAACCTGAACATGCAGGAGTTCAGCCATTAAAACTACATATCAAAGAGTTACCGGACATTGCTAGGGATATTGCAGGAAGTAAATCAGCTGCACGTGAAACTCCTACAACAAAGTCTGAATCACCAATACCGGCACTAAAATTATCAATTAAAAAGGAGCCTGGTAGTGGTGGTAATACTCCAGTAAAATATAAAACTGAGCACAGTGGTGGTAATACACCACTGAAGTTAACAATTAAACAAGAACCTTCAGTTTCTGACAGCCCACATGAACCTTTGAAAATGAAGCTTAAGGCTTCACATTCTGGTTATCATAGTGAAAAGCATCACAGACATCATGACCCCAACAGACCTGAAGGGCATACACATGGAAAACATAGACATAAACATAAATCACGTAAACATAAAGATAAGGACAGAGGACGGAGACACCACTCTAAACATGGTGTTGAAGTAGCTGGGACCAGTGGTAAACAAGATCTTAAGATTAGAGTGAAACTCAGTCACTCTAGCATCAATAACACTGGTGAATCTTCTGGAGAGCCTGGAACATACCGTGTATCTAAACATGAAAAACAGAAAGAAGGCACAAATGTTGTGTCAGAAATGGGTGTGATAAATAAAAACGCTAGTTCAGATGAACATGAGAGACATCAGCCTTGGTCCATGTCAGAACTTCTACCAAAGTCAGCAGGGAAGGAGCCGACAAATTCTCCATCACGGAAGCGTCGTCGAGCACCAACTGTTGAGGAAGTGAATGATACATCATCGGCTCAACCTCAGCAGAAAGCTGCAAAAACAAACTCGCATAGATTAAGACGATCCTCTTCATCTCATTCTGTTGTAAGTATGGAGATGTCTGACAACGAATGTGGAGAAGATGCCGGTCAAAATAGAAATAGTAATGAAGATCAGCTCAAAGCATTGAAAATAAAACTTGAACAGGCTATTCAGTTTCAGCAGAAAGTGATTGATAATAAACTAAAACAACAGCACAGTGTAGGATATTCTGGTCAAAAATCTGTTCAACCATCATACGAAAGACAGAAGTCAGGGTTTGATTTGGATTTGTATTGTGGCAACACTACAACAGCGCCACCCTTACCCCAGGCTCACCCACCGCTACCTCCAACTCCACCTCCAAGTCAGACAGACAGTACTCCCCCTCCTCCTCCACCGCTACCACATTAGTCAGGCGTCGTTTTAAATCATGGAACAATTTAGAAATTGAGAGGTGCATTATAATTGTGTTGAAAATTTACTGTCACTTGAGTATCTGGACTATGTATTGTCTTAAAGGTTTTTGAATTTTTCTCCTGCAAACATGTTGTAGACTGGCTTGTACTCAAAATTTGAAAGCTTTTCTCTTGTCCCGGTAAACCATGGTATGCTTTGCGTTAACAAACTCTTAGGTGCAGATTTTTGTTTGTTTGACTTGAGGTTTAACATCCCCGTCAACACTGTAAAAGTCATTTTAGAGATGTTGCTTCCAATTTTGTGGGACTTTTACCCGACATTGAGATGAAATGACATCTCAAGCCCTGCCACCCAATGAAACCAATAGGGTTTATAAGTATGGACGGGCCAACACACACTTCTTTGCCTGGGCAGGCTTAGATCCTCTAAGTGGTTTACCAGTACTCATGTGTGGGTCGGTTTCAGCTCTGCGTGGAAGCATCATGCAGCCCATTTATTTCTTCAAGCCCTGATGAAACTGGAAAATTCTGCTTGACCATTCACCATGACATGTAAAATTTTTGGAGGACAATTAAAAATTTTGCCCGTTCAGACTTTGCCCCACCCGACTGCCCCGCTTATTTCGAGTCGATAGGTAATCAGACGTGGGAGAAAATTGAGTATCCGGAGATGTAATGTTGATCTGAGTTTTTGCTGGGCAAGCATGTTCAAAGACAGCTTCACTGGGGCAACCGACATCACAAAAACACCTATATAATTTTTACCTCCTTGAACCCCCCTTTTAAATTTATATGGTAAGCTGGGGGTTACAGGGGTAAACATTATTTTCCTTATATCTGCTCTAAAATATAGATTGTGGGTACTCGTTAGAACCGCCTCAGTGAGGCGGTTCTAATGAGTATCCAAAGTCTATATTTTGAGCAGAAATAAGAAAAAATATCACAATTTTTCATCTTAAAATTTTTCGTTTTTCGGCAGTAAAATTTACAGTATTTGTATAGGTGGGTTTTCGTAATGAATTTTCCTGTCCACTATCTCGATCTATGCTGATGGTCACACAGGCAGGCAAATTCATTTTCCACACATCAGGGCGAGTGCGTCATGATGGTGGTCCAGCAAATCTTTGTCTAGTCCCTTTGAAATTTACAAAATTCCACATTTTCTTGATTTAACATACAGGACGAGTGAAATTTTGAAGAATTTTAAGCCCTGATCAGCTTGGGTAGGTTAACTTGTGCCCGCTCAGTTAATATTTATCATGATGGCCATATTGTGTGTTTGCCCCAAATTTTGATATATCTTATGTGATTGATTTATGCTTTTTGAGGTTTGTAGAAAAAAAAATATATAAAAAAAAAAGTGGAAAAAGTTATGCCGAGGTGCGCTGGCTGCATTCTGGAAAGGAATATTGCTGTTTCATAGACTGTAAAATGCTTACATTTTGTGACTTCTTTATTTTGTGGTTTTGTTATTGCCAACCTGTTTGTGAATATGTTGATTCCGTGCGATGTGATGCTTTCTTAAATATAACTACGTTATGAGCCCACGTCATGAGAAAATCTGTTTTTTGTCCTTTGCGAAACCAAAAGTGCAAATCAACCTATCTAGCCGCAGTCTGATCAGCACTTTGGTGTTTGCTAGCTGGGCATCTGCAGTCTGATCACCTCTTTTGTGTTCATTGCCGTGTAATTAGCTGAAATAAAGACCAATTCTTCTTCCAAAACATATGAGCCAGCACATGACAAAACCCACACTAAGACGTGCGTCCAGCAAAAACTCAGATCAGCCTGCGCATCCGCACAGTCTGATCAGAGTCTTCACTGTGTGCGCTAAGGATAACTAAGGGCCCATTGCTCCTTCATGCAGCAAGAGAAGTTTCTGGTTAGACTACATGGATGCGCAGGCTGATCTGATTCTTCGCTGGGCGCACGTCTTATTGTAGATTTTGTCATGCGCTGGCTCATATTTAAAAGTTTATGCTTTTCTTCCTTGGTGTTTTCTACACACAATGTCTTCTTGGTCTAGTATCAGACCACCTTTGGAACTGTTCAAAAGTGGTCTTAGATCACCTTAGGAACTGTTCAAAAGTGGTCTTAGATCACCTTAGAAACTGTTCAAAAGTGGTCTTAGATCACCTTAGGAACTGTTCAAAAGTGGTCTTAGATCACCTTTGGAACTGTTCAAAAGTGGTCTTAGATCACCTTTGGAACTGTTCAAAAGTGGTCTTAGATCACCTTATGAACTGTTCAAAAGTGGTCTTAGATCACCTTAGGAACTGTTCAAAAGTGGTCTTAGATCACCTTAGGAACTGTTCAAAAGTGGTCTTAGATCACCTTTGGAACTGTTCAAAAGTGGTCTTAGATCACCTTTGGAACTGTTCAAATCTATCTAGATCACCTTAGGAACTGTTCAAAAGTGGTATTAGATCACCTTTGGAACTGTTCAAAAGTGGTCTTAGATCACCTTTGGAGCTGTTCAAAAGTGGTCTTAAGACCACTTTTGAACAGTCCTAAAGGTTGTCCTGATATAAGATTTTTACTGCATTTGGATAGTACAATCTTCTAGTTTCTAAATCCAAAGTTACAAGACTGCCGCGGTTTTGTGTAGCTAAGCAGATCAGTTAGTGTCTTACCCGGTCGCAAGCACTGAAGTCCGAGGCGTATATATATAAATACTATATTATGTTGATATTGGGCAAGTGGTTACAGTAGCCAGGTGAACCAGTTTGCAAATATTAGTGACATAAAAATTTTGTGCAATGAGAATTTGAGTTACCGGTAACAAGCCTTTCGTCGCCAAATGTACAGTGAAAAGTTCCAGTCAGCACCATATATTTTTGTACGAAGTCGTAAAATAAGTTTGGTAGTCATACTATCAAGCTTATTTCTTTGGAAATAATAAAGATATTGAGCTCCTATTTAAACTACCTGCAGAATATATGATTCTGATAATTGTGCTTAATACATAATACATTACGAAAACATGCCTATACAAATATGTTGTAAATTTTACCATCAAAATAATGGAGACGCCTCCGTGGTGTAGTGGATACGCTACTCGGATGAGTCTTTAAACCGAGGTCCCGTCTCCGTATGACCTTAGCTGTTGGTGGGACGTAAAACTCAAACACTTAATCACTCCCCGATCGAAATAATGCAATTTTTAAAACGAAAAATTGTGAAATTTTTCTTATTTCCGCTGTAAAATATAGATTGTGGGTACCCGTTAGAACCGCCTCAATGAGGCGGTTCTAAAGAGTACCCACAATCTGTATTTTAGAGCAGAAATAAGAAAAATAATGTTTACCCCTGTAAACCCCAGTTTTACAATATATAAGTGGGGTTCAGGAAAGTCAAAATGATATAGGCGTGTTTTCTTGATGATATGCAAAAAAAAATTATTGACCATCAGTATCAGAATGGTAATAAATATGGGCTAAATATATATACTTGTATATATAAAAAAATATTACTGAACATTTTAAGCATTTTCTACCTTGTCACTGCTGTGATTTAACTCTTATCCTGCTGTCCACGACTACCCCTATCTTTGGAAACAGTGTATTAAACTTAGTAAAGCTGGTACAATACATGTCATCTATGGTGGTCTGCTAAGCTATCAACCACAGTCACCTATGGCGGGAAAAGGGTTAAAAAAGGGTACTTGAATATGAAAGCAGAATTGTTGATATTTGATAAAGACATACAATTTCTAAATTAAATGAAGTACTTTCCAAATAAGTAATGTAAGAAAATTTACTTAAAAAAAGTTGTGCTAGGCAAATGGAAAAATTTCAGGTGAATTTGAAATGCCCATGTGAAATGATGAACTCTTTCATAACTCCCCAAGATTTGCATTTTTATGTCCCCGGTAGCGATAGCCGGGACATATTGTTTTTGCCCTGTTTGTTTGTTTGTACGTGGACAACTTTAACGTTGGCCATAACTTTTGAACCGTTTGAGATAGAGCTTTCATATTTGGCCTGAAGGTTCCTTGTGACAAGACCTTCACATTCATGCAAAAAAATATGACCCCTGACTTTGACCTTGACCTTTGACCTGCTTAAAAGAAAAAAAATAACATTGGTCATAACTTTTGAACCCATTGAGATACAGCCTTCATATTTAGCATGTATGTTCCTTGTGACATAAGCTTTACATACATGCAAAAAAATTTGACCCTTGACCTTGACCTTTGACCTACTTAAAATTAGAAAAAATAACATTTTAGCCATAACTTTTGAGATAGAGCCTTCATATTTTGCATGTAGGTTCTTGTGACAAGAGCTTTACATTCACACAAAAAAAATTGACCTGTGACCTTGACCTTTGACCTACATAAAAGAAAAAGTTAACATTGGTCATAACTTTTGAACTGTTTGAGATACAGCCTTCATATTTAGCATGTATGTTCCTTGTGACAAAAGCTTTACATTCATGCAAAAAACTTTCGACCTGTGACCTTGACCTTTGACCTACTTAAAATAAAAAAATAACATTTTGGTCATAAATTTTGAGATACAGCCTTCATATTTAGCATACAAAAATTTTGACCTGTGACCTTGACCTTTGACCTACTTAAAAAAATAAACATTTTTGGTCACAACTTTCAAACCGTTTGGGATAGAGCTTTCATATTTGGCATGTAGGTTCCCTCTGATTAGAGCTTTGTATTCATGCAAAATGTTTGGATCATGCCCTTGACCTTTGACCTACTTTAAAGAAAAAATAAAATTGTTCATTAGTTTTGAACCCTTCAAGATAGAGCCTTAATATTTGGCATATAGGTTCCTTGTGACAAGAGCTTTACATTCATGCAAATTCTTTTGACCTGTGACCTTGACCAAATTTTTTTTACCTGTGACCTTGACCTACTTTAAAGAAAAAATATTATTGTTCATAACTTTTCAACCGTTTAAGATAGAGCTTTCATATTTGGCATGTAAGTTTCTTGTGTCAAGGGCTTCCCACACAAACAAAAATCTTGAACTGTGAGCAACTTTGAATGAAAAATGACCTTGCCCGGGGGCATGTTCGTGTTTCACAAACACATCTTGTTCTGTTGGTTTCTATTTTATTATATAACATCCCTGTTATTTAGTGGATAACGCCATGTCATAAAAATTATATGACCTTTCATACAAGTAATAATTTGGTAACTGGTGCATAACGTCACAACACCTTTTTTGTCAATCTCACGTTTTGTATTAAAATTCATCTGATCTTCTTCAGCAATATACATGTTATCTGATTTAAACCTATTATATGGTTAACAGAATGGTACAGTGTTGTCATTTGACCGTTGGACGCTTATGACCCACAAAGAGGATTAACGCATCCTTAAACACGAAATCGTCGTCATTACGTACGTAGGTTGTGGGTGCTTGTTAGAACTGCTTCATTGAAGTGTTTCTAAAAAGCTCCAATTGTAGGTTGTCAGAGCTTGTTAGAACTGCCTCTACAAGGCAGGTTGAGGCATTTCTATAACAGGCTCTGCCTCAATGAGGCATGCCTCAATGAGGCAGTTCTAACAGGCTCACACAACCTAGTTTTCTGAGCAAAAAGTAAGGAATGTATTCCTTCACTTTTAACTCAACTTGTCTCTATAAAGTTAAACTTTGATAACTCCCAACACGTATAGATCATTACCACGGTTATTTCGAACCCGTCCTGGAGTCCCTATTGAAAATTTCCAAAACCATGGGATGAGAACCTCTTTAAAGTGGATTTCCTCTTTTTTTTTTTTTTTTTCTTTTTTTTTTTTGACTGAAATTTACTGAATTAAAAAATATTGTCAGATTTGCTCAGTAATGGCCAGATCTGGTGTATTTTGAATGAGGTATAGGCATTTCCTCTGATTTGAATGGATGTCCTCTCTTTTGTACGTTCTATGTTCTCATCCCTGCAAAGCTCAAGATATCCATATATTTAGCATAATACATGGATTTTTTTCGCAGGTTATCTTGAAAAGGTATGTTATGTGCACTCATTAGATGGCCCCTGCAGTTCGGGGCTTGAAGAAATAGATGGGCTGCATGATGCTTACACGCATAGCTGAAACCGACTTCACACGAAAGCTGATAAACCGATTAGAGGATCTAAGCCTGCCCAGGCAAAGCAGTGCTGGTCGTACCATCCACGCTTACAAACCCGATTGGTATAATTAGGCATCAGAGCTTGAGATGTCATTTCATCTCAATGTCAGGTAAAAGTCCCACAAAATTGGAAGCAAAGTCTCCAAAATGACCTTTATAGTGTTGACGGGGACATTAAACCTAAAATCCGCCCCCGCCCATCGGGGCTTGAAGAAATAGATGGGCTGCATGATGCTTCCAGGCAGAGCTGAAACCGACCCGCACACGAGCACTGGTAAACCACTTAAAGGATCTAAGCCTGCCCAGGCAAAGCGATGCTAGTCAGACCATCAATGCTTATAAACCCTATTGGTTTCATTGGGCGACAGGGCTGAGATGTCATTTCGTCTCAACGTAGCGTAAAAGTCCCACAAAATTGGAAGCAACATCTCCAAAATGACCTTTACAGTGTTGACGGGGACGTTAAACCTCAAACAACAATTGTTTTATTGAAGATCATAAAGATATCCTAAAGTCATCATCATCATCAAAAGATTTTTGATTAACGTGCAGGTACAGGGGCAATGTCCACATAAGTGGGCCCCCTTCCAGGTAGCTGGCTTGCTGCACGCATGGCAGATCTTACACCAGATCTCCAGGCTTGTCTATCATGAGGATCGGTAGCAGAGAGCTTCCATTCTCTGCAATCTCTTTCTGTTAGCTGCTTCCAGGTCATCTGGGGCCTTCCTGGCCCCCGCTTTCCACTTACCTGTATGTCACAGGCAGTCTTGACTGCACCGTTGGAGTGTTCCACATGTCCATACCAGCGTAGTCTTCTCTCTTTCAGGATGAGGTCCAGGTCCTCAATGCCAAGACGCTCAAGTAAATCACTTGACCTGATGGTGACAGTGTCCTGTGGCTTGACATTGCAGATCTGTCTGATCATTGCCCTGTCATTTCGCTGTAGACGTTGGAGGTTTGGCTTTGTCAATGGCCATGTCTCACTGGCATGGAGCATTGCGCTCCGCACACAAGAGCTATACACACGGCCACGTGTCTTGAACGAGAGGTGGCGGGAAGAGAGAACTGGTAGCAACTCCTTGAATTTCTTCCAGGCTGTTTTCACAAGTGATGTAGTTGAAAGGTTGCAACCACGCGCTGCAGAGAGCATATCACCTAGGTAGCAAAAGGAAGCTACAACCACCAGCTTGTCGGATCCGACTTGGACTTCCCTCTTTGGTCTGCCATCTAAGGAGCTTTTAAGATCGGAAATTTCAGTTTACGGCGACACGTTAGCGGAGCCGTAAAACGTAATTCGGGATCGTAAAACCGACGATTTACCTTCCCAAATCATAATTTTGCAATACAGTTATCCGCATTCTAATGCATTTATACGGTTGTTTTGTTAAAAACTGTACTATTTTGCATAAAATGGCTAACGCCGTGAGCTGGGTAAAACCAAATGCCAGCCAATTAAAAGCGAGGTTACACGATGGCGATGGGTTTGCGATAGTATATCGCAGAATATATTGCCGCAAATTTTTGACGTTATCCAATCAGACGTTGCATTACATATGCAATTGCATTAGAATTGAGGTTTAATATCCCCTGGCAGCACTGTATTGGTCATTTTGGAGACATTGCTTCAATTTTGTGGGACTTTTACCCGACATTGTGATGAAATGACATCTCACGCCTTGTTGCCTAATGAAACCAATAGGGCTTATAAGCACTGCTTTTGCTGTGCAGGCTCAGATCTCCTAAGCGGTTTACCAGTACTCCTGTGCGGTCAGTTTCAGCTCTTTTTGTGGAAGCATCATGCAGCCCATCTATTTCTTCAAGCCCTGATGGGCAGGGGCCGGATCACTATGGTAATCAGTGGA
The DNA here is from genome assembly GCA_963580285.1 of Lucinisca nassula. NCBI lineage: Eukaryota > Metazoa > Mollusca > Bivalvia > Lucinida > Lucinidae > Lucinisca > Lucinisca nassula. Next base: position 20,044,769 of record OY757019.1, read on the forward strand.
CAAAAATGTGGGATAGCTTGTATATATACATTAACCCTTTCAGCTCTATAGGGTAGAATGAATGCCAATGCTAACAGTGTAGATCCAGATGAGATGGCTCAAATTATAAGAATCTTATATGGGTGTGAGGGGTGGATTGAAAAATCCGTCCCAAGGGTCACTGTCCGGCATCACGAGGCATGCTTCGTGATGCCGGACAGTGATCCCACGGGACGGATTTTTCTATCCACCCCTCACACCCATATAGGATTCTTTTTCTTGCGTACCTTCCATTTCTTAGCGCGGATTTTTAATGCTGCAGTCACTTCAGTTACCGACGTCCGCCATATTGTGATGACACTACAAGAATGTTTAGTGATGTCACGTAACGTGCTGTGACGTCAACCTTAAAGACGGCGCATACAAGGTCGTATTCAACCAGTGCCATTATCAAACACACGATTATATTCGATTTTGGGTCGGAACACCAGGGTCAGAACATAAATTTCTATCCCTGGGTCAAATCACGGATTTCCTTGTCTGGTGTGCAAGAAATAAGTGTCTCATCAGGATCCAGTAGACTAGGTAAGGTGTGTGTTTGGTGATAAATCAGGGATAGTTTTCCTTTAATATCGCTTAATGAAAGCGTATTTTGTGAATATTCAATTGAACTGCCTCATTGAGGCGGGTCAAATGAATACCCACAACATACGTTTTCCTTCCTATCCTTCAGTTATCATCAGTTACTCCCCTTATATAGTCTACTGGGATCTACACTGGTTGTAATAACATTTTTTGACTGAAATCCGGGTTACAAGACTGGATGAGGCCAAGTTTGAAGAAACTTTAGAAACTCGGGGGGTGAAAGAGTTCCGACAGGGCATTTTGTCTACCTAATGTTAGTGAAAGGCAATAGAGTGAAGTAAATAGATATATTTGTTGATTATTCACGGATAGTGTTCTTTATCTCTGTATCCAGTGGGTATTAACCCTTTTTGTACCAAATGGAATCAACCTCATATATATAGCAGGAGTCCATTTCAAAATTTAGGGGTGTCAGGTTATGTTTTCTTCAATATCTATTTGGAAAATGGCTTAACTTTTTGCAAACAGTGTAGGCCCTGATTAGATGCCACATTCTGCGGCATCTGATCTGGGCCTGCACTGTTTGTCACGGTACCCGTTTAGGGGTTTCCAGTCTGAAATGGGTTAACTTGAATCACCTTTCTGAGGGGAATTTAAGACTGATCTGAGGTATGAGAAGTGACAATTTGTCTTTGAAAATGTGTACACAGAAAAGACACAGCTCAGCCTGCACACTGGCACAGTCAGATCTACTGGCTCAACCTGCACACTGGCAGTCAGATCTACTGTGCTACGTGAATGTCACTTGACCCGAAGTTTCATCAAGCTGACAAGGCAAGGCTTTATTCTTTCCGATTTGGTACTTCTTTTGGTTGTTTGGATTTTAACAAACCAGTCAACACTATTTAACTTATTTTGAGCCGGTCAGTATACCCAGCCACACTTCCTGTTCAGGCTTATATATGAGCGGTTAAACAAGTACAGAGAAGCTTCCGTGGTGTAGTGGTTACGCTACTCGCCTTGTAAACCAGGGGTCGCAGGATCGATCCTGGGCTTCTCAAGACTTTCTGCTGAGTCTTTAAACTGAGGTCCAGTCTCTGTATGACCTTAGCTGTTGGTGAGATGTAAAACACTAACTAAACAAGTACAGTGCACGTTCTTTTGCCAGAATCTGACAACTGCCCTTCTTGAATCAGAAGAGACTGCAGAAAAGATTTAGTGATCAGTCTCCATGAAAGAACGTTGCAGACCCAACATGTATCGAACCTGCGACCTGGTTCCAATTATTCAAAGCATCGTCATCTTAACTATTCCAGCAAGTACAGTATCTAAAATTCTGGTATTTTCGCTGAAAAAAAATGAGAGTAGCGTTTGCATATGCAAAAGCTACTCCCATTTTTTTTCAGCAAAATTAGTATATTTTCAATATTAAATGATCAAAGTTTTAACGTTACGTTAAAGAATTATCTCGTCAGTTTTGAACAAACGGCCCTTAATCAACCAGTCAGAGCTGGTATTTCAGGGTCCAGAGCGCAGTTGTTCAAAGCATCTTTATCTTAACTAGTGTAAAAATGTTAATTGTTATAGCAAGAACAATATTAGCTTGTCTGCTTTTTCAAAGAAAAAAGTAAATAGCTATTTTCATCACTCCGGCGTCTTATTTCCGACAAGACCTATCCGTTGATACCAAGACTGTTGAACTTTGATCTTTTTTTCGAAAATTTAACCAAAAACTTTAACTTTGGCCATATTTCCAAAAGTATTTGCCCTAACCTCATTAAACATGACACAGATCTATATGATCACTAGAACCATCTGCTTATTAAGTTCCATAATTCTGTCATGCGATTTGATTTATTTATCTCCCTTTGTGACATACAAAACAATGCCCGTTTTTAGAAAGGGTTTTGGTTGCTCATTTTAATACCACAATCAATAAAGCTTTCAAAATTCATGTGTGTTCCTTCCAAACTATTTGACTCTTGAACTTTGACTTATTTTTCAAAAATTTAACAAAAAGTTTTAACCTTGGCCATATTTCCAGAAGTATTTGGCCCCATTACGAAAACAAGCCTATACTAATGCATTGTAAACTTTATGAACGAAAAAAGGAACATTTTAAGATGAAAAATTGTAATATTTTTCTTATTTCTGCTCAAAATATAGATTGTGGGTACTCGTTAGAACCGCCTCATCGAGGCGGTTCTAACAAATACCCACAATCTATATTTTAGAGCAGAAATAAGAAAAATAAGGTTCACCCCTGTAAACCCAAGTTTTATTATATAAAATTGGGGTGCAAAGGGGTCAAAATTATATAGGCGTGATTGCGTGATGCAACTTTATGAAACTTGACACACACCTGTATCATCAAAAATGCTACATTCTGACAGGTCCATTACTCTATCATGCAATTTGACTTGATTTATCTCTCTTTGTGACATACGAAAAACAGACGAGCATGGCACCCGCTTGTGGTGCCCTTGTTTTACCCTTAACCCTTATCTTGCTGTTCACGACAACCCCTATCTTTGCAAACAGTGTAGATCCAGATCAGATGGCTTCTGAAGAAGCCATCTGATCAGGATCTACACTGTTTCACATTCAGTGTATGAATTTGTAGGAATAAATTACATCAAATAATCTGATTGTTTCAAATTCAGAGATGGGTGTGGCTAAAATGAATATTCAGCAAGAGAAGGGTTAAAATGCCACAAAAAAAAACTGCATCTGAAAATGTTGTCTGTTTATGCCATCTACTAAATCTTCTTACAAACTTTTTAAAAATATTTTTGCATACAGGCAACAGTGTGGACCCTGATCAGACTGCTCCTCTAGGAGCAGTCTGATTTGGGTCCTCACTGTTTGGAGAAATGACTTTTAAAGTCAATAGAAGGCAACAAAGCATACAACCATGGTTGTGATTGGCGTCTTAGGGGTAAATACACAAATGTTTTAGAAGCCTTCATGGTGTAGTGGTTATGCTACTCCCCTTGTAAACCAGGGTTCGCAGGATCGATCCAGGGCTTCTCCAGACTTTTGGACAAGTCTTTAAACCAAGGTCCAGTCTCCTTATGACCTTAGCTGTTAGTGAGACGTCTCTCACACGGATGCTTTCGCAGAATAAAATGTGAATTTTTTTTTCAGCAAAAATGCCAATATTTGACAAATGATGAAAGTTTTAACAGTACGTTAACCCTTTTTGTACCAAATGGAATCTTCCAACTTATATATAGCAGGAGTCCATTTCAAAATTTAGGGATGTCAGGTTGTGTTTTCTCCAAAACAGATTTGGAAAATGGCTGAACTTTTTCTAAACAGTGTAGGCCCTGATTAGACGCCGCATTTTGTGGCGTCTGATCTGGGCCTATCAATATATGCTTATTCTTTTGCTGAAAAAATGTAAGTAGTTTCTGCTTATGCAAAGCTAATGTATTTTTAAGCCATTAAACCCGCCTATACAAATACATTGTAACCTTTATCGCCCAAAAAAAGAAAATTTTGGGATGAAAAAATGTGATATTTTTCTTAATTCTGCTCAAAATATAGATTGTGGGTACTCGTTAGAACCGCCTCAATGGTGGTTCTAACGAGTACCCACAATCTATATTTTAGAGTAGAATTGAGAAAAATAAGGTTTACTCCTGCAAACCCCAGTTTTAGTATATAAAAGTGGGGTTCAAGGGGGTCAAAATTATATTATGTGTTCATGATGTATAGTTGCTAGACCATTTCACATTTCTGTCACTAACAATTTCATTAAGTCTACCCATAGAGGCTTGGAGAAATAGATTGGACTGCATGGTGCTTTCATGCAGAGCTTAAACCGACCGAACATGAATACTGGTTAGTGGCTGGCATGCTCAGGAAGAAAAGTGTTGCATGTTGGAACGCTCCTTGAACCCAAGCGGTTTCTACGGGCACTAGGGCTTGAGATGCATTTCATCCCAATGTAGGGTCAAAGTCCTACAAAATCTGAAGCAAAGTCTCCAAAATCTAAATAGTGTTGGCAGGGACGTAAAAACTCAATTCAAACAAACAAAAAGGTTTGCGTAAGGGGAATGGGAACACATTCAGGGGAGGCAACTCCTGTAAAAGTATTTTGTCTCCCATGTCAAAACGGGGTCAACTCTTAAAGGAAAGAATTTGCTCCTAAGGAGCAAATTCTTTCCTTTAAAAGTAGACCCCCTTTCCTTTAAAAGTAGACCCCTTTTTCCGTGCATCAGGACTAAAAGAAAAGCGAACAGGAATTCCGGAAAATTGTCTCCCTTTGAAAAATGGCTGAAATATCTGTCCCCATAAGTTAACTGCTTTGAACAACTAAATCTAGCTGTTCTGAGACTTTGCTGAATGCAATTTTCTTGCACACCAGACAAGGAAATCCGTGATTTTACCCTGGGATAGAAATTTATGTTCTAACCAATGTGTTCCGACCCAAAAGCGAATATAATCGCGTGTTTGATAAATGCTCTGGTTGATTACGAACTTGTATGCGCCGTCTTAAGGTTGACGTCGCAGCACCTTACGTGACGTCACTAAACATTCTTGCAGTGGCATCACAATATGGCGGACGTCGGTAACCGAAGTGACTGCAGCATTAAAAATCCAGGGAAAGAGATGGAAGGTAAGCAAGAAAAAGAATCCTATATGGGTGTGAGGGGCGGATAGAAAAATCCGCCCCTCGGGATCACTGTCCGGCATCACTCCGCAAGCCTCGTGATGAGGAACAGTGACCCTCTGGACGGATTTTTCCATTCACCCCTCACGTCCATATAAGATTCTTATATTACGTCACAACTCATTCTTAAGAATACCCACAGTATACATTTCTTGGATAAATAAAAAGAAAAAGAAAAACTGTATTCTAGCCTTCTTGTCCAGAGTGGTACCCTATTTCGGAACTTGGCTTCTTGTGCAAGGTTTAAGATGTATCTTTCCAAATGAAGTTTATAATTCTAACACTGGTCCGCTATACAGCCAATGGTTAAATCCGGTGATATATTGAGTGACAAATTACTAGGTGAAAAAGCGTGACGCAAAGAGCCGCCGTTTTATGGCGTTTTGCGATGTCATCAATCGTTTCCTTCACGTTAGACGGAGTAACGTCTTTTTCACGCATCAAGTACTTTACAAAAACGGGTAACTGCATGTGTTAAAGTCAAACAAGGGCGGAATGCTGAGAGAATTATCTGAATAAGAAGGAAACAACAGCATTTAGTCGACTTTGTGTTAGATTCGAAATAGATCAGCTCTATTGCATGATTTGTTGACAAATATATTAGTTTGTCGGTCAGTTGTAAGTAGATAAATCACTCGTACTACATGCTTGTGATTTGATGTATATTACAACCGACCTCCAAACAGTGATATATTACCCAACAATTCACTGCTAGAGCTGATCTATTTCTTAAATATAAGCAAAGTAAAAGTTCCTGCAAAGAAAATTTACTTAACTTCTTATCCAGCTGAAGAAGACAACCCCTACCTTTGCAAACAGTGTAGATCCAGATCATATGGCTTCTGAAGCCATCTGATCAGGATCTACACTCTGATGCACTTTGTGAATTGAACGAATGCATTGTTTTAAGAAATTTGATTGGGGTATACGATAGTTCAGAAAGGGGTGTGACTGATTAATTTATTCAGCAGGATAAGGGTTAAAAATAGTGCTTATAGTATAGAATAGCAAACAGAATAATTTCAGGTGAAGATGTGAGACCCGTTCTTTCTCAACTTTAAATATACATACATATGTAATAAAAACAAGAAATAAAGACTTCAAAATACAACCATGCAACCAGCAGTTTAGTAACAAGACTTCTTTCCGTCACACGTTTGACGCTGTTTGCAACGAAAATGAAAGATGCGCCAAAAGCTTTGTTGCACAGTATTGAACTTTCTATCATGTGCTTCTGAACAGGTCCTGGTTTTGATTGTATTGGAGTTTTAACGGCCCAGTCAACACTATTTAGGTCATGTTTGAGCCGGTCAATTCACCTATCCACACTTTCCTGGGCAGGCTAATACGTAAGGGGTTAACCAGTACAGTGCACATTCTTTTGCCAGAAACTGACAGCTGCCCTTCTTGAATCATCGGAAGAGAGAGCATGACCGTAGAAACGATTTCATGATCAATCTCCACGCAAGACTTTTGCTGACCCCGACGGGTATCGAACCCATGTCCTGATCACCAGTCAGACATGCATCTGACTGAGCTACCGAGGTTGGCGAACAGGTCTTGGAAATGACTGACAAGAGAGCCTAAAGGGTTACCTAGATCAGACGCCGCAGAATGCGGCCTCTGATCAGGGCTTGCACTATTACTAATTTAGGTAACAGAATTGTGCGTCAAAAATAGAATAAAAACAAAAAAATTAGGCCTGACAACCCTTATATGACAAATGGACTTGTCTCGGCCTTCCTCGGCTGGTGTGTGGGAATGTGTGGCGGCGGTAAAACGTCTCCCTGCCCTACATCATAGTGTAGATTATATTTTCTTGTCCTTTGGGATCATTGATTCCATTGTGGAATTTGAACATATCTGAGGGTCACTGATGAGGCCTAATTGGCCGAAACTAGCTAGTCTGGCCCAGAAAAAATGTACACTTCATATATTTTAGTTCTGTGGTATATTCATTGCTTCCAAAGGATAACCCTTTTATAGAACGTATTGTCCAACATATTGCACTAGTATAAAATGGGTTTGAATATGCAGCAGAAAATCTGAAGGAGGGAGTGCAGGGTAGAGATGTTTTGACAATTGCTAAGCGTCTCCCCACTTTCTGTGAATAAATTACCACCAAAAGGGACAATCGACTTCGCTTCTGACGCAGTTCCGGGAAAATATTAAACCAGCGTCAAGGAAAGCTCACTGTGTTGTTCCATTAAAACAATGCTCCTGTTCGCAAGTCTGTCATTTCTATGGTTGCAATTCACAATTATGGCTTTAAATTGAATGTGCATTCATGATTCGCATTATTCACCTGATCTCGCTCCATCAGACTTTCTTTTATTTCCAAAACTGAAAACAGCTATTTCAGGCACCCACTTTCAGTTCGATGATGACGTCCTATATGCAGAGGATGACTTTCTGAAAAGCCAAGAAAAGGAGTTCTATAAAAGTGACATTGGGGCCCTTAAACACCGCTGGCAAAAGTGTATAGATACTGATGGGGATTGTTGAAAAATAATACAATATTATCCTCCTTCAATGAGGCTCATAACATATCAATCAGCCCTCATAGTTCTGAAGATGTCAGGACTTTTAGGATTTTTACAGTAAGTCTTTACTGCAAGAGAGTTGCAGAATTAGTGCTGAAACTCGGCCTTCCAGAATGTTTGCAGGAACTTCATTTGGAAACATAATAATGTGAGCAACACACGCATTCGCAAACACAACACAATTGTCATTTGATCATTAGGCATAAATCAAGAACCATTTTAACCCTTATCTTGCTGTTCACGACAAGCATAATATCTCAGACGGGATCGAATTCGGCTCGAATCTGACAACCGGTTTCGCAGTTACGTTTCCTTGAGCTTGAACAATTTTACCATAGGCTTACAATGGAAAAACGACGTCTCCAACTTTTCTCAGCCATTTCTGATCTGATCTTGGTCAACTTTGCAGATAACCAGGAGAGGCATACGTTGAGTTTGAACTTGGACCTCGCAAGACCAAGGGCTTTTGAGTTACCTGCCCTTGAGTATAAATATGAGTGAATAATGGTGTCTCCACTTTTTCTCAGCTGGTTTGATCTAATCTTTTTGAAATTTTAAGTAAACAAGGACAAGCACAATATCTCTGATAAGTTCAAATTTAGCTTGAATCTGACAATCGGTTCCGCAGTTACCTTCCTTGAGCGTGAAAAAATTTACCATAGGATTCTAATTTTATGTAATGTTGGTTGATGCTTGATGCTCTGTCTCTGGTCGGGCCCATCGGAGTCTAACTGTTGGTCTTCTGTTGATCCAGCATCTCTGTGGTTCCTTGCTGTCGTGTCCTTGCCGTTGTTTCATCTCTGTGGTTGTTTGATTTTTGTGTTCACGGAGATTTTGTAATGATGAGTTACGACGCGGGACAAATTATTTGTCTAAATCGCGACGGAAATAAGGGCGAGGATTGTGGCCACGTAAAATCGATTTAAGCCCCCAGTGGAGTTCGTTTCACTGACCGTTCCAAGGCGGTTCTTCTGTCTTACGGTTTGTCTTTGAGTGTGTGTATCGCTTATACGAGGACTGTTCAAATATGATTGCAAGTAGAACGTTTTCTCATGCACTAATGGGAAAATCACCTGGAAATAAATATCACAGCGTAGAAAAACATTTTACCTATACATTGATACCAAACCTTTCAAAATCCGTTCACTTTAGCCATGTATATCGTTCGATAAACACTGTCTACTCTTGTATACTAATACAAAACATGATTGGAAGAAAGTCAGAGTACGCCGTTGAAATACGGTCAAGAATCGTATTCTTGGTATACGGTGCAAAGACATTTTTGATGAAATATGTTCGGTTTATGGGCATAATGAAATGTCTTTTCCGACAGTTTTTCGTTGGTGTAAGAAATTCAGCTGTGGGCTAGGCTCAACAGAACATGCACCACATGATCGTCGGCCGAAAAGAGAAACATCTGCCAAGATGGTTGCTAGAGTGAAAGAAATAGTTGCTACCGATGCACGATACACCACTAGGCAAATAGCTAGTATGGTTGGCATCTGAAACGGGATTTGAAAATGAGAAAGATCTGTGCTAGTTGGATTCCCCATCTGTTGATAGATGAGCAGAAAAAGACACGTGTTCACTTTTTTTAGCCAAAAGGAAAGATTCAGAACAAAATATGGGCAACAAAGTATTGCAAAAGACCATGCATTGCAAAGCGGACCATGAGCGTCAAGAAGGTAATGCATGTCATATTCTTTTCAAAAAGGGCCCTGCTATTCAGGTTGCTATACCTAAAGGCAAATCTGTAAATGCGAAGTTTTACAAGAATAAAGTTCTTCGAAAATTGAAGAAATATTTCAAAGAACGAAGACCCGCAACTGGTTTGGCCAATGTCAGATTGCTACATGACAATGCGTCATCGCACAAGGCGTTCATTGTGCAAGTCTATCTGAAGCAGGAAAAGGTTGTTGAACTCCCTCATCCCCCGTATTCCCCTGACCTTGCCCCGTGTGACTTTTTTGTTCCCGCGGCTGAAAAAATACCTTTCTGGTCGAAAATTTGTGCAGCGCAAATACCTTGGTTCTGCAATATTCCAGTGCCTTCATAGTATACCTCGAATAGACTACCAAAATGCATTCAATGATTAGATCAGAAGACTGAAAGTTTGTATATCTGTTAAAGGAGAATACTTTGAGGGAACAAAATAAATTTTTCATCAAAATCTATCACGGAATCATTTTTATGTGCTTAGTTGCATTCATATTTGAACAGTCCTCGTAACATGTTTTCTAACATGTTATGCTGCGCGATATCTTGAATGATGTGGAATTTAAAAGAAATAAGAACACTGTAAAGTCGCACTTATTGAATGCATCTGATGTATATGTTTTGTAACGTGCAGTTTGACTGAGTACATTTAGGAAATGAATTTTATTTTTTTTGCTATTCATGAAAGTATGAACTCAGCGGGACGCGTGCAAATTGGGGTTCATGTAAACTTTGCAAGTGATCCGCTGTCGTTCATACTTTCATGAAAAGCAGAAAAAATCAGTATATTTTTATATTTACACTCTTTGCCCATAATCACTGGGCGAAAAATCACGTAACCCATGGAAGTATGAACTACATTGTTGTCTATAGGTTTACATTAGACTTTACACTGGAAATGTCAATATTCTGTATTATTGTAATCTAAGCAAACAGTATACACCCTCATCAGGCGCCGCGTTCTGTGACGTCTAATCTGGACCTACACTGTTTGCCAAACCCAACCCACGGGACCTCGGTTTAAAGACTCATCCGAAAGTCTGGAGAAGCCCGGGATCGATCCTGCGACCCCTAGTTTACAAGGCGAGTAGCGTAACCACTACACCACGGGGGCTTCTAGGATGTTTTTGAAACTTTTAGTAAACAAGGACAAGCATAACATCTCATACGAGAATCTGACAACCGGTTTTGCATTTACGAACCCTTGAGCGTGAAATTTTTTTACCATAGGCTTACAATGAAAACACGACATCTCTATCTTTTCTAAGCCACGAAAAAGACCCTTTTTGACCTTTGAACTTCAAGTATGGCCTTGACTTTTGAGGTACCAACCTGGATCTTGGGCGCGACACAACTTCTCTTGATGGTTAACAATTCTGCCAGTAATTTCATAATCCATCTAAAAATAAGAACTTTATTGACTGTACACGAAAAAAATCCCCTTTTTTGACCTTTGACCTCTAAGTATGACCTTGACATTGGAGGTACGGACCTTGGTCTTGCGCGCGACATATCGTCTAATGAAGGTAAACATTTCTGCAAGGTTTCTTTAAAAAGTCCATCCAGAAATAAAAAAGTTATTGACCGGACACGAAAAAAGACCCTTTTTTACCTTTGACCTCTAGTTCTGACCTTGAGATTGGACCTGGGTCTTGCGCGCTACACACTGTCTCATGATAGTTAACTTTTCAAATTCCATCCAGGAATAAGAAAGTCATTGGCCGAACAAGGACAAATACTTTTTTTAACCATTGACCTCTAATTATGACCTTGACCTTTGAGGTACCGACCTGAGTCATGCGCGTGACACATCGCCTTATAATAGTTAACATTTCTGCCAAGAAATTTCAAAATCCATCAAAAAAAGTTATTGACCGGACACGATTGCACATACATGCATACACATACACGATTTTGTGGCCGACAAACTTCCAAGGGAAATAACTCAAAGTATAAATGCAAGAGTTAGAATTCTTGCGCACGTCGTCTAATGTTGATTAATATTTATATGAAGTTTCATGAAGATAGCTTGAAAGGTTTTCAAAAACAGACAGACAAACGCCCGGGGGAAAACAATATGTTTTCCCGATAAGTGGGGATATATAATAATCATGGAAAGCTTGTAACCCCCCCCCCCCCCCACACACACACACGCAGACACAAACGCACACAAAAATGAAAAATTCTTTTAAAATATATATATGTATACAATATAGGAGTTTTACCGTACATTACGTCCCCTTTTGGTTCAGCTGCAACATTGTTCTATGTAAAGATCAATGATCTGAATAGCAAGTTTCTTTTATCTGAAAATTTTTGGCAATCAAAAGGTTCATTGTACTAATTCAAGAGCACACCCACTTGTTAGTGGTGACAACTGATTTGTCAATGCACTAGCAACAGCACATGAAATAATGTGCCATGATAATTGTTGAAATTTACATCAGGCACTGTACCGTTTTGAGATCACAGTTGGCACACTTTACTGGCAATAATGATGGCTTGTCTTCACAGTAACTTGTAAAGACAAGCCATCATTCTTACTATCTAACTATCAAAGACACAGACATAAATCAAAACCTTTTGATCTGACAATTTGGATATCATTACGAAAACATGCCTATACAAATACAGTGTAAATTTTACCAGAGAAAAAACTTAAATATTAAAGGCATTTATTCTTGATTATTGAGGACTAACATTTCATTACATAATATTATGTAGCCCTCAATGCTCACTGAAGAGAAGTCCTCTGTCTTCAACAGGTAAGGGGCCTCCTTGGGGAAAATCAATTAATTACTTACTGTTGACTGGTTTACATTATTGATTTTCCCCTTAAACGTCTCAGTCAGGGGATTCAACAAGAGCTACTAATCACCCTATTAACCCATATATGACAATGGAATCTTCCATCTTATAAATTTGGAGTTGTCCATTTTCAATTATAGGGGTGTCAGATTTGTTTTGTTTAATGTAAGTTGTACAAAAATGTATGTTCTTTGAGCAAACAGTGTAAACCCAGATCAGACGCCGCGTTATGCGGCGTCTGATCTGGGTCTACACTGTTTGCCAACGTCCCAAAAAAGGGCCACTAGGCATATATGGGTTAAGGGCCGCCTTTGATCTGCTATAGTCAGTATATCACAGGGGGCAATAAAACAATTATGAACACACGGTGTGTTCTACTGTTACAGAATAAATGCCTTTAAGATGAAAAATTGTAACATTGTTCTTATTTCTGAGCAGAAATAAGAAAAATAAGGTTTACTCCTATAAACCCCAGTTTTATTATATAAAAGTGGGGTTCAAGGGGGCCAAAATTATACAGGCATGTTTTCGTGATGCATTTTTAGCTGAATGAAGAGGATGTTGCAGCCGAAACAAATCGGGTCGGCCCCCGCCCATCGGGGCTTGAAGAAATATACGGGCTGTATGATGCTTCCACGCGGAGTTGAATCCGACCTGCACACGATTACTGGTAAATCGCTTAGAGGATCTAAGCCTGCCCAGGCAAAGCGGTGCGCATGAGTCGGGCTGTCCATGCTTATAACCCTGTTGGTTTCATTAGGCGACAGGTGTCATTTCATCACAATGTCGGGTAAAAGTCCCATAAAATTGGAAGCAAAGTCTCCAAAATGACCTATACAGTGTGGATGGGGACGTTAAACCTCAAATCAAACAAACAAACCGACAGTAAATTGGAGTCTAGATTTTGTTGAGACGCTTGATACTGTAAAAATCCTAAAAATTTGGACACCTTGAGGACTTACTGCAATTCTCTAAAGATTTTAACATATTAAATTTTTGTTTCATGATCCAGCAAGGAGTCCAAAAGGTGCAGACGGGATGGCAAACAGTGAAGACCCTGATCAGACTGGTTCTTCAGTCTGATCTGGGTCTCCACTATTTGCTTCGGCTTACCTGTCCCAATACTTTTGCTCATTTCGGTAACTTATTGCGTATGCATTTTCAAGGCTACAATTTTAATCAGAGGAAATTAGGTACATAAAAATACTTTGTTTTGATGACATGGCTTGAGCAAGCTGCAAAGGTTTTCTACAAAAAAATGACAGTTTGGATTGTGCGAATGGCCGTTTGTGATGTGTGAATGACGTACAGTTTTTGGTTTCTTAGACAGTAGGCTACTAGACAGAAAAAAAATATTTAGACATTTATTACTTAGTAGTATACAGGGATCAACCATGGTTTTTTGTGCATTGACATTTGCCAGGTCCCTACGAAGCTGTTCGAACATGAGGCCGCTAGACCGAATATTCGAATATCTTCCGAGGGATCCAGCAAATGTTAATGCAATGAACTAAACATGGTTGATCCGTTGTTCTTAGATGACTTAGATTCTGACACCAAATTTTGACGATTTAAACGCCCAACTCTTCACCTGTGACTGGTAAACCAAGATGACGGCTGGTTCAGACTATAAGAATCTTTTATGAGTATGAGGGGTGGATGGAAAAATCCGTCCCTAGGGTCACTGTCCGGCATTACGAGGCTTGCCTAGTGATGCCGGGCAGTGATCCCGAGGGACGGATTTTTCTATCCACCCCTCACACCCATATAGAATTCTTTTTTCTTGTATACCTTCCATTTCTTAACGCTGCTTTTTAATGATGCAGTCACTTCGGTAACCGACGTCCGCCATATCATGATGTGGAGCGCTGTGGTGCAGTGGTAAAGTATCGGCCTCGGGATCGAGAGGTACCGGGTTCGAACCCCACGAGCGGCAAGTGTTGTTTCCTGGAGCAAGAGACGTTATCCACATTGCTTAGTACTGGTTCTATCCAGGAAAAGAGGGCCACATGGAAGATTAGTACTAGTTTACTAAATGTGTTACCTTCTATAAATAAGGTCTATTATTATTATTATTATTATTATTATTATTATTATTATTTCAACAGGAATGTTTAGTGACGTCACGTAACGTTCTGTGCGTCAACTTTAACGACAGCGCGTCCAAGTCGTATTCAACCAGTGCATTTATGAAACACGCGAGAATAGGCCTATTAGATTTTGGGTAACAACACCAGGGTCAGAACAGGATTTCTATCCCAAGCTAAAACTGGATTTCCTTATCTGGTGTTAAGCAGTAACGCTCTGACATCTTCATAGAACTATTAAACAGTGTAAAACACTACTGTCCGTCGAGGAATAGTTGACAGTGACGCCACTACTTGTTTTTGTTCTGAACAATGCAAAACTTATGGGGCTAACGGTAAAATAGCTCAACTAGTCAAACGTCACTGCCAGCTATTTGTTGGCGAACTGTACGTCGCTCAACGTAACGTAAACAAAGCAAGGCCATCTTGTCATATCAAAAGCTCAACAGCACGTGAATTTCATGATTTAACATGCATCTTGTTGTTTGAGCATGACTTTCGGTCCATTTGACATTGGCTTCAAACAGCCATGCACATTAGGTATTTATGTAAGAATAAATAATTACTGCCCATTTTGTTTCAGCTTTGTTTGTTTGAATTGGGGTTTAACGTCCCCGTCAACACTATTTAGGTCATTTTGGAGACGTTGCTTCCTATTTTGTGGGACTTTTTCCCAACAATGAGGTGAAATGACATCTCAAGCCCTGCCGCCCAATGAAATCAGAAGGCTTATATTTATTGGTCTCACACCGCTTTGCCTGGGGCAAGCTTAGTCCTTCTAAGCAGTTTACCAGTACTTGTGTGTGGTTAGATTCAACTTTGCGTGGAAGCACCATGCAGCCCAGTCTATTTCTCTGAGCCCCAATGGGAGGGGGTTGCAATTGTGATTCTATATTACGCACTGCTGTCAAATGTTTCTTCTATGTAAAGATCAAAGATCTGAGTAGCAATCAGGTTCCCTGCAGGCACATGACTTAATTGTGACGTCACATCAACGTCGGTGCAACATCATGACGTTTATGTAACGTCACATCATCTTCGGTGCAACGACGTTGCACCGACGTTGATTTGACGTTGCTCTAGCCACGTGTGCCTGCTGGGACATTTCTTTTGACAATCAAAAAGTTCAATGTACTAGTTCAAGAGCACAATTCGGAAATCAGTCTGGTTTTTAGCTGAATGAAGAGGATGAAGCTCGGAACCAGTCATTGTATAGACTTATTACTGGTTTTTGAAATCATTCGAGTCCCGTAAACCTAAAAAATCTTACACTCAAGAATTTGCTGTAATTCTCCTAAAATGTTTACAATTCTTTACAATTTTTTCACGATCCAGTAAGGTGTCCAAAAGGTGTAGACGGGGTGGCAAACGGTGTAGAACTGGGTCTTCACTGTTTGCTTCGGCCTGTGCAAATACTTATGATCACTACGGTAACGTATTGCGAATGCACGGGCGCAGGCAAAGCGGCGCGAGTCGGCCCGTCCATGCTTATAAACCATATTGGTTTCATTGAGCGACAGGGCTGAAGATGTCATTTCAAATGATAATAATAATAATAATAATAATAATAATAATAATAATAATCGACCGTATTTATAGAGGGTAACACATTAAGTACTGGTATTAGTCTTCCATGTGGCCCTCATCTCAAAGTCGGGTAAAAATCCCGCAAAATTAGAAGCAACGTCTCCAAAATGACCTATACAGTCATGTAGGCTGATTCTGCGCATCTGCCAATTCGGCGCATTGGGATTATTTCAAAAGTAAATGAACCTGATTAAAAGGTTTCATGTTTCTTTGACAGGTATCAAAACAAAGCTTCAAATATTATTTTGGATGATACTTGGGCTGTAAACTGGGCGAAAGAAATGCATTTTTTGTTTTTACCTGAATCAGACTTAATGAGCGCCACAGGTACTTACTTAATTTTGATTTTTTTTTTATCGACATCTATTATTTTTTTTCAACCAACTGGACCATCAGCTTTTAATAAACACATGACAAATCAAGTATAACAACAAAACATCTTTCCTTGTCTAAAGTATTGTATCTTGACTGGATGTTATTGTTCGGGTGCGCGGAATTAGCAGACAAAAGTGATGGCGTCTTAACACGGGGGTGTGTCTATTTAAAGACAGACCACAACATAACTGCACCAGAGAGATTAATGGTTGTTATTGTCTTTTAACAAGCTAAGACAACTGTATAACATACTGCTGCAAAATAGGTTTTGGATCCCTGGAATGGATGAAACAAAAACTCAAAGTCTTAAGTGCGCAGAATTAGCCTACAGCACTGTATAGTGTTGACGGGGACGTTAAACTTCACATTCTCTCCCTTCCGCTGATTCAAGAAGGGCAGTTGTCAGTTTCTGGCGAAAGAATGTGCACTGTACTGGTTAACCGCTTACGTATAAGCTTGCCCAGGAAAGTGTTGATAGGTAAACTGACCGGCTCAAAAAAGACCTAAATAGTGTTGACTGGGCCGTTAAACTCCAATACAAACAAACAAACAAACGTTAAACTTCAAATTAAACAAAACAAACAATACACCATTATTCAAAGCTACTTATTAAAAGAGGTCAAGTATTCCAAGTCAATCAGGTACATAAAAATACTTTGTTTCAATGACCCAAAGCTTTCGCTCACAATGACAGTTTGTGGTGCGTTCCTGTAAAATAATTAATACCTCAGTGAAACTGTGAACCCACTGGTGAGTTATTGTATAGACACTATTTAGGTCATTTTGGAGACGTTGCTTCCATTTGTCCTTGCAAATTCAGTGTGCTGCCAGGGCTCCCTTGCAAACACAGAAAATGTCCGACATCGGGAATTTAGATCTACCGCAGTTGATAAAATATAAGCAAATACTTTCTATACACCACAATAAAAAGAAAATGTTGATTGCTTTTCATTCATTCGGTACTTTATTTCATTGTTTTCTGTTAAAAACTCTCATTTTAACATGATGTAAACATTTTCCCACTGAGCGCCATGATAAACGTAGTGCGTGCCGAAGGGCGCGTTTGATGACGTCACATAAAATCTACTTTTCCCGACGTCTGCTACAAATAAGGCGTAACTATACCTAATTTAGTGACACAGAGGCCTTTCTGATATTTTATCTTCATCAGTGTGTCTCAATTCCAAAGTTCTGACACCAAAACGGACGATGGACAAGACCCGGCAAACACAGCACATCCGAGCACACACCGACCGACGTAGCTCGTGAGACAGGTCAACTGGGGGCATCAGGCAAGAGACGCCAACCCGCGGACTTATAGGCGTCCCCCACCGAGCCAACATTTGTTTTCTACGAAAGAAAACATTGAGGCGGTGTACAAAATGCCATGAAAACGCTTTGCAGAATAACAAAGTCGTAGTTTTGATTCTGGACGGGGAACATGGGCTCATATTCCTAGCCTGAAAACGATATTTGCCCTCGCCTAACGGCTCTCAGGCGGGTAATATGATCCTGTGTTCCCAGTACAGAATCAAAATAACTTATAATATGCGATGGCACATCATCATGCCATCATAGACTTGATGTAGGCCAATGAAAATAGCATGTTCTACTTGTCTGAATTGACCTATTTTACATAGGCCAAGTGAAAAGTTTTAGTTTGCTTGTCCTGAGACTTAAAGAATCGTATATGGGTGTGAGGAGTGGATGGAAAAATCCGTTCCAATGGTCACTATCCGGCATCACGAGGCTTGCCGAGTAATGCAGGACAGTGACCCCGAGGGACGGACTTTTCTATCCAGTCCTCACACCCATGTAGGATTCTTTTTTCTTGTATACCTTTCATTTCTTAGCGCTGATTTTTTATGCTGCAGTCACTTCCGTTAACGACGTCCGCCATATTGTGATGACTCAACATGAATGTTTAGTGACGTCGCGTAACGTGCTGTGACGTCAACCTTAACGACGACTATGAGCACAGGAGCTTGACGTATTACAATATTAAAGGGTTCGTCTGTACGTTTCTATGTAATAGAAACGAAGGACGGACACTGTTTCAGAGATCCGTTGATTTTCATGCGAAAATATCAAAATCTACATATTGCTCCGTTGTAATGCAATATTGCTTACGTTAATGAACGACCCATAAACCTTCCGCCGCCTATTATAGAACTTCTTTGTCATATAATTCACCGTAAAGTGTGTGTGTCTTAAAAAATATCCCAATCGCACAGCTGCTGGTTACGCCGCCATTTTGTTTTCGTTTGGAGAATCGCATTTAATTTTTTTAGCGTTTTGATTGGTCACCAAGCACGTGACGATTTTCTTGGGTTGTTTTAGACCAATCAGACAACGCGCATGGACTCACTCCGAGTAAACAAGCATGGCGACGTAACCAGCAACTGTGCGAATGGCAAATTTTAAAGAAACAGACGGATTGTCGTGGATTCAAGAGTAGCGAAGTATTATTAGGTGCGGCGGAAATTATATTGCACATTAATTAAATGTTTTATCGTTGCATTTCGACCGAGCAATATGTAGATGTTGAGATTTTTGAATGAAAATCATCGGACCTCTGAAACAGTGTCCGTCCTGCGTTTCTATTATATAGAAACGTAGGGGCAAGCCCTTTAAAGTTTATTACGTCAAGCTCCTGTGACTATGAGGTCGTGTTCAACCAGTATATATTTATCAAGCACGCGGGAATATTCCATTTAGGGTAAGACCACTAGGGTTAGAACAGAATTTCTATTCCAAGCTAAAACTATGGATTTCCTTATTTGTTGTGCAAGAAAAATACAGTAACCGATAGTTTCATGGCCAGATTTGGAGATACGTATATATTATGCTGCTTCTTACATAATTTACTCCGTTTCTCACATGGTCGTTATTGTTAATGCTCATCTTGCTGAACACGACACCCCTATCTTTGCAGACATAAATCGGTATTTTTAATCAAATATAGTAAGCAACAAATCTTAAGCGATCAAATGTAAATAGAATTTGGATAATGGGGGTATTCCTGCATAAATACCTATGCGCGTGGCTGTTTGAAGCCATTGTCAAATGGACTGAAAACCGTGCTCAAACAGCAAAAAACCATGTTCAAATCATGAAATTCGCGTGCTGTTTGAACATGGATTTTGAGCTTTTGATATCACAAGACTGGCCTTGCTTTGTTGACGTTAAGTTGAGTGACGTAACGTCATCGCCCTGAACGTAGCGTTTTAGGGTTCTATGATTTCGTCAGATGGTTACTGCGTAACAACGACATTGTAAACAACATTCTGAACTGGCCACCATGTTGATTCGCCGGTCACATATGATGAGTTTATATGGAGTTTATATGGAGTGTTTTGGCGTTTCCGTCAAAATTTGCTGTCGAAATCGTAAGTTATGCAAGAACAACGATCATCGATGGTTATTTCATTGCATTAACATTTGCAGGATCCCTCGGAAGATATTTGAACATTCGGCCTAGCGGCCTCATGTTGAAACAGCTTCCTCGGGACCCGGCAAATGTTAATGCATGAAAAACCATGGTTGATCCTATAATATCATCAGCATCAAAAGTTATTGGTGTCATGAGAAAGTTCATTACGATAACATTACGCTAACACATCCGTATGACGTAGTGCATTTTTCACATCTCCAAAATGGCTACTTTTCTGATGAAAATCCTTGATTTTTTTGCTATAAATGCTCAAAACATAGGCGCAACCTCGCCTGGACCATTGCTATTTTACCTTTTCCCCATGTGCTGACCCAATTGTCGCTGTTACCTGGACTTTTCACAACAGTGGCCTTCTAAATATCACGACTTGATTTCTGACCCACGTATGACAGTGGACTCTTCCACTTTTTTGGTCCGAACTGATCTATTTACATTTACATGTATATGGACGTCGGGTTTGTTTTATTTGTGGCATTTGTGGTTGAATTTACTCAAACGAACAAAGTAGACCCAGATCATATGCCACATAATGTGCCATCCTAGAAGCCTCCGTAGTTTAGTGATTATGCTACGCCTTGTAAACCAGGCTTCGTTGGATCGATCCCAGGATTCTCCAGACTTCCGGATGAGTCTTTAAACCGAGGTCTCGTCTCCGTATGACCATAGCTGTTGGTGAGATGTAAAACTCAAACACTAATGTGGCATCTGATCTGCATCTACATTGTCTGATAACGTCACCACATGGGGCGCTGGTCATATATGGGACTTTTATGGAAAGATTTGCCCAATAAGATACGTTGATTAACCCTTATCTTGCTGAATATTCATTTAAGCCACACCCATTTCTGTCTATCAACCAATCAAATTACTTGATATAATTTATTACTACAAATTCATAACTTGAATGCCAAACAATGTAGATCATGATCAGATGGCTTCTTCAGAAGCCATCTGATCTGGATCTACACTGTTTGCAAAGATAGAGGTTGTCGTGAACAGCAAGATAAGGGTTAAATTGCTTCTGATCAGTGTGGATTGATGCTAGGTTATACTGGAGCCACTGTTGACGGGGACATGACCTTTACAGTGTTGACGGGGACGTTAAACCTCAAATCAACCAAACCAAGCCCAGATTGGTGTGGTCGAAAAACACGCCTATATAATATTGACCCCTCCTACCCCACTTTTATATTGTAAAACTGTGGTTTACAGGGATAAACATTAAATTTCTTATATCAGCGCAAAAACATAATTGTGGGTACTCGGCAGAACCGCCAAGTTCAGGCGGTTCTTAGTCGAGCCCCGCAATCTATGTTTTGAGCAGAAATAAGAAAAACATCATTTTTTAATCTTAAAATTCCATTTTTGGTCTGAAAAATTGACAATGTTTTTGTTTAGGCGTGTTTCGTAATGTCTGCTCAAAAGCATAGATTGTGGGTACCCGATAGAAACCCCTTCCTCATCGAGTTTTAGTTTATACTAATTTATTTTTGTTCGATTGCGATGGAAGTCTCAAACTTAATCACTCATTACGGATGTTTACACGTGCACGAGGGAGAGGCAGTTGACTTTTACACCACTGGTACCCATTTACACCTGTGTGGGGTCGGGCAGTGGGAAGTTTTAGGGCGTATACATGTACATTATCTTTCTTATTTCTGCTCAAAGAAGCCTCCATGGTGTAGTGGTTAAGCTACTAACCTCATAAACCAGGAGATATGGGTTCGATCCAAGGGCTTCTCCAGACTCTCAGATGAGTCTTTAAACCGAGGTCCGGTCTCCGTATGCAGGGGTTTCATCAATTGACGGGTACTGGGGATTTTCCCGTTTGCTTAGACATTATTCCCCTGCTATGCTTCATAAATTTGGCTTTATTCAGATAACATTGAAAATCACAATCGTATGTTTCCTTGAAATCTGGATGCCGAAATGTTTTTGAAACCACCGCATATGACATTTGCTGTTGACGGGACGTAAACCTCAAACACACTCACTCACTTAATTCTGCTCAAAACTAGATGAGGCAGTTCTATTGAGTATCAACAATCTCAGAAGTTATGTTTTTGAGCAGAAAAATAATATATAACCCCTAAACCCCAAGTGTTTCTAGTTTATATATAAAAGTGGGTTAGTGGGGGTCAAAATTACATAGGCATGTTTTGTGATGTGCCACAGTTTGCTTTTGATTTTCCTTTTTTGATTTTGTTTTATGTGACATTGTTGATAAGATTTGTAAATCCTTATTTGATATCTGTGACTCTTTTTACACTTTATGGTAACTGACACATTTTAGTTCTACACAAATTAATGTGTGCTTAGCATAGACTCAAGCTTTTTGTAAAGCTAATACTTGTTTTTCCATATTTCACACAAAAATATATATATAAAAAAAAAAAATTAAAAGAAAACGTTTATCTTCAGAATTTTTAGTATTTTTCCCCAAATAGAAATATTCATTTTGGATGATTTAATGAAGTCAAGTATTAATTGTTTAACGCCAGTAATATTAATTTTGTCCTGGTTTTTGTGATTTTTCTTCATTTTTCGTATTTTTTCACCTCCCAAAAATACCCTTTCCCCTCGGATTTTTTTTGAGGACTTTTTTTCTATAAATCAGGACACCTTCCTGATACTAAAACTGCTGATAACATTTCTCAAGGAATTAGTTGTGGGTCAAGGGTCATTTCCAGCTAAATGTACTGGCCTATGTGTGCTGAAAAACATTTAAAACAATCTGAGTTGAAAATGTATCAATGAATCTTAACGTAATAGTCCTTGTTTGTATGCATGCAGTCGAACCTCGATGGCTGGAATACCTTTGGGACCATACAGTTTTGTTTGAGACAGGGGTAGTTCGATATAATTGAGGATTCTTCATAACACCTAAATCCATAAAGCATAAAAACTGAGGCGATTCTAATGAGTACACACAACATACCTCTTCACACAACATTCCTCTTTAGGATAGAATCAAAACCTGGCTTATTTATTACAAACATAGATATGATCAATAGGAAGGATTATCTATGGATCCAAGTACGAGTTCGAATTAGCCAGGGTAAATGAATCATCTGTATTCGAATTATCGAAGTTTTACTATATATCTGTACGGGTAATCTATCAATGCAAAATAGGCTGAATGTTTTGTCTGTAATATGTTACATAAAGATTTTGCTTCTGTCCCACTGAACACGGCAACTCCTGCTTTTGCAAATAGTGTGCATCCATATCAGATTGTTTCTATGGTAGCCCTCTGATCAGGATTGCCACAGCTTATCATGCAGTTTGCTAATTGGACGAACACCTTACATCAATTCACAGTTGACCATCGTACAGTATCTGAAATCGGAAGCTGCTGATACTGTACGCTCAAAAATCGTTAGCTGCTTTACACGATATTTATAAAAAACGCTAAAAATCAATAAAATTCGGTATTAACACCCGGAAAGGACACATGCTTGGGAAGGTAAGAGTCATCCCTTTTCAAATTTGATTCGATTTGGAATCATAAGGTACCCTGTTCTGCACAGTAAAATGATTCTGGTGCTGCATCAGTGATTTTTTTCATTATCGCTCGCAGCGACCATCATTTTTTTTCACATTTTATCTGTCTTATGGCCAGTTTACACTTATTCTAAATAAGCGTAGACATAAAACAATCATTAACCATCACATCTCAGTACCCATTTGCTAGTTCTGCCTGCCTCCCTTCAAAAAACTTACTGCTTTATCCAGGGCCTATCATACTAGCCCCTGTACGATTAGCTGCATCTGTACGCAATCGTTCGCTGCAAAAGTCGAAAAAAAGACTGTACGCTTAGCTGCAGCATATATAAAAGTGAACGTGTGAAGGGTATTGACGACATCATGCTATATACACGTTGTGGTCCATCGCTATGCAAGAGAAATTTGAACCATTACAAAGAAAATTTGTACAGACAGATGTTCTGATAGATTCAACGTTTCGCGATGATTGACATAGTTCTAAAATCACTTGTTTATTGTAACAGCTGTCTAGGCAACATGAAAACACGCCTTTATAATTGTGACCCCTTTGGACCCCACTTTTATACAGTAAAACCGGGGTTTACAGGGGTAAACGTTATTTTTATTAATATTTCTGCACAAAAATATACGGTCCTACTAAACACTACTGGGACTGACAAGGACAGACAAGGACTGACAATGACGGACAAGGACACTTAAAATGTAAGAATATAATATAAAAATGCATGTTTTACATTACGCAAACATGCCTATACAAATACATTGCCACCGTTATCGCCGAAAAAAAAAACACGAAAATTTTAAGATGAAAAATTG
>OY757019.1:20069103-20206401 GCA_963580285.1 Lucinisca nassula
GTGTTCACGGAGATGTTGCACTAATGAGTTAGGAAGGAGGCCTTCATGCGGACTGAACAAATTGTCTGAATCGCGACGGAAGTAAGGTTTGTGTCCAGGTAAAATCAAGATACAAGATACAAGACGTTTATTTCGAATTTTCGGCCCACATAGGAGCACATACAGAGACATGTTGTAAATGAGCATGAAGCAAGGAAAGAAATCCAAACGATAGAGCAAAACATTGAACTTATAATAACATTTTGAGCAAGAATCAAATAACACCATATATATTCATCATTTCTGCATCATCTGCAAGAACCTAGCCAACCAATATCGAAACACGGCTGGGCTGGTCCACCTTAGTGTGGGAGTGGAACAGGCCAACCTTCACCTTCACGCGGACTGAGGGCATGCAGATAGCTTTTAATGCAAAAAAGGTGAATATATAACAGCAAAACTATCTCCATATATTATAAAAATTGTAGGGGAGACCGGGGCTAGTCTGGCCCCGGGGCATGTTCGGCAAATGGCTACATTTAGCATGTCAACTAGTTTAAAGAGCTGGGAATCATTCTGTGAAGTCATTTAGGACGGTTTTATCTACTTCAGTACATAATGACTGCCTTGACGAATATGGCATAGATTTTGGAACAGAAATCTCGTTTTCGCGCATGCTGAGAAAATTTTCCATAGTTATTATAGTTTTTATTTTTCTTACGAAGTGTTATGATTCCGATTTAATTTCTATACATTTATTATGGTACGATAATGCGCTTTAATGTAATACATTATTAATTTCTTTTCCAGCATCCTAAAAGAATTATTTCACGCGATGTTTCTGCAAAGTCTGACAGGGGCAAGTTCGGCCTTTTAAGTCGGGGCAAGTTCGGCCACCACCACCCGAGCTCTAAGACTAAAATAGCTTTAATCGGAAAGAGACATAAGAAGGCGTATACCGGCCTTACTTGCATACACAGTTTTCGAAGACCCAGCTGTATAATAGTCATTCCACAAGTGAACGTTTTCTAAAATGGGGCCGAACTAGCCCCGGTCTCCCCTACTTTTCTCACGTTTAGGTATTTAAACTATTTTAAACTTTGAGAAAAGTTTATACTTTAATTACAGGATTGAAACTGCATGATACATCCGTTATATATTTACATTACTTTCCTCCCTATAAGTTAGTTCTGTGAAATATATTAATAGTTAAGAACAGTTACTGTGAGACGAACTTGTCTCCGTTGGGTGGCCGAACTTGCCCCTTAGCGGGGCAAGTTCGGCCATCATGACCCCGGTCTCTTTGACTAAAAAATACCCTTTATCAGACAGAGACATAAGTAGGCATATACCCGGGCTAGTACGGCTCCACTGTACCTTACTTACATATATAGTTTTCTAAGACCTAGCTGTAAGAGCCATTAAAAAAATGAAAGTTTTCTAAAATTGGGCCGAACTAGCCCCGGTCTCCCTATAGCCTGCAAATAGCATTATACACTAGCCATGTTTCTTAATTGATACTAGCCGTCACGTTCTGTATATCAAGTGCCCACCGAAAGCCACAAAAGGAGGCAGTCTCGAGCATACTGCCGTTGCCAGTACCCTCCAGGAAGCCTCCCCCCGTAACATCGGTGCACACAAATCATTTATCCATAAATTCAGGTCATCAAGCAGCCAATATGATCAGCTTTTTTTAGAGGTGATCACCTTGCATGCTATGGTGCCAAAGCATTGGGCAAGATGGTCATTGCGAAATGTGCGACCGTATATATTTTAAACTGAATAATCTCTAACTGCTTAATCAGCTTGTAAATAACAATGTTAAATTACAAACCAACAATGGCGTATATTCTTTTTACAAAGTTCTTTTGAAACAAGTGCCCATCAAAAACCACCAAGAAAGACTGACCGGGGCATACAGCTTTGCTGCATGTACCCTCAAGAACAGCCTTGATTAGTGGATCTGATGCACACCTCATTGTTAAAATCGATTTAAGCCGCCCAGTCGCGGTTTATTTTTGTTTATGGTTCATGTGGTTTGTCTTTGGGTGTTTGTGTCGCTTATATTATTTTGTTTTGGATAGCCAGTTGGCTATTTTGTTGGAAAGTAATTGCCTTTTTGGATTTCCGCTGTTGATGTTTCCATTAGGGTCTGTTGTTCCATGTTTGTGTTTCTTTCCCTTTGGGTCTCTGATGGGAGTCGATTCCTGACCATTGCCTTCACTTCTATTTTAGATCCTCTAAGCGGTTTACCAGTACTCGTGTGCGGGTCGGTTTCAGCTCTGCGTGGAAGCATCATGCAGCCGATCTATTTCTTCAAGGCCCGATGGACGGGGGCCATCTAAAAATGTGTTAAATATGTCAAATGTCCAAAATCAACAACAACAAAAATCAGAATTTTTAGATTTTTTATTGGTTGTTGTGTTTCGTCTCATATTTTCAATACGCTTCCAAAGTGACAAAACTTTAATTACCTCACATAGCTGACAGGCTTGCGGGATTTGTTGGTTTGGGGTTTAACGACATATCAATCCTCGTGGGTCATTTTGTGTCTTCTCCGAGAAAAAAGTAGGCCTATGAATAGAGACAGAAGAGATAGTAGAGGAGAAGAAAGCAAGGGAGTGAGGAGAAAAATGAACGGACGTGTAGAAACTAGAAGAAGTGACAATATTCCCCTTCTACCCTTACCTGCTGTAATGACGACAGGCCTCGCACAACTGTAAACCAATATCAGTTGGAGATACAAATCACCTTTGCCTCGCCCAACAACCCAGAAGAAATGTAAACAAAAATAAAGCACCTGCTTTGATATCGCGCGCGACTGGAATAATGGATAATGACGTCAACTTCGAAACGCGATTTCTTAAAACAACGTCATCCACCCAACTCGTCCCTTCGCAATTATAGATTTCAACATGGAAAAAATCAACTCCAGCTAATTTGTTAGTATTATTTGAGTATACACAAATAAGGTGCATGAGGACTGTTAGCTATAGACTGTGACTATTTTATAAAGACGCAGAAACAAGCCACTGCCTTTTGGCAAACATACCCATGTGAGATGCTGCAGACTGCCGTCTGATCAGGGTCCACGCTATTTGCTTAAATTCTTGATTAAACGAAATAGTTTAAGTCTCAAGTCGTGTCTAGGGAGAGCAGGACGCGGGTTCGAAACCTGTTGCGGTCGGCAGCATTCTTTCATGAGACTGATCATGAAATCTTCCGGCCCCCGCCCATCGGGGCTTGAAGAAATAGACTAGGCTGCATAATGCTTCGACGCAGAGCTGAAACCGACTGCACATGAGTTCTTGTAAACCGTTTAGATGTTATAAGCCTGCCAAGCAGAAAAGGTGGTGCGAGTCGTCCGTGCATTTAAACCCTATTGGTTTCATTGAGCGGCAGGGCTTGAGAAGTCATTTCATCTCAATATCGGGTAAAAGTCTCACAAAATTGAAAGTTGCCTATACAGTGTTGACGGGGACGTAAACCCTCAATTCAAATAAATTTCCTACGGACATTCTCTCCCTTCGGTTGTTTCAAGAAGGACAGTTGGCAGTTTCAGGTGAAAGTATGTACACTGTACTGGTTTATCGCTTACGGGAAAAGTGTGGAAAATGGCCTAAATTGCGTTGCATCGGCCGTTGAACTCAAATACCAACAAATAAACTCAAGTCAGGGCTATCTACTGTAGACAAGTATAGGTTCGGCCAATTTGAACCCTCTTAAGATGTCAAGTTTGTTTTGTTTGATTTGATGTTAAACGTCCCCGTCAACACTAAAAAGGTCATTTTGGAGACGTTGCTTCCAATTTTGTAGGACTTTTACCCGAAATTGAGATGAAATGACATCACAAGCCCTGTCGGCCAATGAAACCAAAAGGGTTTATAAGCATGGACGGTCCAACTCGCACTTCTTTGCCTGGGCAGGCTTAGATCCTCTAAGCGGTTTACCAGTACTCGTGTGCGGTCAGATTCAGCTCTGCGTGGAAGCATCATGTAGCCCATTTATTTCTTCAAGCCCCAATGGGGGCTGTAAGATGTCAAGTAAAAAAATACTTCACCTGAAAATGTCTACGGTTTAGGTCGTCTGCTTCCCATTCTTGCCAACTTTAAACATATTGTATATGTAGGCAAACAATGTGGACCCTGATCAAACTGCTCCTTGAGGAGCAACAATAACTTTAACAGTACCCGACAGACAACAAAGCAGACGACAACTGTTGCTGGCATCTTTGTGTCGTTTACGGGATACAGGCGAAATAAACCGTAGCCCGGTGACGGGCCTTCCCGGCTATCGAACATAAACGCGTAAGACTGAAACACAAAAAGACAAAAATTGTACTGAATATTTTGTACTTATAATATTGCGTTGAAACGAGTACCCACAATCTACGGCCGGATTCGGTAGCTCAGTCGGACGCACGTCTGACTGGTGATCAGGAGGATCCGGGTTCGATTCCTGCCGGGGTCGGCAACATTCTTACGTGGAGAATTAAATCTTTTCTACGGTCATTCTCTCCCTTCCGTTGATTCAAGAAGGGCAGTTGTCAGTTTCTGGCAAAAGAATGTGCACTATACTGATCAGCTACTTACGTATGAGCCTGCCCAGGAAAAGTGTGGATAGGTAAACTGACCGGCTCAAAAATGACCTAAATAGTGTTGACTGGGCCATTAAACTCCAATACAAACAAACAAACAAAACCCGCAATCTACGCTATGAAGCAGAGCTACCAACCGCTTACTATCAGTCTATCGCATAACCAGTACAAGGCCCATTCTTTCACTAGAGAGAGGAGACAGTATGCTAATTCTGTATAACAAAGGTCTAAAGGGTGCTGCAAGCATTCAAACAGATGACCTTGTTCTCCCAGCTAGAATGTGTAGAAATCACCATTCAATGGCGTTCAAGAAATGACATTCACAAAAATCCATTCTTCCCTCGGCCCAGTAGACATTCGAATGCTCTTCCCGATCCGAACATTTCCACGGCTCAAGGTGGTGGGGATACTGTAGCTAAGTTTCCTCTTTGGTGAAAATGCTAGGGACTAGCTTCCTGTATCGCGGGTCCTGTACATAGTGGTCGTAGTATCACCATTCTGACTCCGATAGCAATTTTTACCGTTTCTCTGTACAGGCGTGATTCAATCAAGTTATCAAAATGGGATATATCAAGGCTAAACTACGTCTCTAATCAAAACATGCAGGCAGTGATAATCGCAGCTGATCGTACAAAGAAACAAACGAAGCTAGCAGCTAATCGTACGGTCGCCAACATGATAGGCCCTGAACAAAGCAGTTATTATTTTGATGGCAGGAATATAGAACTAGTAAACGGGTATTGAGATATGCTGGTTTATAACCTTGTTTGGCTCTCACTAATTTATTACATGTGTAAACTGACCACATGACAGAAAAAATGTAAAATAGTAACGATCGCCGCAACCGAGGATGAGATAAATCACTGATGCGGCATCAGAATCGTTTTATTGTGAAGAACAGGACGCATTATGATTGCAAATCGAAGCAAATTTGAAAAGAAACGTCTCTTACCTTCCAAAACATGTGTTCAACAAAAGTGTCATTAATGAATTTTATTGATTTTTTGTGTTATTTCTAAATATCATGTAAAGCAGCTAACGATTTTTGGGCGTACAGTAACAGCAGCTTCCGATTTCAGATACTGTACGATGGTCAACTGTGAATTGGCTTGACTTGTGCAAAGTTGGGTGTGTGTGGATGGATTATTTTGTTCACTTTCATGTAGCAAGTCGACTGCAGACTTGTGAGCTAATCGGAGCTAAAGATGATCGATCATAGGCGGAATGTATTGTCTTACGTACGGGTTCAGAGAAGAAGAGATTTTAATGTTTCAGTAAACAAAATCCGTTTTTAGCTACTTTGACCAAGATTTGCAACGGACCATAACCATTTGAACAAATTTGAAAGGGAACCAACTCAGGATCATTCCTGTGAAGTTTGGCCAGTGGTTTAGGAGGAGATGATGCCATTTCAAGAACTTGCTTAGCATGCACGGACGCAAGGACAGGCGCACGGACGGATGCACGACGGACGACGGACAAAAAGTGATCCCAAAAGCTCAACTTGTCACTATGTGACAGGTGAGCTAAAAGGCGGGCGAAGAAAGGCAAACAAATCATGATGCCCCACAAATGTATACAGTTCAAACCCCGAGTTTTTAAAACACAATAAGGCAGTCTGCGGAACCCCCGGGGGGCCGCCACGGGGAAAAACCCAAAATGAAAGAACAATAATAATAAAAAAAAAAATAAATAAATAAATTAAATTTTAAAGGAGCTCAAATTATTGTATCTTCCTTAGGAAAGTAGTTGTGTTGATAATACCCAGTACATAATCTTGCGTAATAAAATTTTAATTCTTAGATGTAGAGAAAAAGCTGCATTGTCTATGTGGTGACTGCTGAATTTGTTTGCAATCTGCTTTTTAAAAAATACTTTTGCATTCAGGCAAACATCGCGGACCCAGCTCAGACTGTTCCCAGTTCACACTGTTTGCAACAATGACTTTAGAAGTAGTAGGCAGACGACAAAGCAGACGACAATTGTGGTGATTTGCATTTTGAGGGTTAAATACAAATGATCACCTGCCAAAATCAGCCAAAATGGTTCCGAAATCAGTGTTATGGTGTAGCTTGCCCCCCGCCCCCTCCCCCGATACACACACACACGCACGCACACACGCACGCACGCACGCATACACACACACCACCACCCTCTTAACTTATTCGCATATGCGTATTACACATACGTTGTACCGTGTCTAAGTACAGATTTTTTGTTTTCATTTTTAGAAAAGTAATACATGTCGCGTGTTGTTTAGAGCAAGGGGAACAATCAAACATTTACTAAAAAAACTATACATTACATTATATTTTGATGGGGGTAGATATTAATTAATTCATAGCATTTTTTATTTAATAATTTTGGCATGTACTTATACATTTATTATTATTTTATTGTTATTTGAACTTATGATTCTTCATCAGTGGCAATAATAAGCCAGTATCATTTTAATGCAAATTTTATAACCTCCTGGGTGAAAAAGAGACATTGTTATATGCATTGAAGTAATTCATTGACAGCTATAGTCAACTATTGAATTAGGATTCGTAGTTAATCAAACTTTTTGAAACCTCTATCGTCCAGAGGTGACTGTGACAATTTCGTATATTATAACGTTGGAAGCAATAACTACAGCCACAATATCTAGTTTCGGCCAGTTAGACCCATCAGTGACCCTGAAACATTTTCGGAATTCCGCAATGGAATCGCCGATACCAAAGGACTCGAAAAAGTAAGACCCACACTAAGAGGACAGGGACTTCACACAGTCCCTTAACCCATTTGGTACGGGAAACCCCCAAAAGGGTTGAGTGGCAAACAATGCAGGCCCAGATCAGACGCCGCAGAACGCGGCGTCTGATCAGGGCCTACACTGTTTGTGCAAAGTTATGCCATTTTCCAAATAAATTTTGATGAAAAAAAAAAAAAAAAACAACCTGACACCCCTTAATTTTGGAATGGACTCCTGGTATATATGAGGAGGAAGATTCCAATTGGTACAAAAAAGGGTTGACATCAGCTGTGGTGAAGCCAAATGTTCTGATAAAGGGACAATCTTTTGAGCAAGAACTACAGTACAGAACTGAAACATTGGACTTTACAAGTTTGTTTTTTTTCTGGGCCAGACTAGCTAGTTTCAGCCAGTAAGGCCCTATCAGTGACCCTCAGACATTTTCGAAATTCCGCGATGGAATCACTGATCCCACTGGACTAGAAAATAAAACATACACGAGGCATTTAAAGTATATTAAATGAGGTTGTTTCTGCAACCGGTCTTCTACTCATAGGTCCACACATGTTAAGGGGAATGGGAACAATTGGCAGATTATTCCGCCATTTTTCGAAGGAAGACAACTTTCGGGACTTCTGTTCGCTTTTCGATAATAATTAAGCCCTGTCCCACTGAAAAGTATCTTCGGGAGCAAATTCTTTCCTTTTAGAGTTGACCCCTATTGAAATGGGAGACAAAATACTTTCGCAGAAATAAAATATAAAAAAATACTCCCCTGAAGGTGTTCCCATTCCCCTTAAGTCTCCCTATTTTTAATGGCACTCATTAATTTTTTGGCTTCTTAAATCCTGTTTCATGCGCTGTCTCCCTCATTTTTTTCCAGAAGTTTTCTTGCACATTTTTTTTATAATTTATTCTGAAGACATACATAAACATACACAGCGAATTACATGTACAACACATTAATGAATACTTCCCAAATATCAAGTACATACATATATACATAAACCTGTATAAATTTAAAATACATAATTTCAAATTTCCATAAATATTAGTGCAGTATAACATAGGCACGTCACATACGTATACATATATACATACATGCGCATATGATTATATATATACTCATACACACATATACATGGACTTGTGTTGCAGTAATTAAGCTCAATTATTCACAATGGTTTTTAATACGACGTTTTTACTATCATAGTTAAAGGTCCTTAATTGCGGTCAGACTACTTTTTGTCAGGCTTAATATATATCAGTTTGAATCTTCAAAAATTCTTATCCATTTGCCCCAATATTTTTGAAATTTTGTATAGCGATAGTTTTTAATAGCGATCATTTTTTCTGACGCTAAAGCATTTTGAATTTCAAATTTCGGCATATGTTAAAATTTAAGGGTTTATTATTGATTCTACACTTATAGATAAAATATTTTGCCAAAATAATGATATAGTTGAATGGGTTATTGCAATCTTGGTTGTCGGAAATACCAAAAAACAGACACTAAACATAGCTATACTAATAGATCCATTACTCTTTTCATTAATCCATTTTTCAATTTGATCCCAATAATCATAAACTATTCTACAATTCCAAAATAAATGTACTAAAGTCTCGGGGTGTACATGCCAAAAACTGCAGGGATTATCATTCTTTATATTAATGTTATGAAGAAAATCGTTGGTTGCCAAAATCCTGTGGAGAATCATATATTGAAACCAATGCAGTTTTGTGTTGCTACAAGATTTTGCAGGTATGCTATATAAAGTTTTCCAATCTAGTTCTCTGTTAAAAATTTCATTCCATTTCCGTTGACTTTTTAACGTAATTACTTTTTCATTAATAAAATTATAAATATGTTTGCTTACTGTTTTGGGTTTCATTATTTCTTTTATACTTAATGGAAGATAGCAATTACTCAGTGGTATAGGCGTTAATCTGATATTAAAATTTCTGATATAATTTCGCACGGATGAAATTATGCGAAAATAATTGAATGATAGTTAGTATTTATGTCAAATTTCTGTACAAACTGATCAAAATTTAAGAAAAATCTATCTTCGCTTATAAGATCTCTTATAAAGCATATGCGATTTTTTTTCAAACCATCTTGATAAAAAATCGGTTTATTATTTATTTGAATATTGCTATTGTCCCATAGATTTACTGATAATATATCTTCAACAACGGAAATTTTGGTATGTTTATTTACTTCGACCCAGGCCTCTAAGACATCATTCCAAAATATATTTGTATTATTAGAGCTTATTTGTTTTATAAAGTCTGTTCCTCGTTTCATTAACTGGTCTAAAGGAGCGTATTTAGAAAAGTGTCTTATATTTAGTGTCTTTTACAATTAATCTCAGTATCCATGTGGATTTAAGAGCTACAATATAAGTTACTAAATTAATCATTTTCAAACCACCGAATTCATAATCTTGCATGAGTACATCTCTTTTCACTCTATCTACTCCGGATTGCCAGATAAAATTTAAAAAAAAATCTTATGGAGGCTATTAATAGTATCTTTTGAAGGGTTTGTTAATGCTATTAATAATTGATTTAACTTGGATATTATTAAGATTTTGAGAATTGTTATCCGACCAAAGTAAAAATAATTCCTAATATTGTAAAATTTTGCTCTGTCCAATCTAGTTTGAACCTATGGTTAAAGGTTTCTCCACAGAATTTTCTGCTCCCAATCCGAACCGCTTTGGTTTTAGAAGAATTCATTTTTAAGCCTGACATATGAGCAAACATGTTAAGAGTATCACGCGCCTCTGGTAGTGACCGCTCAGATCCATCTAGGAGTATTGTGGTGTCATCTGCATACTGCGATAGTGTATACTCTACTCCTCCAATGTTGATTCCTTTAAGATTAGTGTTACTGTTTTACCGTGGCGACAGCCTCTTTGTATTTCTTGCACATTTAATATAAAAATGGTGATCTCAGAACCACAATAATTTTTATTTGCATACCATAACACCATGTCTGTAGGTCCATATTAGGGACTGTTAAAGACAACTTTTGAGCAGTCCTTAAGGTTGTCTTAACATAGGAATTTAATGTATCTACAATTAAATACCAACATGTATTTGCTGTCATTTGTAACCTTACGGTTACCGAAAGAAATTCCATCCACCATAATCTCATAATATCAGTGTTCGTTATAACATCGTTTTGGATACCATGATTTCAAGATAGATCCAAAAATGTATAGATCATATAGAAATGGCCATTCCCTATACAATCTAAATATGTTTGGTTATAACACAGATGTTTAATTAACCTGGTTTCTGTTTTTGACCCCTTTAATAGTGTTATAATTAAAGAGGTTGTGTTGTATGCAGTGAAATAGCACGAATAACTATGGCTCGTTAACCATGGGTTCTCATTATGAAAGCAGGCCTATATAGTTTTGACCCTGTTTTGACACTGTTCGGTTACATGCTTGCACACGAGTACTGGTAAACATCTTAGAGGATCTAAATATGTTCTATAAAAGGGTTATCCTTTGGAAGCAAGGACTACACCACAGAACTGGAAAATATGAAGTGTACAGCCTATCCAGGTAAAGCGCTGCGAGTCGGACCGTTCATGCTTATAAACCCTATCGCTAAGCGGTTTATCAGTACTCGTGTGCGGGTCAGTTTCAGCTCTGCGTTGAAGCATCTTGCAGCCCATCTGTTTTTCCAAGCCCTGATGGGCGGGGCCGACCGAGTGGTAGGAGCACAATGATACCAAAATTGTATCCATGAGTACGAATCCGACATTTATAGCCCACCAGAGCCGAAGGCTTATGTGGAGCTTATAGGATAGGCAGTGCTCCGTCGTAGTCGTCATCGTCAATATTTTCCAACAACATCTCTGATACTCTGGTACTACTAGGCGAATTGAACTAAAATTACATGTGGAGCCTCCATGGGAAAGTGTGTCTGTGTGGCAGGATGGGGGCATTTTTTTTTTCGTAAGGACTGTGTCACTTGACCAAAATGGCCACCATGCCCATATATGGTAAAAGCATTTAAAAATCTTCGATCACCTAAGGAACCAAACGGCAGACTATCTTGAAACTTGTTATGCATCTTTGGGGACTCAGGCCCTACCAAAAATGATGACCTATTTTACGTCAAGGTCAAATTTAGTCACTTTATATTGTATGGGAAAATGTAAACGAGTGGTTTTTTCTAATTCTTTTGTAGCCTATAGCATCAGAATTGATATTTGCAAGTAGCTAAATGGAAGTTAATAAGTAAGTAAGTTAGTAAGTTAGTAAGTAAGTAAAGACTTTATTTAAAGAGGGTGACTCAATATATTCCAAAGGTCAAGGTTATTTACTGACCTTCGCCTTGGATTGCCCAGATTCAGTATTTGTTATCTTATCCTCCATTAAAACAGTTGGGCTAATTGAAACCAAATTAAATGCGGAGTCTCTATGGGATGAGGCAATGAAAATAAATTTATGGGATTGGAGTCACATGACCAAGATGAGTGAGTGAATGAGTGTTAGGTCTCACCAACAGCTAAGGTCATATGGAGACGGGACCTTGGTATAAAGATTCAACCGAACGTCTGGAGAAGCCCGGGGAGCGATCCTGCGACCCCAGGTTTACAAGGCGGGTAGCATAACCACTACACCACGGAGGCTCCTTTACATGACTAAGAAGGCCGCCATGCCCATATATGGTAAAAACCTTTAAAAATCTTCTCCTCAAGAACCCAAAGGGGGTGATCTTTAAACTAGGACTTGGGGGCCCTACCATGTTTGTTTAGATGACCTCGATAGTTTACGCCAAGGTCAGATTTGGTCACTTGAGCATTTGTATAGGAAAAAAGGCAAAACATTTTTTTCTATTCCTAGTGTTTGCCTGTGGCGTCAGAATTGATATTTGCAATCAACTGAAAGGAAAAATATTCATAAGGTCAAGCTCATTTGCTGACATTTGACCTCGATAGCTCATAACCAGTAATCGTCATAATCTTCTCCAGTAAACTGTCGGAATGATTGAAACCGAATTGCGTGTTAAGCCTTGATGCGATGAGGCAGTGAAAACTAATACGTGGCTTTGGAGCCAGCTGACCAAGATCCCCCATGCCCATATATGGTGAAAATCTTTTAAACTCTTCTCCTCATGAGCCCAAAGGCAGATTACCCTGAAATCTAGTATGCGGTATCTGGGACATGGAGCCCTACCAATTTTATTCAGATTATGACCTACAGGTGACCTTGACCTATTTTATGTCAAGGTCAAATATGACCACTTAAGCATCTGTATAGGAAAAGGGCAAAATAAGTTGTTTTTCTGATTCCATTGTAGCCGGTGGCCTCAGAATCGACATTTGCAATCAGCTAAAGGAAGTTAATTGATAACGAAGGGCAAGGTCATTTAGTTTAAACACTGTCTTCTACGTGACATAAGGAATCCATAGCTGTAGCTTGTAAAAGAAATTCTGTTCTAAGACTTGCCCCGATGTTATAAAACTTTTTCTTTATGCTCAACTCAACTGAGCATGAAAATTGTTATGCTCACAAATATAAAATACAAATAAATTGGACAGTTTTACTGCTCTGGTCTGCAAAGAATGTTGTTGGCATTTTAAAATTTATGAAAATGACAAATTTCATGCTCAAGTGAGTTGAGCACGAAAGAAGTTTTATAACCTCAGGGCCTGGTGTTCTTACCAAATATCCAATGTTCTAGCGTGTTTGATAAATGCACTGGTATAATACGGCCTCATATGCGCCGTCGTTAAGGTTGACGTCACAGCATATTACGTGACGTCACTGAATATTCCTGTAGTGTCATCACAATGTGGCGGACGTCTTTAACCGAAGTGACTGCGACATTAAAATTCTGCGCTAAGAAATGGAAGGTATGCAAGAAAAAGAATCATAAATGGCTGTGAAGGGTGGATAGAAAATTACTGTCCGGCATCACTCGGCAAACCTCGTGATACCGGACAGTGACCCTTCGTACGGATTTCGCATCCATATAAGAATCTTATATTTTTTTCCATATTGATACATGTACGAAATACACAATGACATAGAACAATTAGAATTAGAACAGAAGCTTATTAGCTGATTTTGTTCTTCTCCAGACTCATGCAACTGAATATATATTGGCAGAAATAGTGAATGCAATGCTTTGTCCTGGATGGCTTAGTTGAGTATGTTTATCTTCTTCACTTAAACTGCTATTCTGATTGAAACCAAATTATATTTAAAATTTAAAACCATTTTCTGTTGCCGGAAACGCTGAAGCCAAAGCAATAGACCGAGCTTTAGATTTTGTCAGTTTGTCAACAAGTCATAAAGCAATTCTATTTTCTGATTCACTCTCTGTGCTTAAGGCCTTAGACCATTCATCATCCAAAAATCCTCAAATACAAAATTTTATCGAAAAACATCACGAAACTTCTAAAACTCACCAAATCTTGTTTTGTTGGCTTCCGAGCCATATTGGCATTATCGGCAATGAATATGCTGACAAGAAAGAAAGCAAAGGAATCGCTCAATCTTGATCCGTCTGTTTTTATAAGTCTTTCTAATAATATTAAACCATTTATCAACAGATACATCTTGTTGGAATGGCAAGGCGAAGGGGACCGTGCAATAAATAACACACTCCATGCCATTCAACCTGTCGTCGGAACAAAATGCTCTCCTCCACAGTTTTCCAGGAAAGAGGATGTAGTAATAAAGCGATTGCGCATTGGCTATACTAGAGATACTCACTCTTATTATACGAAGTATGTCAGGGGGTATATAGTTTTCGTCTTTCCGTCCGTTCGTTCGTACTTCCGTCTGTTCCACCGTTCGTCAACCTTTACGTCAAAGTTTTGCGTTAAACCTTTTTGCCAGCTCATATCTCTGTAAACACATGTTAAATTCTCTTCATATTTGATAAAGGATATCTATATAGCATTCCATTTCATATGGAATATCTTAGCCCCTGGGTCAAGCCCCTGGGTGTGCTGTCTGTCCGTCTGTCTGTCCATCTACTTTTACGTCAAAGTTTTGTGTTAAACCTTTTTCATTGCTGATATCTCTGTAACCACATGTTAGATTCTCTTCATGTTGGGTAAAGTATATCTCTATAGCATTACCTTTCATATGGAATATCTAAGCCCCTGGGTCAAGCCCCTGGGTGGGCTGTCTGTCTTTCAGTTTAACCACATGTTAGATTCTCTTCATATTTGCTAAAGAATATCTCTATAGCATTACCTTTCATATGGAATATCTAAGCCCCTGCGTGTCCGTCCGTTTGTCAACTTTTACGTCAAAGTTTTGTGTTAAACCTTTTGGATTGCTCATATATCTGTAATCTCATGTTAAATGCTCTTCATATTTGGTACAGAATATAGCTATAGTATTAACTTTCATATGAAATTTCTAAGTTTCTGGGTCAAGCCCCTGGGTGGGGCTAGGGATCAATAATTAAGACTTACGCATTTTGATTACGTCCAATTTTTGTGTTAACTGTTTTCATTATACTCCTTGTTGTTGAAATGCAATAGTTATTCTCAGTGGACAAAATGGAAAGTTTATATGAAATGGTTCAATGCTACAAACAAATTGTCATTTTACCTAAAAGGGGATGGCACTGGTCGAAGGTATACGTGCCCCACTGGGCAATTTCTGTAGTATTTTAAATGGTGATGATCGACCTACTTATGTAGGCTGTGATCTGCCTTTCACGGTAAAATATATCTTAATTGACTGTTGACTTTTCACCCTCACGTAACTTATATTTAAAAGCTGACACTTTGCAACGATTGTTTCAAGATGTACCTGTTAATAATATTATTTTATTTTAGCTCACCGTCACGTAGTGACGAGATGAGCTTTTGGGGTCACTTTTTGTCCGCCGTGCGTGCGTGCGTCCATGCGTAAACAATTTCTTCTAACGACATCTTCTAAACCACTGATTGGATTTTTACCAAACTTCACATGAATAATCCTTAGGTGGTCCCCTTTCAAAAATGTTCAAATGGTTCCGGTCCATTGCACATCTAGGTCACAGGAGCCGAAAATAGATATTTTTCACCGAAAACTTAAAAAATCTTCTTCTCTGAAACCACAAGGCCCAGGTCTTTGATATTTGGTATAAAGCTTCATCTAGTGGACCCCTACCAAGGTTGTTCAAATTATAGTGCTGGGGCCAAAAATGCCCCCGCCCCGGGACCCTTTGGTTTTACATGGGCTTATATAGGGAAAATCTTTAAAAATCTTCTTCTCTAAAACCGCAAGGCCCAGGTCTTTGATACTTGGTATGAAGCTTCATCTAGTGTACCCTACCAAGATTGTTCAAATTATAGTGCTGGGGCCAAAAATGCCCCCGCTCCGGGGCTCTTTGATTTTACATAAGCTTTTAGAGGGAAAATCTTAAAAAATCTTCTTCTCTGAAACCACAAGGCCAAGGTCTTTGATATTTGGTATAAAACTTCATCTAGTCGACCCTACCAAAATTGTTTAAATTCTGGTCCTGGGGCCAAAAATGCCCCCGCTCCGGGGCCCTTTGGTTTTACATAGACATATAGGGAAAATCTTGAAAAATCTTCTTCTCTGAAACCACAAGGCCTAGGTTTTTTGGTATTTGGTATTAAGCTTCATCAAGTGGACTTCTACCCAGTTTGTTCAAATTATAGCCCTAAGACCAAACAATGCCCCCGCCTTGGGGCCCTTTGGTTTAACATAGACTTATATAGGGAAAATCATTAAAAATCTTCTTCTGTGAAACCACAAGGCCTAAGTCTTGGATATTTGGTGTGAAATGTCTTCTAGTGGATCTCTATCAAGATGGTTCAAATTATAGCCCTGGGTCCAAAAAATGCCCCCGCGCCGAGAGCCATTGGTGTTACATAGACTTATATAGGGAAATTTTTAAAAATCTTCTTCTCGGAAACTGCAAGGCCCATGTCTTTGGTATTTGGTATGGAGCTTCATCTAGTGGGCCTCTACCAAGATTGTTCACATTATAGCCCTCGGGCCACAAATGCTCCCGCTCTGGGGCCCTTTGGTTTTACATAGACTTATACATGTATAGAAATAATCTGTGAAAATCTTCTTCTCTGAAACTGCAAGGCCCAGGTCTTTGATATTTGGTGTGAAGCTTCATCTAGTGGACCTCTTTCAAGATTTTTAAATTATAGCCCTGAGGCCAAAAATGCCCACGCCCGGGGGCCATTTGGTTTTACATAGGCTTATGTAGGGAATATCAAATAAAATCTTCTCTGAAACCGCAAGGCCCAGGTCTTTGATATTTGGTGTGTAGCTTCATCTAGTGGACCTTTGCCAAGATTGTTCAAATTATAGCCTTTGTTGATATTTGGTATGAAGCTTCACCTTTTTAGACCTCCCTCAACGTTATGCACATTATAGCCCAGGGGCCAGTAATGGCCCTCCCTGGGGCCCACTTGTTAGTCAATGGATCAGGTGAGAGATCCAGGGCCATCATGGCCCTCTTGTTAAAAGAAATTGGACTTTTTCATAAGATTTAACTGTTTCAGGTTTTTATACATATTATATTGACTTTTTTTTACCATTAATATTATCCCCATAATTCTCCATACCGTTTAACCATTAACCGCTGGACGCTTTTGACCCACAAAGAGGGATGACGAGTTGTAAAACACGAAACCATCATCGTCATCTGTTGTCGAATTTTTATATTATTTAAACACATTTGGAGTTTAAATTCAATGGTTTCCATATTTTTCTATCGATATAAAATTCCAAAATCGTCAACAAAAAGCGGACAATAAGAGTCTTTTACACATTTAAGTAGTTAAGGTCGTTGTACCAAAGTGTTAATCCAAAATCATTACGTAAAATTCGGCTATAAGGCGATTGGGCTATAAGACGGGGCCCCTTTTTCAGTTTTTCTCAGGTGGGATTTTGCTTATACTCTTGTATAAGACGGGTCAATTTTTTGCCATATCTGTCTGGGCCTATCTGCAACCGCCAGATGCCGTTTAGATGTGAGAAATCGGCCTTTTTTCGTCAGAAATCCCCTCTACTTACCTTTCACATGACTTTGTTTATGTCTGTTGACATTCTTTTTCTTCGTTTGTGAGAGTTACAAAGAGAGACAACTCTTATTGAATCTGAATAGGTAGGTCTATTAAGCGTTGGGAAAAGGCGGAAATATATTTCCATACAAAATAGTTAGAGATATTTGTTGCAGCTTTTCTATAAGTAACTGAACGGTTTTTGTCGCGCCTGGTATTAGCATGGCGCGATATAGGCGCCCGGATTTCCGTCCGTTCGTTCGTTCGTCCGTCCGTTTGTCAAGGCGTCAACATTTGCGACCACCCTGGCGTTCACCCTGAGGTTAAAGTTTATTTCTCAAGAACTATAAGAGCTTCATTTATGATACTTGGTACAAACTTGTATCACGGTATGAAA
Organism: Lucinisca nassula; assembly: GCA_963580285.1. Taxonomy (NCBI): domain Eukaryota; kingdom Metazoa; phylum Mollusca; class Bivalvia; order Lucinida; family Lucinidae; genus Lucinisca; species Lucinisca nassula. The sequence goes on from OY757019.1 coordinate 20,086,835, forward strand.
ACTTACATGCAAGGGACCATATTTGACCTTTACCTACATTTCATGGGTCACTGACTTCGTAAGATATTGCGACCACCCTAGCGTTCACCCTAAGGTTCAACTTTATTTCTCAAGAACTATAAGAGCTTCATTTATTATACTTCGTACAAACTTGTATCACGGGATGACAACTTACATGCAAGCAACCATAATTGACCTTGACCTAAATTTCATGGGTCACTGACTTCGTAAGATATTGCGACCACCCTGGCGTTCACCCTAAGGTTCAAGTTTGTTTCTCAAGAACTATCACAGCTTCATTTATTGTCTCGCCTGCTATTAGCATGGCCCGATAAAGGCGCCCGGTTTTCCGTCCGTTCTTGCGTCCGTCCGTTTGTCAAGGCGTCAACATTCGCGACCACCCTAGCGTTCACTCTAATGTTCAAGTTTATTTCTCAAGAACTATAAGAGCTTCATTAATGATACTTGGTACAAACTTGTATCTGGGGATGGCAATTTAAATGCAAGCATCCATATTTGACCTTGGCCTACATTTTATGGTTCACTGACTTTTAAAAATATTGCAAACCCCCTAGCGTTCACCCTTATGGTCACATTTATTTCTCACGAACTATAAGCGCTTCATTAATGATATTAGGTACAAACTTGAATCTGGGGATGGCAACTTAAATGCAAGCATCCATATTTGACCTTGACCTAAATTTCATGGTTCACTGACTTTGTTAAATATTGCGACCACCCTAGCGTTCGCCCAAATGGTCAAGTTAATTCTCAAGAACTATAAGAGCTTCATTAATGACACTTGGTACAAACTTGTATTTTGAGATGGAAACTTAAATGCAATCATCCATATTTGACCTTGACCTACATTCTATGGTTCACTGACTTTGTTAAATATTGCAATCAGCCTAATGGTTTAGTTCATTTCTAAAGAATTATAAGAGGTTCATTAATGATACTTAGTGCAAGCTTGCATTTACAAAATGGCAACTTTTATGCAAGCATCTATGTTTGACCGTGGCCTAGATGTCCTGGTTCGATGACTTTGCACCCCCACAGGCGCGACATAGCCTTCGGCGGAATTGTTGTTTTATCGGGAAACACAACACCGAGCCATTCAGATTCAGAACCAACGCCCCAGCTAGCACAAAATAGCTAGCAAACGTCGGGCCGATACGTCGTATCGCTGTCGGCCCGAAGTTGGCCCGGTACATGCTTTGCTTGCTAAGGTTAGACAGCTACACAGACTTCTATTTATTAGACGACAGGGCTGACAAATCCATTTCCCGGCTGCCCGGGACAAGACCGAAATCACGCCGGGCAGGTGTACTTTGACCTTATGACGTCCCGGTCGGCCTAGTGCAAAAAACAAAAAAACAAAAAAAAAACTGTCAAGTCTTTTTGAGTCCTTAAATCCGGTAAAACTAGACCAGTAAATAAATCGCAATAATTCCTGCACTATCAACTCAGAGACAAAACCATCTCTGTATTTATTACGGTACAAGTATGACACTATTGTTAATCTCTGTCATATAATTGCCACCCTGCGGTGCGTGTCGATAAGGTGTGAAAATATGGTCAAGTTATGTCTCTTACCTGCGTTTATCCTCCAATCATAAAATTTAATCCACAATCAATGTGAAAATGATTTAATCGCTCCTCGGACAATTAGCTACATCTAACGATAGATGTTTGCATAATAAAAATGGACTAGTCGACAATCTCATGAATCGTTATGTTTTGGCGCCAAATAGCAGACGTATGGCGGGAAAAGTCGAACGCTGTTGTTGGTTATTGACACGGAGCTTCTGGGGATAATTCGGGAGCTGTGCAAAGCGCAGGTTTTCTATCCACCTCTATTCACACTGTTTAGCTATCGAGAACATATTTTTACCGGTTCCTAATGTTTTTTTTCTAATGAAAGAGATACACACAATGACATAAACACATGTTGGGGTACTGGCGTCGGATGCCATCATTTACCGATCGCGTGCAGAAAAATGGTATCTATCTATCTATATATCCTGCAACACCCTCTCGCGAGGATTATGTGCAGCTGCACGCGCCAGATAAAGAAAAGTGTGATAGAAGAAAAAGTATTAGATTTTAGGAGAATTAAATTTAAGGTAGCGGTGGTTTGTGGGCGGCGATTTATATCAATTCAAAAATCACCGATCGGCTTTTTCCGTATGTCTGGTCTTCGCCGGACATTGTCGGAAAAAAGCATGCAGTCCATGACCTCGGCTATAAGACGGGGTCATTTTTGGGGCTCATTTTGGAAGAAAAAATCCTCGTCTTATAGCCGATTTTTTACGGTAATTCATAAACAAATGGCAAATATCAATATTCAGACCAACAGACATGGACTCCAGAAGAGTGTAATCCGGCGTCCTAGGATAGTAAGCATTATTTGGTAAGCAAGGTTCGCCCACCATGCTTATCGACCTGATCGAAGAAAAGGAGTAAATGCCGAGAAGTGTATGTCCGAGATTTTGGAAGTCATTCTATGGCTTTCCATTGGCAAACACATCAGAAATAATTCTAGAAACGGCCACAATGTACGGATCAACAAGATCATGGTGTATCTCATAGAACTTCTTTAGTGTTGGTACCAGTTTGGTTTTTTGATACCCCTGGGATAACAACCTGGTAGTGAACAACTTCCCACGTTCCATAAAGTCCTGATACATTGAACAGGCTCTAGCATAACAGATTAACTGTGAAACGTAAACTCCATATGCTGGTGCAGACGGGATATTACTGCTCAGGAAGGGAAAGTTAACAATGGGGAAATTGCAGTCATCTCGTTTATCGTACAGCCTAGTAGTAAGCTTCCCCTTGTCAATAAAGAGATAACAATCGAACTCCAAGTATGAGGAGGATGTTGTCGTCTCTGCTATTTCCTTAATTTCAAGTTCACGTTGATAGATGATTTCCAAGTTCTCTGCGAATTTAGCATTTTTTCAGAGACAGAAAATCATCTTAGAATCTTTTACGGCAAAACTTAAAGATATAATATAGTTATTTAAATCAGTACTTGAGCACTGACGTCAACACCGCAGTATCAACCTCGGCACTAAGGAACTGATGATACTGAACTGATGACGAACGAATCATCCACCAGCAGAGATACCGTGATAGCAATACTTTTTTAATTATTTAAAAAAGTTTAAAACCAATATGACATCACAGATTATTGCATTATGGGTTAAAATCAAATATAATTCAAGGGAGGTTATTCTTAGAGGAGAATAGGTATGTATCAAATAGAAATGAGCATAACTTTAGAACGAATGGGGATATTTTCGTGCAGTTTTCAATAAAATAACCCTCTATGTGTCTGCTTTTACCCTGCTGCATATTAAGAATTTTTAATCAGGCGGACGCCTGATTACACTCTTCTGTTGTCCATGTCTTTTGATCTGAACATTGGTATTTGCCATTTGTCTATGGATTAATGATTTTGGATTAACGCTTTGGTATTACGACCTAAACTACTTTGCACTTGCTTTTTAACCAATTACCTAGTCCTTATATATTATTAGGGGCGTGTAGTAGTTACAGCAAATTATGGGTACACATGGCAAAGGAGAAATCTTAGAAAATGTTATTGCTGAAAATGATTTATGTCTATTTGGTGATAAACAGCCAATAAATCTTCATTATCCTACAAGAAACTATTTTGCTTTAGATCAATCAATATGCCCTCCAAATATCAATTTAGATTTTATTTTAGTCTGTTGTGGACAACTTCCATGAGAGCGATTATTTTCCAATAATAATTGAGGCAATTGAATCGTGTAATGAAGATCGTCACCCCCCCCCCCCCCCCCACGGAATTTGAGTAAAGCAAATTGCAAGGTTGGGCGGAAAATTTCACCCCCGGTATTTACCAGTGGCATTTACCGGTATTTACCGGACTGGAATAATTTTTTTCCCTTAAAACACTACAGAAATCTTAACAAATTGACTTAAAAGTAGTATAATCAAACTAAATGAGTTGAAAAAGTTAACATTAATATTTATGTAAGGTTATCAACCTACAGAATAAAATATTTCTCAATTTAAAATAAGTATGTTGAACTAGTCAAAATGTGAATCTAAGACTAAAAATTTTGAAATTATTTAAACAAAAAAAAAAAGGTATCTTTTTAAATCAATAGTAGAAAAATACAGGAAGAAATTCCCTGTGTACCTGGTTATTGATACTTACCATAATGGTTCTAAGTTATAAATTTGTATTGATCAAGATAAGACTGAGCACTGTTAGCCAATCCATCTGCATCTTTTGAACACACTTTGTATGGTAAAACCATGTGTTCAAATTTTAGGATATTTATAGCATTTTACTATTGTCCAACACTTTAGTTTTAGAGTGAATTGCAAGATTTCTAAAACAACAACTCTGGAGGCATTGTTTATTTAAGAGCACAAGATAGCCAGGGGCAAATGTCATTAATAGTGCCATGTTTTATGTGATCAATCAGTCTAGGTAACAGTAAACAGATGAGTACAGTGGCAGATACTAAATAGGCCTTTTTTCTTCTAACATTATACCAAATTAGATAGTAACAAATAAAATAATATCAGAGTTAAACTATATCAGTTTTATTGAATATTAAGTCAACTTAAACCTCTATTATTGAAATATCTGTATATAATTTGAGTGTAGGGTTTTGTTTTGTTTCCAAGGTGGCAGTTCAATTTTCCAGTATTTGCCGGTATTTTCCAGTATTTGCCGGTATTTACCGGTAAATGCCACCGGCATGGAAAATACTCATATTTGCCGGCATTTTGCCAACCTTGGCAAATTGGGAGATTTTTAATCAGTTATGTGATGAAAAATTAGAACCTGAAGTTTTCAAAACGGCAGATGATATACAAGCTTTTACTGATGAATTGATTCATATAGCTGAAAAATATATTCGCGATCCAATAGAAATAGACCTTGGTTTAATAATAAAGTTGAAAATTCGATTAATAAAAGAAAATCTGCCTTACTGAAATTTATAGAGAACCAACAAAAGAAAATCTTATCCATGCCAAATATATGCGATCTAAAGCTCGCAAAACAATAAAATTAGCCGAAAAATATATTGGCAGCAATACGTCTCCAAACTTAACTTTAGGACTGCAGCAAAGACATTATTGGATATGATTCGAAAATTTAGTGGCAAACACAAGACTAATAAACATGACCACATTAAATCAAACGGACATATATGTTCAACGACCAAAACCATTCCCAATTACTTGGAGGAAAATTTTCAATAAACCCTTCCAGCTCAAATGATTCAGAAACTTTTAAAAATATAAAACAAAAACAAGAGAAAAAGAATTTGATTTTTTCATCGTTAAATCACGAAATATATAGTTTACCCTTTACTGCTAAAGAATTGTTAGATGCTCTCCAGAAATCGCACGATACTGCTGTAGGTCCTGATGATATTCACTATCACATTCTACAACATTTTCCCAACAAGGCATTGGAAACATTATAAAATATTAAAAATGCTATTTGGATCACTGGAAAATTCCCAAATTACAGGAGAAAAGCAACAATTATTCCTATTCCAAAACCAAATAAAGTTCACACTGAATCCACGAACTATAGACCAATTGCTTTGACAAGTTGTTTATGTAAAACAATGGAGAGAATGATTAACGATAGGCTGGTTTTGGTCTAAGAGTCAAACCAGCTTATCACAAAATTTCAAGCTAGATTCAGATAAAAATAACTCTACAAATGATCATTTCATTCGTTGAGGATCTTTTATACGTGATATCTTTGTTTAAAAAGAACATGTCGTAGCTATATTTTCTGACGTTGAAAAAGACTAGGGTACTACTTGGAAGTACGGCCTCATGAAAGATTTACATACCAAAGGCCTTAAAGGCCGATTACCACTTTTTATTCAAAATTTCTTATCAAATCGATCATTTAATGTCCGCTTAGGTAAAACATTATCGGGCATGTTTGAACAAGAACAAGGAAGCTTTTTGTCACCTTCTTTGTTCAGCATTAAAATTGATCATATTGTTAAGTATTTGTTGGTTTGTTCTCGGGTATTACGGCCCAGTCGACACTATTTAGGTCATTTTTGAGCCAGTCAGTTTACTTATCCACACTTTTCCTGCCCCGCCTTATACGTAAGCGGTTAACCAGTTTAGTGCACATTCTTTTGCCTGAAACTGAGAAAATTTGTTATCTTTCAGTTTCAAAAGAAATCAAATTTTGTTTGCGTCGAAGTCATGTTAATATTTGTTGAAATGAATTAGCTGATTTGGAAGCAAAATCGGCATTATCCTTAACAATAAATTTAAAGATTCCCGACTCCAATTTTAAATCAAACATCCATAAATATATTGCAAAAAATATCAATCTATTTAAGAAAAAGAAATCGATAATAAATTGAATGAAATCAAACCAAATTTTAACAGAAAATGTGTGTTTTCTCATTATTGTAGAAAATATCAAACTAAAATAACAAGATGTCGAATTGGACACACTAGACTCACTCATTCTTTCTTATTAAAATGAACAAGCACCTTTCTGTGTATCTTGTAACGAACCATTTACAGTTGAACATTTTCTAATTTCATTTATAGAATATAATCATATTCGCCCAAAATATTTTAATGTTAGAAATATAAACGATATTTTTAACAACACTTATATAAATTAATCAATATCCTTAAAGAAATTGGACTTTTTAACAAACTGTAATAATTAATTTTAGCTTTTTTATTTTATAAATGAACATATCAATCTTACATTTGTTTAATTTCTAGTTGGTTTTAGTCATATGCCCTTTTAGGGTTCAGCGTATATACATAAAATATCCATCCACCTAACCCAGTGCGATGTAAACCAAAAGAAAGTTGCTACATTTCTCATCTTATTCATAACATTTCTGGTTACAGGCAATTGCGACGAGAACAGTAAAAGTGAAAAATGTTATATGTTATTATAAAGGATATTGGAGTCATTGACATCACTAGCTTGTTTATGAATAGGTGAACATACGGACGGGTGGACGGACGATTGTTACGAACGGACATTTATGTGACAAGTTATCAGCATAACAACTACATAAGTGGCAAAATCAAAAATGTTATATGTTATTATAAAGGATATTGGAGTCATTGACATCACTAGCTTGTTTATGAATAGGTGAACATACGGACGGGTGGACGGACGATTGTTACGAACGGGCATTTATGTGACAAGTTATCAGCATAACAACTACATAAGTGGCAAAATCTCTTACGCGGCAAGCCATCTAAGAGCAAATAAATACCACTTAAATGCCAATTGTACGAAATAAATCATATTTGTACTCAGAAATGACTAGTAATTTGGCAAACTGTGCACACTTTTGGCCACCTAAATGGCCAGACATTAGTACTCGCCCGGACGTTAGTACTGATGGACCGACGGACGTTGAGATGGACGCCAGACGCCTAGCTATTTGTCTCGAGCCTTATTAAAACGATTAATCTCTATTTAAAACGGTTGTTACATAACATACATTGTTGCGGATATTGCGGCGAGAAATGTTACAAAAGTGAAAAATGTAGTTTCGTTCCTTTGGCTTTACCGCCCTTCCAAGATTAATTCACTTATTTCGAGCCGATCGTAAATCAGAGATGTGCAAAAACAAAAGGACCCGGAGACAAAACACCTGGACTTGGCATCTCATATGTGAAACCGAGAAATGCAATTAATTCGGCATTTTCTGATCAACCATAGCTGCGGTACACTTAAGATAACCGTGGAAAGGTGGTAAACCTCCAGTCAAGAAAATAACTTTACCTGTGCTATTAGTTCATTGTCGTAGCCAAACGCTTGCAAAAGCAATTTAAAACTATTTGAGTAAAAGTTATTACATTTCTTCCATATTTGTAGACATTGTGGAGAAAGTCTAAAGAACGTGAGAAATGTAATACTTTCAACTAGCTTCTGATATAATGGGCCGGTTTCCCTGATGGTGGATGGTTCGTTCGTCCCATAGGGTATCATCAGTTCAGTATCAGTTCCTTAGTGCTGAAGTTGATACTGTGGTGACGTCAGTACTCAAGTACTGGTACTGATTTAAATAACTATATGATATCTTTACTTTTTGCAGTATAAAATTCAAATGTTTCTAAAACTACGACTGACTTGTCAGGTGAGACATGCGGATTTGGTTGCCACTTTTTGTTATGTTTTAAATTTTGCAAGTATCGCTACATTGGACATCTCCTTCCTGAAGCCCGGGACTTCCGTGGAGTGTAGGTCATGTTTGCTGATGTTGGCTCGGTGGGGGACGCCTATAAGTTCCAGGGTAGGCGTCTCTTGCCTGCTGCCTCCAGTTGAGCTGTCTCATAGGCTACGTCGGTCGGTGTGTGCTCGGAGGGGGTGGGGGGGGGGGGTGTGCTGTGTCTGCCGGGTCTTGTACATCATCCGTTTCGATTTCAAAACTTTGGGGTCTAAACACACTGATGAAGATTAAATATCAGAAAGGCCTCTGTGTCACTTGATGTGGTATAGTTACGCCTTAATATAAATGAAAATATATGTGAGTGAGTGTTTGAGTTTTACGTCCCACCAACAGCGAATGTCATACGGAGACGGGACCTCGGTTTAAAGACTCATCCGAAAGTCTGGAGAAGCCGGGATAGATCCTGTGATCACTGGTTTACATGGCGAGTAGCGTAACCACTACACTTCTAAAAAAGTATATGTAAAGGGTCGTACTATCAATCCAATTTCAGAAAATATTTGTCTTTCCCGTGTTATGTATGCTTCAAAATAGTCAAATACTAACCCCGTGCGATGTACAAAATTCTAACACAGCGCGCCTATATAGGCAATGGAAAATAACTGTGTTTTATTCTACAACAAATCACGACAAGGAAGAGCGTGATGAGTGACGTCATTAAAACTGCAAATTTATGACGTCACTAGTCGATTTCCTTGACGTTAGACGGTGTAACGTCATTTTCTCGCATCGAAAACGTTAAAAAAGGATATAAATACATGCGTTTCAGTCGATAATTTTAGCGGGATTTCTTCTAACAATGGCGAAAGTTTGTGAGATTTTGAAGGAAACAACAACATTATTGCCGATTTTCAGTGTGTTAGAATCGAAATAGATCAGCTCTTGTCTGTGATTTGTTGAGTAATAAATCATAAATCACGCGCTCGTGATTTGATATACTTTACAACTAACCTCCAAACTGTGATTTATTACTCAACAAATCACAGTTAAGGCTGATCTATTTCTTAAATATATAAAAAGTTCTTACATTTCTCACCTTATTTTATCTGTTTATTAGTTTATGTGACAAGAAATGAAACAAAAGTGCGGAATGTAACATTTTATTACATTTCTCACTTTTATTACATTTCTTGTCGTAACAAAGCAGCAGTTCACATGAGCATCACATCATTTGCTAATTCAAAGAGAAAATGCTTTGGTGAACAAGCAGATGAGCGCATATTACGTTAACATGACCATGCAAAATAGTACCTCCTTTTATTGTTCATGGTAGCATGTGATATTTTTGAGGTAGGCCTCACAGATACACACGTAATGGAAAGGCTTTAAACCTTTATGGGAAAGCTTTAATTGTTTCTGACCACTGCTTAAAGTGCCAAAGCATTTTTACGCACAAACGTAAAATGCCTGTGCTGAAAGATGCTTAAGATGGACGCAATTTAAGCGTCTGCGTAAACAGGACTAGACTTTAAAAGGCAGCAGAGGAAAACCTGGGTCATTCTCTGTCTGACTTCTGAATGGTTAACATCAATTCTAATAATCTGATTGGCTGTAAACTGAGAGCTATTGTGACATCACAATGATTGGCATATGTTTGAAGCTAACCTTATTATCTAACATATGTAACACAAGGCGTACTCCATAATTGGTTCAAATAGACAAACAAAACAATTTAGTTATGATTAATTTATAATTTCTTTTTTAGGGCCCCGCACTGAACGTGTGGGTGCCCTATAGTAATCACTCTGTCCGTCCGTCTGTCTGTCTGTCCGTACACACAAATGGATAGATAGGTGGCTATGAACTTGGACAGAATCAATGTAAGTCAATGAGAGAAAGTGCGATTTATTCCGTTAGACACATAAAAGGTCTGTTATGTGGTTAAAATTAGCCACCTAAGTATCAATCTTGCTCAAAATAGCCACATAAGTATCCATTTGTGAGAACGTCCGTCCGTCTGTCCGTCTGTCCGTCCACAAATTTTTTTATCCTCCATAACTTTTTATTATTCCTGGATGGATTTAAATATTACTTGGCATCATTCTGTCCGTCCGTCTGTCTGTCTGTCTGTCTGTCCGTCTGTCCGTCTGTCCGTCCACACATTTTTTTATCCTCCATAACTTTCTTATTCCTGGATGGATTTAAATATTACTTGGCAGAAATGTTAACCATAATGTGATGGAGTGTTGCGCGCAAGACTCAGGTCCGTACCTCAAAGGTCAAGGTCATACTTAGAGGTTAAAGGTCAAAAAAGGGTCTTTCCTGTGTCCAATTAATAACTTTGTTATTATTCCTGGATGGATTTAAATATTACTTGGCAGAAATGTTAACCATAATGTGACGAAGTGTCACACGCAAGACCCACAGCCGTACCTCAAAGGTCAAGGTCATACTTAGAGATAAAAGGTCAAAAAAGCGTCTTTTTCATTGGGTCCAATCTATAACTTTCTTATACCTGGATGGATTTAAATATTACTTAGCAGAAATATTAACCATAATGTGACAGTGTGTCACGCGCAAAACCCAGGTCCGTACCTCAAAGGTCAAGGTCATACTTAGAGGTGAAAGGAAAAAAAAACGTCTTTTTTAACATCAACATTTTCCTACTCCTCTGATAGCGCTGCCGGGGCCCTAGTCAGTTTCACTGACAGCTCTAGTTCTTTTTCTTTTTTTTGAATTACAAAAAAACAAATTATCATAAAAGTTAATTTAAATAGCATATTTAGTTCTAATATAATAAACAAACAAATTAAAGCTTCACAGTTTTTTAGAAAAATTATCAGTTGGAAAACATCTTCTGCTTCTTCGTCTTCTGATAGATGAATAAATAAATAAACAAGAGGGCCAAGATGGCCCTGAATCGTTCACCTGATTTCAAAGATGTCAAATAGTGTCCGAAAGTTCTGGTGGCCATCGTATTCATCAGAGGAGAACAATTTTAGATTATTCGGTGGAGGGTGACCTTAAGAAACAGTCCTGTGAAGTTTAAATCAAATTTCCCCGAGGGGTTTTGAGGAGTTGGCATTTAAATCAAATTGCTGACCGTTTACTATTTTTTAGCTCTGGCGGACATTTCGTTCATCCGAGCCACATGATTTTGCTATTTTGGTAGTGGGTCATATAAGTGAAATTCTTATGACATTGGCCCAATGATTTAGGAGGAGTTGGCATCTAAAGCAACTTGTTGATATTTTTCTATTTTTAGCTCTGGTGGCCAAGTTATTTATCCAAGCCAAACGATTTCAGCTTATTTAGTAGAGGGTCACCTATGTAATATTCCTATTAAGTTTGACTGACATTAGCCCATAGGTTTGGGAGGGGTTGTCGTTTGAAGATCTTTCTATTTTTAGCTCTGGTGGCGATCTTCTTCACCAGAGCGGAACGGTTGTAACTATTTTGGAGGAAGGTCACCTAAGCACAATTCCTATGAGGTTCGATTGAAACTGGCTAAAGGGTTTAGGAGGAGCTGGCATTTGAAGCAAACCGTTGATGTTTTTTTTTTTTTTTTTTGTTCTATTTGAGCTCTGGCAGCCATTTTGCTAATCGAAGCGAAACCGTTTAAGTAATTTTGGTAGAGGGTCGCTTAAGCAACATTCTTATGAAGTTTGAATGAACATGCTTCAAGGCTTAAGGAGAAATTATCGTTTAAAACATTTTTATTTTTAGCTCTGGCAGCCACTTTGCTCATCCGGGAGGAACCATTTTAGCTATTTTAGTTAGAGGGTCACATAAGCAACATTCTTATGATTGCCTGAAATTGGTCAAAGGATATATGAATTGGCGTTATAAATCTTTCTATTATAGCTCTGGCCGCCATCTTGTTGATCGGAGCAGAACGATTTTAGCTATTGTTATAGAGGGTCACCCACCTACGCAACATTCTAAAGATTGATTGAAATTGGCCTAATGGTTTAGGAGGAGTTGGCATTTAAATAAAGTATTGACGTTTTTCTATTTTTAGCTCCGATGGAAATTTTGTTCATCGAAACATAACCGTTTTAGCTAGTTTGGCAGAGGGTCATGTATGCAACATTCCCGTGAAGTTTGAATGAAATTGGCCCTAAACTATAGGCGGAGTTGTCGTTTAAATATTTTTCTATTTTTAGCTCGGATGGCCATTTTGTTCGTTGGAGCGGAACGAATTTAGCTATATTGGAAGAGGGTCACCTTAGCGAAATTTCTATGGAGCTTGTTTGAAATACAATAGGTTGGTTTAGGAGGAGTTGGCACGTATAATAGAAGTAAAACAAAGATCAGGAATCAATACAATTAACTTACTCCACCCATCAAAGACACCAAAGGTAATGACACACAAACATTAAGCGACCAGACCATAATGGAAACCTAAACAAAGGAAGGCCATAACTTTCCCACAAAATACAAAATGCCAAATGGCCATCCAAAATAAAAAGACACAAGTGATACACACAGTAAGTAACAAACAACAACATAAATAAACCGCCACAGAAGAACCGCCTTGGAACGGTCAATGGGAAGAATTCCACTGGGGGGCTTAAATCGATTTTACATGGCCATAATCCTCGCCCTTACCTCTGTCGCGGTATACACTAATTTTGTTTAGTCCGCATGAAGGCTTCCTAACTCATCAGTGTAACATTTCCGAGAACATTGCCTACTGTTGAAGCCGCACGACGGACGACGCACGATGGACATTTGCCGACCACAATAGCTCACCATGAGCACTTCGTGTTCAAGTGAGCTAGAAAATAGTTTAGGTCGTAGTACCAAAGCATTAATCCAAAATCATTAGTCCATAGACAAAATGGCAAATATCAATGTTTCAGATCAACAGACATGTACTCAAGAAGAGTGTAATCAGGCGTCCGCGGATAGTAAGCATTACTTGAAAGCAAGCTTCGCCCACCATGCCCATCGACCCGAACGAAGAAAAGGTGCAAATGCCGAGAAGGGTATGTCCAAGATTTTGGAAGTCTTCCTATGCGTATCCAACTTTGGGCGACCGCCGTATCCGATTTACCTGTAATAATATTGGCGGCGAAATGTAAAGAAATATATAACGACACTTTAGTTTTTATTTCATAAAATAAATTTGTAAATAATTACAAAATTTTTGCTGGAAAATTTCGAAACTTCATTTATTCACGAATATGCTGATATTATTTTCATATTTTTTGGACAAAAATTTGCTATACCTTTTGTTGATTGTTTTAGGTGCCTATCGAAATGATTAAAATATATAGTAAAATGTCCATTTCTCTCCTAGGGTTTATTAACAAAAAATAAAAAAAGAGATTTAAATACCATGTTTGGAAAAAAGTTGCTGGGAAAAAAACGTAGATGTGATAATTATGAACGATTTAGTTTTTGTTTCAATTAAATAGAATGAAAATTGCTATGTCCTTTTGGCATTTTGTTAGTAGTGGTATTCTTTTTTTTTCTTCTAAAATTCTGATTCGGAAATTATCGGAAGACAGCGGAAAATATCGAGTTATAATTCGGGACCAGGCCTTAACAGTTTTTGTACCGGAAACCCCTCAATGGGTGATTGGCAAACAGTGCAGGCCAAGATCAGAACGTGGCGTCTGATCAGAGCCCACAATGTTTGCAAAATGTTCAGCCAGTTTTCAAATAAATCTGTGAAGAAAACACAACTTGACGCCCCTAAATATTTAAATGAACTCCTGCTGTATAAAAGAAGGGAGATTCCATTTGGTACAAAAAGGGTTAATAGCTACAATTATCTATTAATTAGCGGAGCAGAAAAATATTATGATTGCAGTTTGTTTGGTAATTATGATGTCTCCTTTGTGTCTTGTTGTTTTTCAAGTAGGTGTTAATTAGAATAAGCCCTTCTTGAATATTATACGGAAGGGAGAGAATGATTCATGATCAATCTATGGAAAGAATTTCCTAGGGTGCAGAATGTGTTCGAATCAGTCATGGTAAACGAGCAATTGATGTTCGAGCTAGCGAAGTTTCACGGTATATGTTTTTGCATGTATTACCAAAAATACGTTTATAATTTGGTTGTAGGAATAAAAGTCACAGGAAAAAAATTCCGCGCACCAATAAATTTGACCCTCTTAAACCTCACTTTTATATAATAGACCAGGGGCGTTCACAGTATAGTAAATTCCTATATTAAGACCACCTTTTGGACTGTTCAAAAGTGGTCTTTAAGAACATTTTTGAACAGTCTCAAAGGTGGACCCTGACCAGAGGTTAATTAGTGCAGAAAACACGAAGAAAGATAAAGTGCAGCCTTAAAAAGTGCAGCCTTCAAAATAAGCTTTCTAAAGCAGATTTAGTCATAATTTTAGGTGGTCTGAATTGCGGAATTTCACTGTATTTTCCTTATTTCTGCTCCGAGTCATACATGTTGGGTACTCGTTACTTGCCGGGGCGGTTCTAATCTTAATTTTTGAAAATATCAGACTTTTTTATCTGCATATATTTATGTATATATAAATAGGCGTGTCTTCGTAATGTAGGGCATAAACAGGTTTTCTTTCGCATGGTATTATATAATGTTTGCATATAATTGGTGGACCAGTGAAAGCCCATATCAGATGCGGCATATGTTCTGGGTCTGGACTATTCACGTATAGTCAGTATCATATAGGTTATTGTTATACAGAACCATTGATCTAGATCTGGTCTGAACTTTTTCCTTATTCGGAAAATAATGATATATGAGCCTGCGCATGACAAACCTGCAAAAGGACCATTGCAACCAGCAAACCTGAGATGTGCACAGTCTGATCACAGTTTTTGCTGTTTGAATGAGTCTTTTAAGGCATCCGGATTAACCAGAGAGCAACACGGGAAGACTGACCAGACTGAATGTAATTGCAGGTTGATCTGTGTCTTCGCTGGTTGTACAAATCTTATTGTAGGTTTTAACACACACAGGACCATATGTTTTGTGGAAGACCTTTAACCCTTAAGATGCCAAGAAAAACTGCATCTGAAAATATTGTCATTTTATGTCGTGTGCTTCATACTTGCTAACATTCGCAAACATTTGACACGCATGCAAACAGTGTAGATCCCGATCAGACTGCTCCTCATGTAGCAGTCTGCTCGTTTTGCAACAAACCAGCTGACAACAAAGACGAGAATTGTTGTAATTGGCATCTTAAGGTTTAAGTAAATTTATGTTTTTTATAATTCAGCCAAACTGTTTATTGCGATATCCAGGACAAGCAATAATTGCCCCTAAGGGATAGGTAAATAACCCTTTCACCCCCGACTTTCTGAAGTGCATTCTTTCGCCTTCTTATTAGGAATTGATATTTTTTTTTAAATAATGTTTAAGATCAAGAGCACACTGGACATTAGAGCTACTTGTTCAGATATATTTCTCTGAGTATAATTCTGGCAAACCGTGTTGATCCTGATGAGACGGTGCATTTTGAGCCTCATATGGATCTACACTGTTTGCATAGGTATATGAACCGATCTACAAGGTTGGAAGGTTTAAGCCATAAACTTCTGGGATCAGCAGCGTAATGGCTCGGTCAACACTATTTTGGTCATATTGAACCTGTTACTTTATCTATTCATACTATGAGTAATGGTACCCAGAACACGACATTGAAATGAAATCTCAAGCCCTGCCGCCCAATGAAACCAAATAGGGTGGTTCATGAGCATGGAGGTCCGACCTGCATACTTTAGTTTGTTATACTGAAGGTTTAACATGTCCGTCTACACTATATAGTCATTTTGGAGACATTGCTTTTTATTAATAAAGCAGCGTCCAGGTGATGCGCAAATAAACAGGTAACCTTTGTATTTATCCTCTCTTTCGTGGAAGATAATCGGTAAACTCCGCTGGTCAATAAAGCAAGGTAATTCGTGAGGATTATCAATCAGGAGAGAAAACTGGATTATGCCCCTTGATCTCAGTGGACCTTCAAAGTTCCATATGGGCTTTCCATTGGCAAACATATCAGAAATAATTCTGGAAATGGCCACATTGTACGGATCAACAAGATCATGCTGCCTCCCATAGAACTTCTTAAGTGTTGATACCATTTTTTATTGATACCCCAGGCATAGCAACCTGGTGATGAGCACCTTCCCACGTTCCATAAAGTCCTGATGCTTGGAACAGGCTCTAGCATAACGGATTAACTGTGAAACGTAAACTTCATATGCTGGTGCAGACGGGATATTACTGCTCAGGAAGGGAAAGTTAACGATGGGAAAATTGAAGTTATCTCGTTACCGTACAACCTAGTAGTGAGCTTCCCGTTGTCAATATAGAGATAATAATCCAAGTATGAGGAGGAAGTTGCAGTCTCTGTTGTTTCCTTAATTTCAAGTTCACGTGGATAGATGAATTCCAAGTACTCTGCGAATTTAGCATTTTTCAGAGACAATAAATCATCTATATATCTGTAGGTGAAAATGAAGTGTTGTGCAAGGCGTTTCTTGCCTGCTTTGAGGAGCCCTTGTACAAACTGCGCCTCATACGAGTACATGATTAAGTCGGCAAGCAACGGTGCAAAATTAGTACCCATTGGTATGCCACTTGTTTGCTGAAATAATAGGCCACTGAACTCCACGAAAATATTGTCAATTAGATATTCCAGCATCCTTATGGCATCTGCATCAGTGTACTTTTGTGGTGCATCAGAGTGATCTCGAACGAAGTATGTGCCTTTGTAGCCAAGGACAACATACTGGTGGAAAAAAAAACATTGGTTTATGATTTCCTTGAGTTTTTTTTATTGAGATTTTAATTTATCATGAGGAATAGGTGTGTAGAGTGTTGAGAAATCGAAAGATTTTATGCTGTTTACTGAGAGAAAAGACTATGACTGAAGATGTTCTAGAAACTTTTTGGAGTTTTTCCAGATCCACTTCTGATTCACATCACTCCTGGCATATGCAGTGTCACAATATTTCTGAAAGCCATCTTTAACTGCAGTATAGATTCGTGTTAGGATCTGTAAAAGAGGCTTGGTTGAGCACTTATATCTCTGCTTGTACGGATTCTTGTGAAGCTTAGGAATTCAGTACAACTTTGGAAGTTCCATATCTTCCTCTGGGAGTGAAATTCCAAACGAAAGCATCACCGATTGGTGGTTATGCAGAATTTCATCTTTGGACAAAGAAGAAAGATAATATGTTGGGTTGCCTGTCATAGTGCTCAAACCAAGCTCTTCTTTTTTAGAAAATAAATAAATAAATAAACAAGATGTTCCAGAGGGCCCTAATTCGCTCACCTGAGTGTCAGTGTCTCTTGTACATTATATTTTTAGCTCTTGTGGCCACCTTTTTACCAGAGCGGAGCAATTTTAGCTATTCGGGAAGGGAGACACTTAGGCAACATTCATATGAAGTCTGAGTCAAATTGGCCCAAGGGTTTAGGAGCAATTTACGTTTCAGTATGTTTATCTCTGACAGCCAACTTGTTCACCAGAGCAGAACGATTTTAGTTATATATTTAGGGATCCACCTAGGTTACATGCGTGTGAAGTTTGAATCAAATTGGTCCAAGGGTTAAGGAGGAGATCGCATTTGAAGCAAATTCACGACGAATTCTATTTTTAGCTCTGGTGGCCATTTTGCTCATTGGAGCAGAACCGGTTAAGCCATCTTGGTAATGTTTCACGTCAGCAATATTCCTGTGAAGATTGAATGAAATTGGCCTAAGGGTACAGGAGGGGTTGTCGTTTTTTTTTTATTTTATTTTTAGCTCTGGTGGCCATCATATGGATCAGAGCTGAACGATTTTAGCTACCGTGATAGGGAGTTACCTAGGAATTTACGATGTTTTAATATTTTATCTCCGGCGACCATGTTTCTCATCGGAGCGGAGCCGTTTTAACTATTTTGGTAGAGGGTCACCTAAGCAACATTCCTGCGAAGTTTGAATGGAATCGGCCCAAGGGTACAGCAGTTGTCGTTTAAAGATTTGTCTATTTTTAGCTCTGGCGGCCATCGTTTCATCGAAGCGGAATGCTTGAAGCTATTTTTGTAGGGAGCCACCAAGGCATCATTCCTGCGAAGTTTGAATCAAATTGGCTTAAGGGTGTAGGAGGAGTTCGTGTTTGAAGCAAATTTACGATGTGTTTCTACTTAAGCTCTGACGGACATTTTGCTTAGTGGAGCAGAACCGTTTTATCAAATTTGGGGAGGGTTACAGAAGTAACATTCCTATGAGGTTTGAATACAATATACACAAGAGTACAGGAGCTGTCGTGTAAAGACTTTTTCTATTTTGCCATCGGAGCAGAACGATTTTAACTATTTCGGTAGGGAGTCACATTCCTCTGAAGTTTGAATCAAATTGGCTCAAGGGTTTAGGAGGAGTTCGCGTTTTAAGCAAGTTTACGATGTTTTCTTTTTTTAGCTCCAGTGGCCACTTTGCTCATTGGTGCGGAACCGTGTTAGCTATTTTGATAGAGGGTCTCCTAAGCAATGTTCCTGTGAAGTGTGACTGGAATTGGCCGAAGGGTACAGATGAAGTTCTCGTTTGAATACTTTTTTCTAATTTAGCTTTGGCTCCCATCTGGTTCATCGAAGCGGAAAGATTTTAGCTAATTTTCTTTTCGGAGAGACATATTGTTTTTCCCCCGGGCGTCTGTCTGTCTGTCTGTCCGTCCGTCTGTCCGTCCGTCTGTCTGTCTCACATTCGTGTCCGCTCTATAACTTGAAAACCGTTCAAGCTATCTTCATAACTATTCATCAGCATTAGACGACGTGCAGTGCGCAACAACTATAACTCTCGCATTTATACTTTTTGAATTATCTCCCTTGGAAGTTTGTCGGTATGTATATATGTATGGGCAAATTGTGTCCGGTCAATAACTTTCTTATTTTCAGATGGATTTTAAAATTACTTGGCTGAAATATTAACAACCATAAGACAATGTGTGGTGCGCATGAGGCAGGTCGTTATCTCAAAGGTCAAGGTCATACTTAGAGGTAAAAAGTCACAAAAGGGGTCTTTTTTCGTGTTTGGTCAATAACTTTCTTATTTTGAGATGGATTTTAAAATTAGATTGCAGAAATATTAACAACCATGATGATGTGTGGTGCGCATGAGGCAGGTCGGTAGCTCAAACGTCAAGGTTATACTTAGAGGTCAAAGGAGGTAAAAAAGGGGCCTTTTTCGTGTTTGGTCAATAACTTTCTTATTTTGAGATTGATTTTGAAATCGCTTGACAGAAATGTTAACCAATATAAGACGATGTGTTGCAAGCATGACCCAGGTTGGTACCTCAAAGGTCAAGGTCTTAATTAGAGATCAAAGGTAAACAAGAGGCTCAATGAGCCTAAACCGCTCACCTGAGGAACTTAAGTTTTAACAATTCACAGACTTTACTACTAAATCTGCTAATAGAATCCAGCCCATTGACCCTTACAGGATATAAGTCATGATTATTGCATTGCATTCCAAGTTTGAGACTTCTAGCTTCTATAGTTCCTGAGAAATCTTTGACGAAAATTTAACATTGGTCAAAATGGAGAGAAAGAAGAATGAAAGAACAGATGAACAAATAAGCTGAGAAAGCCCAATGTCTCTTACACAAAATAAGTCATCATTATTCTATTGAATACCAAATTTGATGCTTCTAGCTTTTATAGTTCCTGAGAAATCTTTGATTAAAAATTTAACATTGGTCTATTATCTCTATATGGAGAGAAAGAAGAATGAAGGAACAAATGAACCAGTCTAGCTCCAAAACCTAATGCAGCCTTTCCCTTTGCCCAATGTTGCTACACATAAAATTTAAACAAGATTGGTCGACTGCCTTCTGAGATATGCTTCATTGAAAGTGTGGAAGACGGATGGACGGACGACAGACGACGGACTCCGGAGCCTTGGTATACTATCGGCTCACTGGAGCCTTTGGCTCAGGTGAGCTAAAAATTCAAGTCGCTATTTCTGTCACAACATTTTCCCTACGTTAAGTCTATGGGCAAATTTTTTGTCTCTCAAGGTCACGTAACTCCGAGGTCAATATTCCGATTCGGCCCAAAATCGAACTTAACCGAGATTTTATGCCTGTCCTCGTTACCTGCAAGTTTGAAGCTGATATGAATAAAAATAAAGTTGCTATCGTGGTCACAACGTATTTTTTTATGCTCAAGGGCAGGTAACTCCAAGGCAAATATTCCGATTCGGCCCAAAATCGAACTTAACCGTGATTTTATGTCTGTCCTCGTTACCTGCAAGTTTGAAGCTGATCTGAAAAAAATTCAAGTCGCTATGGTAGTCGCAACATTTTCCCTAATTAAGTCTATGGGCAAATTTTTTTGTCGCTCAAGGTCACGTAACTCCGAGGTCAATATTCCGATTCAGCCCAAAATTGAACTTAACCGAGATTTTATGCCTGTCCTCGTTACCTGCAAGTTTGAAGCTGATATGAATAAAAATAAAGTTGCTATCGTTGTCACAACGTATTTTTTTTAAGGTCAAGGACAGGTAACTCCAAGGCAAATAATCCGATTCGGCCCAAAATCGAACTTAAACGAGATTTTATGTCTGTCCTCGTTACCTGCAAGTTTGAAGCTGATCTGAAAAAAATTCAAGTCGCTATCGTAGTCACAACATTTTCCCTATGTAAAGTCTATGGGCAAATTTTTTGTCGCTCAAGGTCATGTAACTCCGAGGTCAATATTCCGATTCGAACTTAACTGAGATTTTATGCCTGTCCTCGTTACCTGCAAGTTTGAAGCTGATCTGAATAAAAATAAAGTTGCTATCGTGGTCACAACGTATTTTTTTATGCTCAAGGGCAGGTAACTCCAATGCAAATAATCCGATTCGGCCCAAAATCTAACTTAACCGAGATTTTATGTCTGTCCTCGGAACCTGCAAGTTTGAAGCTGATCTGAAAAAAATTCAAGTCGCTACCGTAGTCACAACATTTTCCCTATGTAAAGTCTATGGGCAAATTTTTTGTCGCTCAAGGTCATGTAACTCCGAGGTCAATATTCCGATTCGAACTTAACTGAGATTTTATGCCTGTCCTCGTTACCTGCAAGTTTGAAGCTGATCTGAATAAAAATAAAGTTGCTATCGTGGTCACAACGTATTTTTTTATGCTCAAGGGCAGGTAACTCCAATGCAAATAATCCGATTCGGCCCAAAATCTAACTTAACCGAGATTTTATGTCTGTCCTCGGAACCTGCAAGTTTGAAGCTGATCTGAAAAAAATTCAAGTCGCTACCGTAGTCACAACATTTTCCCTATGTTAAGTCTATGGGCAAATTTTTTGTCGCTCAAGGTCACGTAACTCCGAGGTCAATATTCCGATTCGGCCCAAAATCAAACTTAACCGGGATTTTATGCCTGTCCTCGTTACCTGCAAGTTTGAAGCTGATCTGAATAAAAATAAAGTTGCTATCGTGGTCACAATGTATTTTTTCATGCTCAAGGGCTGGTAACTCCAAGGCAAATAATCCGATTCTGCCCAAAATCGAACTTAACCGTGATTTTATGTCTGTCCTCGTTACCTGCAAGTTTGAAGCTGATCTGAAAAAAATTCAGGTCGCTATCGTAGTCACAACATTTTCCCTATGTTAAGTCTATGGGCAAATTTTTTGTCGCTCAAGGTCACGTAACTCCGAGGTCAATATTCCGATTCTGCCCAAAATCGAACTTAACCGAGATTTTATGCCTGTCCTCGTTACTAGCTACAACGATGACAACATTTTCCCCATGTTAAGTCGATAGGCAATTTTTCGGGCGCTCAAGGGGACGTAACTCTTGAGTGAATTATCTGATTCGGCCCAAAATCGAACTTGACCGAGATTTTATGCCTGTACTGGTTATCTGCAAGAATGAAGTTGATTAGAAAAAAATTGACGGAGCTAGAGTGATGACAAGCTTTTTCCTATGTGAAGTCTATGGGAGCTAGATGTTGCCATGGCAACCAGAGTTCCACTCAGATCTGCCTGAAAACCTAATGAAGCCCTTCCACTTGCCCAATAATGCGACACATGAAATTTGATCAAAGTTGGCCAAGTAGTCTTTAAGATATACATTTTTGAAATTCCCATTAACCCTAATGCAAAAACACACAAGGGCAGGTAACTCCTAAGTGAATGATCCGATTCTGCCAGTTATCGAACTTGACCGAGATTTCATGGCTGTGCTGGTTATCTGCAAGAATAAAGCCAATCTGAAAATAATTGAAGCAGCTACGGTGATGACAACATTCTCCCCATGTTAAGTCAATAGGCAATTTTTTCAACGCTCAAGGGCACGTAACTCCTCAGTGAATAATCCGATTCAGCCCAAAATCGAACTTGATCGAGATTTCATGCCTGTCCTCGTTATCTGCAAGAATGAAGTCCATCAGAAAAAAATTGACGGAGCTAGAGTGATGACAAGCTTTTTCCTAACGCTCAAGGGCACGTAACTCCTGAGTGAATAATCCGATTCAGCCCAAAATCGAACTTGATTGAGATTTCATGCCTGTCCTCTTTATCTGCAAGAATGAAGACAATCAGAAAAAAATTGACGGAGCTAGAGTGATGACAAACTTTTTCCTATGTTAAGTCTATGGGAGCTATTTGTTGCCATGGCAACCAGAGTTCCAATCCGATCTGCCCGAAAACAGTATGCAGCCTTTCCCCCTACCTGATAATGCTTCACATGAAATTTGATCAAGATTGGCCCACTGGTTCCGGAGATATACTTCTTTGAAAGTGTGGACGACGGACGACGGACGACGACGGACGACGGACGACGGACGCCGGCTCGTGGTATACTAATACCTCACATGAGCCTTCGGCTCAGGTGAGCTAAAAAAGGGGCCTTTTTTCGGGTTTTGTCAATAACTTGCTTATTTTTAAATAAGAATTTGAAGTTGCTTGGCAAAAATGTTAACTTTCATGAGACGATGTGTTACATGCATGATTCAGTTGGGTACCTAAAATGTCAAGGTCATACAAAGAGGTCAAAGGTCAAAAAAGGGGCCTTTTTTCGTGTTCGGTCTAACACTTTCTTATTTTTAGATGGATTTTGAAATTGCTTGGCAGAAATGTTAACCACCATAAGATGATGTGTTGCACACATGACCCAGTTTGGTACCTCAAAGGTCAATGTCATACATAGCGGTTAAAGGTAAAAAGAGGCCTTTATGTGTTCTGTCAATAAGTTTCTTATTTTTAGATGGATTTTGAAATTACTTGGCAGAAATGTTAACCACCATAAGACGATGTGTTGCGTGCATGACCCAAGTTGGTACCTCAAATGCCAAGGTCGTACTAAGAGGTCAAAGGACAAAAATGGGCCTTTTTTAGTGTTCAGTCAATAACTTTCTTATTGGATAGATTGTGAAATTACGTGGCAGAAATGTTAACCATCATTAGACGATGCGGTGCACGCTAGACCCAGGTCGGTACCTCGAAGATCAAGGTCATACTAAGAGGTCAAAGGTAAAAAAAGGGACAGTCAATAACTTCCTTATTCTTTGATGGATTATGAAATTACTTGGCAGAAATGTTAACCATCATGTGACAATGTGTTGTACCTCAAAGGTCAAGGCCATACTAAGAGTTCAAAGGTAAAAACGGGCTTTTTTTGTGTACGGCCAATAACTTTTTTATTGTTCTGTTAACATTTTTAAAGTTACTATGCAGAAATGTTCTTCTTCATTAGTTGATGTGTTGCACACAAGACCCAGCTCAATACCTCCAATGTCAAGGTTATACTTAGAAGTCAAAAACGGGGGAGACATCTGTCTGTTTGTAGAAAAACAAATTCTAGTTTGATAGGGAGCTACCCAGACAACTTTCCTGTGACGTTTGAATCAAATTGGCCCAAGCGTTTAGGAGAAGTTCGCATTTAAAGCAAAGTGTTGTCGACTCACGACGGACGACGGGTATTGGCTGATCGCAATAGCTCACCATGAGCACTTCGTGCTCAGGTGAGCTATTTAAACGCAAAATGTTTAAATGAAAGAATTGCTTTATATTTTGATTTATAAGAAAACTTTCTTATTCATCATCATCATCATCATCATCATCATCATCATCATCATCATCATCATTATCTTCTTCTAGAAAACTAAAAATAAAAAAAAAATAGAATGGATTATTCACAGGCGGTCTAAGTACAATAAATAGAATCAAATAATCACAGCTTGACAAATGATGGAATGAATGAATAAATCTTATCAGATGTCCAGGCTTACCCCCATTCTAAACTCCAGTTTAGTGTTTTTCATGAAATAGATACATTCACAGAATGAAATTAACACACACAAGATACAAATCTAAACATGAAGTTTGGGTACACACGAAAACAATATACATTACTGACAACTATGTTACATCTTAACAAAATGTAAAGATTATATTAAAACACTATTTATGTCAATTATTCTTTGTAAGCTATGCATTTTAGACCCATCTATGAATTGTGTTATATCCAAAACCTTTTTATAACGAAGCGAGTACCAAAGAAGTATGCATGTAACAAATATAATTGGGCCCCGTCAAGCGATTTTGGTACTTATCGCCTATGCGAGCAGCGATGGTTCAGGCGAGCCTGCGCATCCGCGCAGTCTCGCCAGAACCTTCGCTGCTCGCTCATACAAGCAGTGAATCAAGAGGAACCTTCAGACAGAAAGCCATATCCCTGGCCCCTCTGGATGGCTGGGCATGCGCAGTTAAAATATGTCATGACGGAATGCTCGAAGATACAAATTCGCTTGGTGGGGCCCATATTATGATGCCCATTGCTAAAAGGCGTCTTTCTTAATTCTAGAACTAGAACTTTAAATATGAATTCTTATTTTTCCCTGTTTTAGTCCAAATATAGATTTAAGGTTCTCGTTAGAATTTCCTCAATTAGGCAGTTCTAACGAGCACCAACAATTTACTACAGAATGTGGATACTCGTTTGAACGGTCAGAAGGTGGTTCTAACGTGTACACACAAGGCATTCATTAGGACCTCCTCAATGAAGCGGATCTATTGAGGCGGTTCTAATGAGTACTAGAACTAGCATTTTACACATACAACGAGCACCCATAATATACTAAGGAGTGTTGGTACTCATTTGAACGGCCTCAATGAGGCCGTTCTAACGTGTAGCCTCAATGTGTTCATTGGAGGCGGATCTGTTGAAGCATTTCTAACGATACAAGAACTAACATTCTACGTAAAATCTTTGATTTTTCTTATTGTTATTTTTAGTACAAATATAGATTGTGGGTGCGCGTTAGAGCCGCATCAGTGAAGCTATTCTAACGAGCACTAACGATATAATATAGGGTGTGCGTTCTCCTTTGGATGGCGTAAATGAGGCGGTTCATTGAGGCGTTTCCAACGAGTACCCATTCTGTGTTTTTAGCGAATAAACGGGACGTTCTTTGCACGTCTGCTTATCAAACGTTAATTTTGTCCATGAGCTTTAACCAAATTCGATCCCTGTTATCCAAGTTTTTTTCCGAATTCTTTTGAAACATGTGTCCGTTAGACCCAGTCCTTATACTGGTGAAGGGCCGATCAGCATACCTATTCCAGTGACAAAAGGCAAGGCCTGTTCGCATCTATCACCAAAATAAATCCGCTTGTCATGAAATACATTGAGCACGTTATTGAATGCCTCAGCTAAATATGTATCCATTGCGAGATCAAAATCTTCAGTATGTTTGTATACTACATTTTCTCGGATTGCCTGTTTAAAACAAAAAGATAAAAAAAATCTATCGCGACTTGACTGCGCATCACCCCTTTACATGGTTCATAGTTCTTATCTGTCTTACATCTGCTTTCTTTGTTACAGTTTTCGTGTTTGTTCTGGTAATGTTCTGTCACACTGTCCATCATAGCTGAACTGAGATGGTTTTTAAGGTAACCGGGCGCTATAAGCACATAGGGGCTACCCCTCCATCATAGTCCACAGTTTCTCAATACTTATTTGAGCCAGCGCACGACAAAACCTGCAATAAGACCTGTGCCTCAAATCATCCTGTGCATCCATATAGTCTAACCACAGACCTCTCTTGTTGCATGGAGGAGCATTTGGCCCTCAGCTATCCTTAGAGCGCAAACGAAGACTCTGATCAGACTGCGCGGATGCGCTGGC
This sequence comes from Lucinisca nassula, assembly GCA_963580285.1. Lineage (NCBI taxonomy): Eukaryota > Metazoa > Mollusca > Bivalvia > Lucinida > Lucinidae > Lucinisca > Lucinisca nassula. The sequence continues at coordinate 20,113,149 of OY757019.1, forward strand.
TGATCTGAATCTTCGTTGGGTGCACATATCTTAGTGTAGGTTTTGTCATGCGCTGGCTTATTTTATATTTTCTTATTTGATTTCAGTCAAATATGTAATTTTGTTTTCTAATACACAAAACCAAACATGTTCACTGTTTAAATGTTAGTAAATAATAAAAGAAAGAAAAAAAAAACATTGTTTTGAAGCATAATTTATCTCCAATTCATGAATGTATTTGTTTGATAAATATATGGACTGCAGCTGTTTAATAACATCCTATAATCCTTATCTGTTTTATGGCCCCTATAGGTAGCCAGTCCACCAAGACCAAGCAACAACTACTTTTATCTGCTGTTTACCTGTTCATCACAGCACTGTTAATAACTATAAGCTATGCAATAATGTTTTTCTGCGCATCTGCAAAATGCTTAAAGACACGATTTTCATGCCGCGATGTCTGGTTCCCAACTTAATGTAAAATGCTTAAAGACACGATTGTCATGCCGCGATGTCTGGTTCCCAACTTAATGTAAAATGCTTAAAGACACGATTGTCATGCCGCGATGTCTGGTTCCCAACTTAAGTTGGGAAACAGACATCGCGGCATGAAAATTGTGTCTTTAAGCACTTTACAGACGCGCAGAAAAACATTATTGCATAGCTTAAAGATATTAACAGTGCTGTGCTTTACGCACACACTTACAACCTGTATGGTATACCTTTAAGTGCGTTTACGCAAGCGCTGAAAAGTGCTTAAGATCCACGCATCTTTAAGTTTCTGCGTAAAATCACTAAAAAGGGAAGTCATAAAGCAGTTAATTAGGCTAAACCTTATCTTGCTTAAAGATGCCCATTTTCCCTGTTCGTCCAAATGACTACAACAGGAAATAAATTCATAATTTGGAAGGTTGTAACTCGAATACGCTATAAATGAGGATGGTTTCCAGCCTTTCGGCTCATATGTTATTTTTTTGAGATGATGTATCTATTCGTGAGTGATACAAAATACAAAATGAGTGAAAATAAAGATTTTCGTGAGCACGTGAATTTAGAGTACATCACATCACTAAACAGCTAAAGAACTACGCTAGACTTACATTTGGCCTGCTCGTGTGTTCGACAAGAAAACGAGCTGAGAAAAACATAAAACTTATTAACAAAATAACATTTCGATTTGTTTTTGCTCTACTTACACTTTCGCAGACATCTGGCCGAGAAATGTCAGAACCAATACAATGGTAACATGTGAAGAAGTTATCAGGATCATATTTCATCTTAATATTCAACAGTCTATCATAATTATCTCCCCACAAAGCCTGCTTCCAGTTTGGATTGTTGATATGTGGAAAATTGCAATACTCGCCGCTTTGAATTTCTCGCAGTTTGGTGGCAAAACTTTGCACTGCACTGTTTATCCGTGACTGTTTTTCGAATACCGCCAGTGACAAATCGGCTGCTGACGAAACGAATGTACCACAAACTACTAGAAGAGATGCAGACCGAAAGGCGGGGTGGATGGAGGCAGAACTCACCGAATGCTGTCTGGCTTTTCCTGAGGATTAGAAACAAACGTTCGTGCTTTAAAATCACAATGTTTAGGTGATGTTTCCGGTGTAAAATGGAAAGTTTCTATCATACACATCTATGTTAGAATATAAGAATCTTATATGGGTGTTAGGGGTGCATGGTAAATGCGTCCCAAGGGTCACTGTCCAGCATCACGAGGCTTGCCGAGTGATGCCGGACAGTGATCCCGATGGACGGATTTTTCTATCCGCCCCTCACACCCATATAGGATTCTTTTTCTTGCATACCTTCCATTTCTTACCGCGGATTTAATGCTGCAGTCACTTCAAGTACCGACGTCCGCCATTTTGTGATGTCAGTACAGGAATGTATAGAGACATTACGTAACGTTCTGTGACGTCAACCTTAACGACGGTGCATACGAGGTCGTATTCAACCAGTTCATTTATCAAACACGTGAGAATATTCGATTTTGGGTAAGACCACCAGAGTTAGAACATAAATTTCTAACCCAGGGTAAAATCACGGATATCCTTATCCGGTGTGCAAGAAACCAATATCTTGCATAGAATACGTTTAAATACCATGATTTATCCCATGAATTTTAAGAATAGTCTGCCAGTTTTATTTTATCTCCAAGGATACTCTTTAAGAATGTGCTCATAGCCTGATTGCATTTTACAGTATTGTAGATAAAGAATGAAAATTATTAATATAGAGGATCTTATTCAATATTGGACTTAAATCTCTTCTGCAACAAGGTCTATCGGAACCCAAATTTTATGGTGACTTAGTATATAAATTCAGAAAAATATATAACTGCAATGACTTCAACACCCAATTTCGTAAAATCATTCTTCGATATAAAAAGATTGGGTACAACATGGATATTATACGACAGACTGCATGCATGGTAGTTAACCCAATCACGGTTGGCAACTTTGCTTCCATCTTTAATTGCACGCCGGTGGGTCAGGCCTCAGATTCTATGACGGCTTCAACGTAAAGGCTTATTGAGAATTAGAGAGATAATGTTGGTTGGTGCCTGATGCTCTGTCTCTGGTCGGGCTCATCGGAGTCTAACTTTTGGTTTTCTTTTGCTCCAGCATTTCAGTGGTTTCTTGCTGTCGAGTCCTCACCGTTGTCTCACCTCTGTGGTTCTTTGATTTTTGTGTTCACGGAGATGTTGCACTGATGAGTTAGGAGGCCTTCATGCGGACTGAACAAATTATTTGTCTAAATCGCGACGGAAGTAAGGGCGAGGATTGTGGCCACGTAAAATCGATTTAAGCCCCCCAGATGAAATCTTCCACTAACCGTTCCATGGCGGCTCTTCTGTGGCGATTTATGTATGTTGTTGTTTGTTACTTACTGTGTGTATCACTTGTGTCTTTTAATTGTGGATGGCCATATGGCCATTTTGTGGGAAAGTAACTGTCCTTATGGCCTTCCTCTGTTTAGGTTTCCATTATGGTCTGGTCGCTTAATGTTTGTATTTCTTTCCCTTTGGTGTCTTTTATGGGTGGAGTAAGTTAATTGTATCAATTCCTGATCTTTGTTTTACTTCTACCTTACATGAGTGCTCATGTATCATTTAATTTATTAAACGAGCATTTTATCCCTTTTCCTCAACGAGTTTAATAAATTCAATGATACATGAGCACGAATGCAAGATGCTATTTATCATATGACATTTAAAACGCATTTTATTTACGGTTGTTTTACAAAAATGTCAATATTGCTCCATTTTTAAACGCGACGTCGGTAAGGACGTCGTAGATGTTACGGGGCGTATCTAATTAATTAACATATTTAATTTACTAGTGGATTATCGAATTTATTACATGACGTTATCACAGTAATAACATTTGCAATAAAACATGTAGAGAAAACCTTGAGCTGGCTTCGAGCAAGAAGCCATATGCCTGGTCCTTCTAGCTGCACACGCGTATTTAACCGTTTTTGTACCAAATGGAATCTTCCACCTTATATATCGATATATATAGGCAGATTGTTGGAATTCTCATGGGAACTAATTGTGCCCCTCTTGTTGCTGATGTGTTTTTATTTTGCTATGAGAGAGACTTTATGATGTCTTTATCACGCGAAAATCAAGCTGACATTATTGGAGCGTTCAATTCTACCTCTAGGTATTTGGACGATTTATTGAATACTGATAACCCCCACTTTGAACATATGGTTAAGGACATATATCCTGCCGAACTGCAATTAAACAAGGCTAATTCTTCCGATACCGAGGCGCCGTTTCAGAATGTGAATTTATCAATAGATGATGGAATTATTTCGTCAAAAGTTGAAGACAAACGGGATGATTTTGATTTCGATATTGTTAATTTCCCTTAGCTAGACGGTGATGTTCCCAGACGTCCTTCTTATGGAGTGTACATTTCTCAACTGTTAGTTTCGCTAGAGATTCTACTAATGTTAAGGATTTCAACAATCGTAACTTGGCTTTTACTCATAAACTCGTAAAACCAGGCTATCGGTATCATAAACTTGGCAAAGCGTTTTCGATGTTTTTCCTTAGACATTATGAATTGACTGAAAAAATATAGTATCAGCTTGAAGACACGTCTGCAACAAGGGGTGTCGCAACCTGTATTTTATGGAGGTTTGCTCTATAAATTTAAGAAAATTTTAGGCAAATCTAATTTTTCGGAGAAATTCAAAAAGACTATATTTCGTTATAAAAAGGTTGGGTACAGTTTGGAAATCATGCGACTGACCGCACGTATGGTTGTCGACCGAATCACGGTAGAAGGCTATGCTGGACTCTTTGATTGCACGGCGGCGGGTCAGGCTTCAGACTCAATGACAGCATCGGCATAAATCTTTGTTAAATAGGGCTAAGGCCTTGTGCTGTGTCTGTCGCTGGGCCAATCGTGGTTTAACTAATGGTTTTCTTTATCTATCTCTGGCCAACAGTGTAAGGCTGATCGGCTAGCAACCCTCATCTTTGCTTCATCTCGGTGTTTGAATTTGATTTATGTCTGTGATGATGCACGAATTAGGAAATCATCATCCAAACCGAATATTTAATGTTTATTGTTGGCAACTACATCCTAACCTAGGGCGAAGATTAGGCCGGTAAAAGATCTTTAAGCACCCCCAGCACCCGGTGGCATATGCTGCTGACCGTTCTTAGGCGGTAGATTTGGTGTTGGTCTTTTGTTGTTATTTTTGGTGTATGTCTGCAAATTTGTTGTGAGTTGTTGTTTAGTGTTTTCCAATGATCTGACCACCACGTGTGGGGAAGAGCGGGCTGATTGTTCCATTTCATAAACGCTCGTAATGTTCCTTCTCATGTGTATGTTTCCTCTTCGTCTTAGTGTCGTGAGTGGGTTGTGTCTTGTAATTGTGGCGCTCTCTGGATCTTTCTTTTAATTTATATATGTATGACTGGAGACTATTTCGAGGTGACAGGTTGTGTTGTCCTGAAAATTCATTAGCAAAATAGCTGAACGTTTTGCAAACAGTGTAGGCCCTGATCAGACGCCGCGTTAGGGTTTCTGTACAAAAAGGGTTAAAACCATAATGGAGTGGGTGCTTAAAATCCATTTTCACATCTGGAACAATCTTCGTCAGATAAGTATGGGAGACAAATTTGCATTAAGCCGAAATAAGCCGCTGGCAAACAAATGAAGTTATTTCCCTTAGAGTCACTTTCGCAGTTATCGGATTCTCTCTATCTCCTACCTGTCCAGCGTAGGATATAATCCAATAATCACCAACTGATTATTTGTTCGTTAATGTTCAGGGGTGCCTTGCCTTAAATCGGTTTAATTTAGTGACAAAATTCATATCAGGGCGCAAAATAAATGCATTTACTCAAATCGTGGGTCGTGATATTGAAACTAATTTTTGCATTACTCAACTGGGCATGTAATTTATCCCGCTACTTAATGATAAGATACCAACAATTTCAACATTTCAACATTATTTAGCATTAAACACTCCTTTGTAATTTTGACTCCATTAAACCTCACTTTTAGATAGTAAAACTTGGGTTTACAGGGGTATACATTATTTCTCTTATTCTGCGCACCCCTTCCCCCGCCACAGGCACACACAAAAAGATTACGGTATAGTACTCATTGGAACTGCCTCAATGAAGCAGTTCTAACAAGTTCTCACAATCTATGTTTTAAATAGATGTGTGAAAACTATCAGAATCTTTTATCAGAAAAGTTGAAAAATATCAATAATATATGAATAGGGGTGTTTTCATAATGGGAGGATAGACAACTTCAGCCCATACAAAACTTTTAGCATTTATAAACACTATTAATTTCATGCTCAGCTGAGTCGAACATGAAAAAGTGTCATAAGCTCAGGTCAGAAGTTAAGAAGAGCAATTATTGATTATTATATGATATTTATTATTATCTCACTATTCAAACAATCATCAGCGGCCGATTCAACCACCTAGTATTTTCATCCTTCGTGTAGACTTTGATGGGACTGCTATATTGTCTAATCTATGTCTGCACGTATTCCTCTATCATTTTAGAGAAGAATCACAGCACAATTGGGCCCCGCCCATCAGGACTTGAAGAAATAGATGGGCTGCATGAGTTTTCCATGCAGAGCTGAAACCAACCGCACACGAGTATCGGTAAACCGCTTAGAGGGTCCAAGCCTGTCCAGACAGAGCGTGCTTGCAGATCGAATGGGTGTACTAGTAAACAGTGTAGATCGTGATCAGATTAATCGGGACATACACGGTTTGTAAATGTTGGGGCGGTCGTGTTCTGCGGAATCAGGGTTAAAATGGGCACACATCACGCAATCATGTCTATATAATTTTGACCCCAATAAATCCCAATTTTATATAGTAAAACTTGGGTTTACAGGGTATGCATTATTTTTCTTATTTCTGCTTCAAAACAGATTGTGGGTACTCGTTAGAACTGCCTTGCCGTATATATGAAAAAAAATATGAAAAATTTCACGATTTTTATCTGAAAAAAAAAAAAATCGTTTTTGGTGAATTTAGAGTGCCCACAATATACTTTTTGAAAAGAATTAGGAAAACGTCCCACATTACCATCAGGCAAATCCTGAAAAATGGTCTATAATCTAACATAGGTATGTTATCCCTATTAGTGATATTTTATGACTGTGTCGTCTACTGTCTTATTTGTTGTAAGCTATTTAACTAACAAATTTTGACCCATATATGCCAAACGTCCCTTTTGGGAGGCATTCGCAAGCAATGTAAATCATATAATGCACCACAGAAATTGGTGTCTGATCTAGGTCTACACTGGTTGCTTATTCTACATATTTTTATGAAACTTTTGACAAAGAAAAGAAATCGTTTTAATACTCCAAACATTGGAAATGGACCACTATAAACTTTATACCTGGATGGATTCCTTTGCGATTGATGGGTTAAGATATTCGGTCGCCTGACCATAAACTGTGTTTATTGCGGAATTATTGGTTCTCTTTCATGGTGTGAAATCAATTTTTCGCGTATTCTTAATTTTGTTACAATCCCAAGAGTCTTATTTTTTACTTTTAATTCTGAAATTGTCATATTCTTAGATTTCTCATTTTCTTTTAGTAATTGCTGATATTTGTGGTGTGCAGTATTTATTTCATTTGTTATTCTGCTTTTTTTTTCAGTTTTAATTTTCAGCCTTTTATTTATTTATTTTTTTTTTTTCAGTTTTAATTTTCAGCCTTTTCTTTCTCCCAAAAGTCTGAAATTTCTTTTGCAGATTACACCGAAAAAAAAAAAAACCCGAAAAGTTTAGGATGATAAATTTGGTTATTTTCTTATTTCTGCTCAAAATATAGACTGTGTGTACTCGTTAGAACTGGTTGTAACGAGTACCCACAATATGTTCTAGTTTAGAGAAGAAATGAGAAAAAATAAGTTTTACCCCTTTTTAAACCCAGTTTTTATAGTAAAACTGGGGTTTGTAGGGGTAACCTTATTTTTCTTAATTCTGCTCTAAAATATAGATTGTGGGTACTCATGTACGCACAATTTATATTTCGAAAATTAGAAAAATATCACAATTTTTCATCTTAAATTTTTCCTTTTTTTTCGGCGGTAAAATTTACAATGTATTTGTATAGATGTGTTTTCATTATGTTAAAGTTTTTGAATTCATGTCTGCAACTTTGGGTCAACAAATTGTTAATGAGCCAATATGTCAATTAATGATGTTCTTCATGTGATAAGTCCGCCCGCCGGGCAAAGCGGCAAACAAAGTTCGGCCCTGCGAAGGCCTACTAAAAATGATTGCAATAAAACTGTTGTTCTTTCTTTTTCTTTCTTTCTATCAAAACTGCGATCGGTCACATTTGACCATCCATTACGCAAACACGCCTATACAAATACATTGCCACCTTTATCGCCGAAAAAATGAAAATTTTATGATGAAAAAGGTTTTTTTTTTCTTATTTATGCTCCAAATATAGATTGTGGGCACTAATCGAGGCGGTTCTAACGAGTACCCACAATATATATTTAGAGCATAAATAAGAAAAATAAGGTATACCCCCGGAAACCCCAGTTTTGCTATATAAAAGTGGGGTTCAACGGGGTCAAAATTATATAGGCGTGTTTTCGTGATGACTCGCAGGTGTACATTACATACACACCAGGTTTGCAGGATTGAAAGCCTACACTAATCATGTAATTACGGTAGGGGTCGTTAACCCCTTTTGTACCAAATGGAATCTTCTACCTTATAAATGGCAGGAGTCCATTTCGAAATTTAGGGGTGTCAGGTTGTGTTTTCTACAAAATTGATTCGGGAAATGGCTGAACGTTTTGCAAACAGTGAAGGCTCTGATCAGATGCCGCATACTGTGGCGTCTGATCTGGGCGTGCACTGTTTGCCAAGGTACCCCTTTAGGGATTTCTGGTACTGATGGGTTAACCTGCACAAGAGATGGCACAGGGGGCCTCCAGTTAACGTCCCAATCCGAAGGACGGCGCACTTTTTGGCATTCATCCCTGCAAATGATGCCAATGGAGCGTGTTCGGACACCGAAATAACCCACGCTTCCGGGGATCGAACCGGGGGCCTCTAGCATCAGAGGCAAGAGCACTATCCACTGAGCTATCACGCTCCTAAATATCACGCCAAACATCTAATTATGATTTTTTTCTCAATGCCTTTTAATTTAAATTCTACATAATGGTAGCCAATTGTAGTTTTTCTACGTATTATATTCAGCCTTTATAAATAACTTAGTCTTCTTTCACCCGTCCTTTCTTCTTTCCGTTCGTCTGTGCGCCTGTCTGTCTCACAGTCAGTCATTCTTATTTCTTATTTAAGACATGATACCATGCATTACCAAGAATTAAGGAAATCACGCATTCATTCATTCATTTTTTTCTTTCCTAAGTTTTACAGCTTTTCGTCATATATTATCATGCAGATCCCGAGTTCTTTCTACAGATGTAATAAATTAATTAATAAATCTATAAATAAATAAATAAATAAATAAATAAATAAATAAATGCAATAATTAATAAATAAACATTATGAGACTGTGCTAAAGTAAATTTCTACCCATGACTATCTTTTCCTGCTGGCGCTCGAACCGGGGGCCTCTAGCATCAGAGGCAAGAGCACTATCCACTGAGCTATCACGCTCCTAAATATCACGCCATTTTCACGAGAGAAAATGCAGGTGCCGAAAAGCTGACTTCCTTTATTTTCAAATCAAAATGGAAGAACTATGTTTTTAATTGAGTATAAAATTGTATATATCATTGCAAGCTTTGAGGAATTTTCTTCCTAGTCATGACTTATAAAAAAATCAATGAGAAAGTAATAAGTTTTAAATTAGCATTGGAATGTAGGTTCAGGAGCATTTTGCCAAAAGATATAAAGGATGAATAGGAATACGACTTCCACTCTTCAAAGTAAAATGGAAGAACTAAGTCGTTAATTTATTTTTACAAATTTTAAATCTAATTCCTCATCATTAACAAAACTTTTTGAAAATAACTTATAATTTTTTGTCGCATTCTTTTAAAATTGTAATTTAATCAATTTAATACGACTTTCCTATTAGTTTCTATATAATTTTTGGTGGTGATGTTTACAGGTAAGTCTGCGGCGACTGTCGCAAATCGATATCGGATATTTTTGTGAAACTACGAGGATTGTTCCCTAAGAATGTCGCGTCTAATTTGTTGACTGGATCGAATAAAGGATAGAAATCATTGTTTGGCATAATCCTTCACAAAAATTTGAACATGACCCGGTAGAGGCGGTTAGCTCATAGAAAGCGTATTTAAACAGAGTTTTGGGCTTTTACTGCTTTTTTGGTAAAATATAATCCGCATTCCAACATTCAATTTAAGTAGATTTTTTGTTAAAATCAGGCAGAAGGTGATTCAATCATGTACTCAGAATTGGATCTCAAAAGTTGACATGCAATTAATAATAGCGCATCTGGTATAATAAAGCAACTGAAACGGGTTGTGTGACTTTGGTCTTAAAATGGCACAATTTTTATTCCCAAGTCACCTTTCAATTAACTTGAGGTTATGTATATATAAGGAAATATTGCATTTTCAAAGGAACACAGTAAGGATCACATCACGAAAACACGCCTATATAATTTTGACCCCCTCGAACCCCACTTTTATATAGTAAAACTGGGGTTTCCGGGGGTATATCTTAATTTTCTTATTTCTGCTCTAAGATATAGATTGTGGGTACTCGTTAGAACCGCCTCGATGAGGCGGTTCTAAAGAGTGTCCACAATCTATATTTTGAGCAGAAATAAGAAAAATATCACAATTTTTCTTCATAAAATTTTCATTTTTTTTCGGCGTTAATGGTGGCAATGTATTTGTATAGGCGTGTTTGCGTAATGATAACACAAATAAAAGCATCGCAAGCACTGCTTCCTGTCCCGCCACTGCAAGTCCAATAACGCTGTCAAAAAGGAATTCAAAGTGAAGGTACGTTAGTCTTTCACTAAGTAAAGCTGGCAAGAATACATGACTGAGGTGACTGTTTCAAAAGGAAGTAAATCAGAATTGCAGTTTGTATTTTCTGCAGAACCCCTCATGGTGCTTAACCTTTGTGTGAAGTTTACGGAAAATATCTCAATTTACATAGTAGTTACAAATACCGGAAAATCACAGAAAATGTTACTTTCAATGGTCAAAGAACCATAAACCTGTAGCAAGCTTGACCTAATTTCAACGATTCTTTCATGTGAAAGGGTACAGACCAGCCAATACTGACAGTTTTTTTTTTTTTTTTTTTTTTTTTTTTGGTGCCTGATGCTCTGTCTCTGGTTGGGCCAATCGGAGTCTAACTGTTGGTTTTCTTTTGCTCCAGCATTTCAGTGGTTTCTTGCTGTCGAGTCCTCACCGTTGTTTCATCTCTGTGTATGTTTGATTATTTGTGCTCACAGAGATGTTGCACTGATGAGTTAGGAGGCCTTCATGCGAACTGAACAAATTATTTGTCTAAATCGCGACGGAAGTAAGGCCGAGGATTGTGGCCACGTAAAATCGATTTAAGCGCCCCAGAGGAATTCGTTTCCGCTGACCGTTCCAAAGTAGAAGTAAAACAAAGATCAGGAATCGATACAATTAACTTACTCCACCCATCAAAGACACCAAAGGGAAAGAAACACAAACATGAAGCGATCAGACCATAATGGAGACCTAAACACAGGAAGGCCACAAGGACAGTTACTTTCGCACAAAATGGCCAAATGGCCATCCAAAATAAAAAAAAAAACACAAGTGATACACACAGTAAGTAACAAACAACAACATAAATAAACCGCCACAGAAGAAGCGCTTTGGAACGGTCAGTGGAAAGAATTCCACTGGGGGGCTTAAATCGATTTTACATGGCCATAATCCTCGCCCTTACCTCTGTCGCGGTATACACTAATTTTGTTCAGTCCGCATGAAGGCTTCCTAACTCATCAGTGTAACATCGAGACGGTTCTTCTGTCGCGGTTTATTTTTTTATGGTTTGTCTTTGGGTGTTTGTGTCGCTTGTGTTATTTTATTTTGGATAGCCCATGGGCCATTTTGTGGGAAAGTAACTGTCCTTTTGGCTTAACGCTGTTGGTGTTTCCATTAGGGTCTGTTGTTTCATGTATGTGTGTCTTTCCCTTTGGTGTCTCTGATGGGAGATGCGGGTTGATTGTTTCTATTCCTGATCATTGCCTCCACTTCTACTTTGTGCCCATAGGCCAGCGTGTCCACTGCATTTGCAGCTATCCTGCGCTTTGAGTCGAAGGGTGAGAGTGCTACCTTGTTCAGGTGCAGCCCGTAGATGTGATGGCGCTCTGATCGCATGACACCCATTCTATGTAGAAAGGTCTTCTTTTCCAAGAGAGCCTCTTTGTACTTCTTCTGGCGGATGTGCTTTTTCGCAACGTTCTTTTTATGTCTTTGGTTCTCTTCATGATTTCCCCCTCAGCCTCATGGATTGAGTACATCTTAGGGAGTAAACCCACATATTCAGCAATGGGGCGCCCTGCGCTCCACCTTCGTCTTCCCTATGACATTTGTGTTCACCGTGCTGTGCAGCGGGTTGTCTTTAGGGTAGTCAGACGAGCAACAGAAGTCCGCATACTTAGCCATTTCCTGGCAGACATCCTCTCTCTGGATCTCGAGGAGCAGCGAGTCCGTTTCTGTGTAGAGTAGCTGAGCGCGGTTGCCGTACTGTGCCTTGAGCTTGTTATAGTAGAAATCCTACATCAGGTGCTTGGAGAGATCGAGGATGCTCATCCCCACATACACTGGACGATTGAGCACAAGGTGGCTGTTGTGGACCTGCAAAATGGCGAATATATTAGCTGGAGCAAACGCTGGGCGGGCGGTGAGGCGTCTGAATTTGTCGTACTCATGCTAGCGCACCAGCTTCACATCAACTCGCTCGCGAAGGTTTTCCATCGTTTTTCCCAAAGACGATTTTGTTCAAGAGCTTGTAGGTGTCCTACTCGAAGTCACTGGTAGCTCTTTTTCGGACCTCTGTGTTCATCCGGATGTAGGGCTCCATCCAAGGGTTTTGGTTGAACCGGAGTGCACGACTGACCGTAGCCAGACGCATGCCGAGAGACATGTACAGCTGCAGATTCCGGTCCTTATTATGGAGGTTTGGGACCAGCTTCTCAACCTCGGTAGGCGCCACTCCAACGACGCGGAGGTTGTGCTGATATTCCGACAGCCATTTCTTCTGAACTATCATGCGCTCCGGTGCCAACGGATATGCATTGTGCGCCTCGTGTAGGTCTTCCGTGTACTCCAGGTCCACCAAAGGTATATAGCCCTCAGGGTCGTAAGCTCTGCAATAGCTTTTACGAGCTTCTGGTTGTCATCCACCCAGTGAAAGCCACCAGTGGGGAGATATTGACTTATAGCCCAACCATAAAGATTGTTCGCATCTAGGTAAAGGGTTGTGGCTAGTAGGCCTCCACTTCTATTTTCTGCGTCATAGCCCTCGACCAGAGGATTGCTGGTTTTGGTATGGCGTCTTCATAACACTGAGATGCCGCCATGCATCCCATCCTCGATGAACAGGTGCTCCCCATAATCTGTGAGCAGCTCGAGTTCCACTCCTGTCTTCTTCAGTAGGGCGTCCCATGAAAGGGCTGGTGTAGTAGTGTGCGGGGTCTAGGCCATATTGCCTAAGGCTGATCTTCCGGAATGTTTCAAAGACATCTGCCAGTTGGAGCACGTCCGTCCGTAGAGGTGCCCCAGAGAGAGGCACCCTTAGGTCTCCTAGACCTTTTGTGCTTGTGTGTAGTCCTCGTCACTGATATGCGCATTAGAGAGCTTGCTGTAGAAGACGTCCTTTGGGGGAAGTTTTGGATCGGTGAAGCGGTCCAAGGCATCCATGTACTGAGACATGCACACGCCTTTACGCAGCAGTAGCTGTCGCCTTTCTTTGACAGGCCCATACTCTGCTGTGACCTGAAATGCCTCGGGTTTATTTGCAGCTACAAGCTTGTCGAGGGAGGATAGCAGGAATTGGACGCTGTCCATGATGCGCAGTTATCCGAGGGAGGAGATGTATTCTCCGTGTTGTTGGGCTTATTGCTCACCATGCCGTCCACCTTCTAGATGCAGACGTGCTTCTTTTCGAGTTGGCCTGCATCAGCAGGTGGGAGTTATAGCCCGCAGATTTTGAAACACCATGGGGATGGTGGTGGTTTCGGGGTTTAGCCGAAGCTTGAGGCTGCAGGCGTTATGAGCTGTCCCTCGCTATTGCCCCGTGATGTGGCAGCGATCGCGGACGGAGTCCTCGGCCAATGGCTTCTCACAGACTTGGCAGGTCTAAGCGGTACGGAAGGTTTGCCATTCCTCTCGAGCCATTCTCATCGCCTTAGGATCAGCTAGCAAGCCCTTGATTTTCGCTCTTCTTCCTGCAGCGCTGGAAATGTTAGGCTGCACTGGGGCCGCGGTATTCGGCTGGCGGCTCTGTCTGACCATCCCACCGCACCGCAATGTAGCAATAGCTCGCAGCCTCATGGTGTTGTGTTCTTTGAGTGTTACTCTTTGTGGGGCTGGGCTCAGGTCCCTCAACTTTGGTAATAAGAGCCTCAAAGTCTATGCAGTCTACTTCTGGTGGCTGTAGAAAGTGAGTTTGTACTTGCCCTCTTCTGGCATCTCCACTCTTAGGGCTGCCCGGCCGATCCCAATGCCGACAGATTTGTGGGCCTGTATAAGGTTCTACCTGGAGTAACCGTACAGGCAGCGCTCACAGAAGTGCTTCTTTTCCCGGTGCTTGCTCTGGTCATAGAGGATTCGGTTGAGGTTTTTAATCCATGTATAGGGGCATGTCTTCGGGCTGGTTGCTGTTGTAGTGTACAATCACCCTCTTATCCCACCCAAAGACGTTGATGGAAAGGTTATTCAGCTTCCCCACTTTGGGGATCTGAGACATTGGTGTGGGGAAATCAATCCCTTCAAAGTTGAGGCCATCGTTGGAAGGATAATTTGGCGGTCTGTCTTCATGGTTAGTGGCTGGAAACAGGGCTGCGCGGAGTGTCCAGCGGGCACAGTGGTTATCCTTGGTGCTTCACGTTCACAACTGTCTTCATGTTTTGCACTGCAGCCGTGGCAGTTGAATGTAGCATCAACCCCCCCCCCCCCCCCCACACACACACAAAGTGGCTGGTTTCTGGCGATGTCCAGCCAGAGTGTTTCCACTTGATTAACCACCCATCCAGGACCTCTCTGAGTCCATTTCCCAAGGGTCTTTTGAATGAAGGGGAAAGCTCTGTCAAGTGTCTCCTTGATTCCACTCGCAAGAAGAACTGTTTCCTGTTGATGGAGTAGCAAAGGGCAAGTGAACTCTTCAGTTCCATCTGGTTTCTCTTTTTTGTAGCTTGACCTCGAGAGCAAGCTGGAATTTGATCCCACTGAGCCAAGATCTCTTCTGTGAGCTTCTTGTGTATCGGTTGGCGCACTTCTTGAATAAAGACTCTTACAGCAGCACCTGAGGAGTGGCCTTCAGAGATATCAACCTGCCAGCCTCTCTAGAACCACCCGTTTACCCATGGGGTCTGCATGAAGACCAATGCGTCTGTCTTCGCTGCAAACAAGTCTAGGTTCTCATCCTGGTACTCCTTTGCAGATATCAAGGATTTTTGACAAGAGAAAGAATCGAAATCTCCTCTCTTTCGCCTTGCGTGGTAGAGGAGAAGGTCGATACTTCCCAGGTTGTAAGTGCTTTTACAAGCGTCTCTTGTCAAATTGAGGGATGGGCTCGTCCAGGATGTTTTGACCACATCAAGGAGAGTCGGATGGTCCGCTTAGCAGAACTAGGCGATAGCCACTGACAAGTGTGATGACCCCTAGGCATTGTGTTGGGTATACCGCATTTAACATAATCGTCTAAATGACCACTGGGCATATTAATCGTACAAATATTTTTTTTGTGACGATGACATAAGGTATGAATTACCGTTAGACGCCCTAACCGCCTGGATTCCTTTTCAATTCTGTGGTCACTTGCTGCCAAAGTCTTGAATGCACCCGGTTATATCCACACGGACAGCAAACACGCAGTTTGTTGGTAACAACCACTCGACACTCTTGGCGGGTCTCCGTGCGAGAATCCTTCCGTAGCAACTCCAAATGAATTTTACAATACCCCCGAGACAACTCTTACCACATCGCTTAGTAGAACTAAGCGTTAGCCACTGACAAGTATGTTGACCTCTAGGCATTTTGTTGGGTATACCGCATGTAACATAATCATCTAATTGGAAAGCTAATATACATCAGAGATGCATGTGAGGCGGCGGCCCATTATATCCTGTATGCTCCCGCCCTGGTACGATGGCAGCTGAAGAACGTTATATCCCATTTTAGCCACTTTGCCCCCAAGCCCAGTATACACGGCAACCGGCTAGCCGCAGCCGTCTCAGAGCCCTGACTAGGGCGGGGTGGGCTCTTCACGACTACGGGTCGTGGGTTGCGTCTGCCCGCCAAGGGGATGGGGCGGAACCTAGCGGAAAGTGGTCTAGAACCGGAACAGGGTCTGTTTGGGTGGCTTCTAGAGGGATGTTATCTAGTACCATAATTATGTATACCACTGAAGTCACAACACCAAAAGCAAACCAAATCTTTGGTACGTTGAAATGATATATTGTACAAAGTTTGATCAAATGTTATCTATACCTTCAAGAGATATGGTGCAGACAAGCCAAAATTGACAGTTTTGGGGGTCTGTGTCCTTGGAAATAAGGCCAATGTCACCACAATCTAATCAAATCTTTGGTCGGTTGCAATAATGTATTGTACCAAACATAATTACATTGATTCGTTCATGAGATAGGGTGCAGGCACGTCATTTGTGGTCCAAAATTGACAGTTTTTTTTTTGGGGGGGGGGCCTGTGACCTTGAAAATCAGGTCAAGGTCATCAAAGCCTAATGGGTGTTTCACCTATCCTAATGATATAACAATACAGGTTTATTCAGAATCCATCAATAGGTTCAGAAGATATGGTGCTTCAAACAGACTACATGATAAACAAGAGGTCCATGATGGACCTAATTCGCTCAACTGAGTTATGATGTACTAATATTGTTGTTTAGTGTTTTTTTCTATATTTAGCTCTGGCAGCCATTTTGTATAGAGGAGCAGACCAACTTAATAAGCACTTTTGGTAGAGGGGTCACTCAAGGGTCGTTTCTATCAAAGTTATTTTGAAACTGAGACATTGGAGAAGATGTTCTTTAATGATTTCGCTATCCTTACCCCTGCAGTATATGGACATTTTGTTCAGCAAAGCAAAACATTATAGCAATTTAAGCAACCATCAGTACATGATTGATTGATTGTTTTGAGTTTAATGACATGTAAACCCTAATGTGGGTCATTTTGTGTCGTCTCCCAGAGAAAGGGATAAGATAGTAAATGGGATGAAAGCGAGGGATAGTGGAGAAAGACAAAAATGAATAGTGTTGAAACAGAAGAATTAACAACACGCCTCATCTACCCTTACCTGCTGCAAGGACAGCAGGCCTTGTCCTACTGTAAGCCAATATCAGCTGTCGCCCAAGTGACGCAAAATACACACCACTTTGGCCTCACCCAACCACATCTCAGTCATCAGTACAATGATACCTACTTTGAGATAGGAGGTTTCAATGGAACATTCCTAAGCTGAGCCATACCGTTTAATCAATTTCGGTACAAAAATGAAAGAGAAACATTTCTGTGAATTGGGTTTGAAATTGCACCACTGACCTTGGGGGATATGTCATTCAAAGGGTTTGTTTTCCTATTTTTTTTTCTCTAGTAGCCATTTTCGTCAGTGAAATGAAACCATTTAAGCAATATTGGTAGAGGGTCAACAAAGGAATATTTCCGTTAAATAATTTTGAAAGTGCCTTATTAACCTAGATGGCCTTTAATCTTTTTATCCTATTTCTAACTCTGGAGGCCATTTTGTTCAGTGTAGTGGAACTGTTTTATCAATTTTTATACCCCCGCAAACGAAGTTTGAAGGGGGTATATAGGAGTCAGCTTGTCGTCTGTCGTCGTCGGTCCGTTACAAAAAACTTTAACATTGCTCATAACTTCCTTATTCTTTGACCGATTTCTTTAATATTCACACACCACACACCTTGCCACTAGTTAAATTAGTAGAGGGTCATTTCTGTGAAATTGTTTTGAAATCAAACCATTAGCCTAGGAGAAGATGTCTTAAAAGGTTTCCTATTCTTAGCTCAGGTGGCCATTTTGTTCAGTAGAGCAGAACCGTGTTAACAATTCTGGTAGAGGATCACCCAAGGAACATTCTTGTAAAATTATTTTGAAATTGGACCATCAGCCCTGGAGGATATATTGTTTTCCTAAGGTCTTTCTATTTTAAGCTCTCATGGCCATTTTGTTCACCGGAGCAGAACCATTATCGCAATTCTGGAAGAGGATCATCCAGGAAACATTCCTGTGAAAACATTTTGAAATCGGACCATTAGCCTAGAAGTAGATGCCATATAAAAGTTTTTATATTTTGTAGCTCTGGCAGCCATTTTGTTCAGCAGAGCAGAACCATTTTAGCAATCCTGGTAGAGGGTTATCCAAGGAATATTCCTGTGAAATTATTTTGAAATCGGACCATTAGCCTAGGGAGAGATGTCGTTGTTTTTCTATAGTTAGCTCTGGTGGCCATTTTGTTCAGCCGAGCAGAGCCATTTAGCAATTTTGGTAGAGGGACACCTAAGTAATATTCATGTGCAATTATTTTGAAATCGGACCATTAGCCTAGGAGGATGTGTCGTTTAAAGGTTTTTCAAGGGTTTTTCTAGTTTTAGCTCTGGTGGCCATTTTGTTCAGCGGAGCAGAACTATTTTTGCAATTTTTGGTAGAGGGTCATCAAAGGAACATTCCTATGAAATTATTTTGAAATCATATCATTAGCCTAGGAGATGTCATTTAAAGCTTTCCTATTTTTAGCTCTGGTGGCCATTTTATACAGCAGAGTAGAACCATTTTAGCAATTCTGGTAGAGGGTCATCCATGGAACATTCCTGTGAAATTATTTTGAAATCGGACCATTAGCCTAGAAAGAGATGTCGTTTGAAGGTTTTTTTTTCTTGATTCAGCTCTGGTGGCCATTTTGTTCAGTGGAGCGGAACCATTTTAGATGTTTGGTAGAGGGTCACCTAAAAATTCTTGTGAAATTATTTTGAAATTGGACTATTAGCCTTGGAGGAGTTGTCGTTGAAAGGTTTTTCTAAGTTTTTTTTTTCTTCTATTTATAGATCTGGTGGCTATTTTGTTCAGCAGAGTGGAACCAATTTAGCAATTTTGGTAGAGGGTCATCCAAGGAACAATCCTGTGAAATCATTTTGAAATCGGACCATAAGCCTAGGAGGAGATGTCGTTCAAAGTTTTTTTTTTCTTTTCTTAGCTCTGGCGGCCATTTTGTTCAGCGGACCGGAACCGTTTAAGCCATTTTGGTAGAGGCTTACCTTAGATGTATTCCTGTGAAAATATTCTGAAATCGGACCTTTAGCCTAGGAGGAGATGTCGTGTAAAGGTTATCCTGAGGTTTTTCTATTTTAGCTCTGGTGGCCATTTTGTTCAGCGGAGTAAATTAGACCATTTTAGTAATTCTGGTAACAGGTCACTCAAGGAACATTCCTGTGAAATTATTTTGAAATTAGACCATTGGCTTGGAAGGAGGTGTCATTTAAAGGTTTTTCTATTTATAGCTCTGGTGGCCATTTTGTTAAGCGAAGCGGAACTATTTTAGCAATTTTGATAGTGGTTCATCTAAGGAACATTCCTGTGAAATTATTTTGAAATCGGACTATTAGCATAGGAGGAGATGTCGTTCAAAGGTTTTTCTATTTTAAGCTATGGTGGCCATTTTGTTCAGTGGATCAAAACCAATTTAGCAATTTCTGGAGAGGGTCCCCCAATGAATATTCCTGTATATTTAGTAAAAACAATGGCACTGTGGTTGCAGAGATGTCATTTGAAGAAATTGTTGGCGGACGGACGGATGGACGCCGGACATAAAACGACCACAATAGCTCAACTTGAGCACTTCGTGCTCATGTGAGCTAAACAGTCTATGTTCAATGTTCAAGGACCAATAACTCCAAAAGTAGGAAAATCCAAGTTGTGGTTACATTTTCTGCACGCCTTTTCATAGTGCTTTACATATCTTTGAGGTTTTGAAAAATATCTCAAATGGAATCAGAGTTATGTCGCAGAGACGAAACTACGATAGAAATGGCTGTTCAATGCTCAAAGGGCAACAACTCCAAAAGTAGAAAATCAGAGCTATGGTTCATATGTTAATATGTTTTGAAATAAGAAATACGGAGTTTCCTTATGGTGCTCTACATATCTTTGAAGTTTCGTGAAAAGGTCTTAAATGGTATCAGAGTTAAGGAGCGGACACGAACCTATGATAGGAATGACTTTGTTCAATGTTCAGAGGGCAATAACTCCAAAAGTAGGAAAACCATAAGTTCTGCACGTCGTCTCATGGTGCTCTACATATCTGTGACATTTAAAGAAATTGAATCAGAGTTATGGAGCGGACACGATACTTTGAGGGGCTCACGAACATAACATAGTAACATAATACCCCGTTACGTTTTGAGTGGCGGGACATAACAATACAAGAACTTAAAGTTAGCAACTGTTGTTATGGAAGCATAACACATGAAAGGATTATAATGTTCTTGTAACGGTCTCGACTTCATAAGACGTTTTCTCATTCCAATAACCTGTTCTAGATATTGCATATATGTCACAAAAGGCATGTATGGATATTAAAAATCAGCGATGAAAAGTTTAGAAAATGTTGCTACCACCATGTGGTAGCAGTTTAAAAACAAGAGGGCACACAGGGCCCTGGTTCGCTCACCTGAGTGTCACTGTCTCGAGTACATTCTATTTTTAGCTCTGGTGGCCATCTTGTTCATCAGCAGAGTGATTTTAGCTTATTTGGAAGGGAGTAGCCTAGGCAACATTCCTGTAAAGTTTGACTCAAATTGGCCTTAGGGTTTAGGAGGAGTTCACGTTGGAATCAAATTTACAATATTTTTCTAATATTAGCTCCGGTGGCCATTTTTTTTCATCGGAGCGGGATAGTTTTAGCCTTTTAGGTATAATAAAATAGGTCAAATGTGTAGGTAAAGGTCACAGATCATTTTATGTATGAGTAGGAAGCCCTTGTCGCAAGGAACATACATACCAAATATGAAGGCTGTATCTCAAATGCTTCAAAAAGTTATGACAAATAAGTCAAAGGTCAAGGCCATGGTTCAAATGTTTTGAATTGTTGAGAAAACCTTGTCACAAGGAACATACATGCCACATATGAAGGCTCTATTTCATATGGTTCAAAAGTTATGATAAAATAGGCCACAGGTCAAGGTCACAGGTCAAATCTTTATATCGGTGGGAAGCCCTTGTCACAAGGAACCTACATGCCAAACATGAAGGCTCTCTCTCAAACGGTTCAAAAGCTATGACAAAATAACCTACTGATTTACTTTTTGATTTGACATGACCTATATTCGAACTTAACTGAAATATTGTCCAGATGATCATTCTGAGCAAGTTTTATGATGATTTGACTAAAACTGTGGCCTCTAAGAGTGCTTAAAACGTTTTTCTATGATTTGACCTGCTGACCTACTTTTTGAACCGACATGACCCATATTCAAACCTGACCCAGATATTGTCAAGATGATCATTCTGGGCAAGTCTGATGATGATCGGACCAAAACTGGGGCCTCTAGTGTGTTCACAAGTTTTTTCAACAATCTGACCTACTGACCCACTTATTGCCCAGACATGACGCATATTCGAAATTAACCGAGATATTGTCTAATGATCATTTTGGATTTTGATCAAAGGAATATTTGATCAAAGTTTAACGGAAATTTACTGAGACAGATGGACAGACACGGCGCGAGATTAATGAGTGCAAGTATCACCACAACCCACTTTTCATGAAGAGTAAGTGTTTTAAATTGCGCACCTTGACGAGCGTCAGTATTGTCACAGAAAAACATAAAAATGCAATGTTTGTAGCAAGTTTGATCTGTAATAAGCAATATAAGAAATAAATTTGCCAAAATGTATTACTAATAGAGAATATTTACTTTTTTTGAGATGAATATGAAAAATATGTCATCGAGTATGTTGAAAATTCTAATGTTTTCAACACAAGAGATGAAATATTTTTTATATTTATCGAAAAAAAAAAGTAAATTTTCTTCTTATTTTATAATAAACGCTTATGGTTTTTAAATGACCAAGTGGCTGTCCAAACTAAAAAATATTAGCAAAACTCTCTAAGTTTTAAAGCAAAAGACATATGCAATGACTAGATTTACATCACGAAAACACGCCTATATAATTTTGACCCCCCCTGAACCCTGCTTTTATATAATAAAACTGGGGTTAACAGGAGTAAACCTTATTTTTCCTTTTCTCAGTTCTAAAATTCGGTTCTAACGAGTACCCACAGTCTATATATTCAGCAGAAATAAGAAAAATAAGATAAATTTTTATCTTAAAATTTTCATTTTTTTTTTTCGGCGATAAATTTTACAATACATTGGTATAGGCGTGTTTTCGTAATGCAAAGGATCATAACTTGACAGCCGCACCACAACATGGTCTAACTAAATATCGTTTCATATTGACCAAATGTCAATTCTGGAAGTAATTAGCTAGAAACGAAAAGTTTACAGACGGACGGACGAACATCGAGGTACATTACATAATACGACCGTTTTACAAACGGCATATAATTAATATGCCATGAAATAGAGGATGGTCAATGGTATAAGTATATAACTGTTGGTCGTATAAAGGACTATCTGAATTAACGATCGCAACAAGACTTTAAAAACCTATATAGACAAAACAGAATCTTTCATTAAACGGCGTTTGACGAAAATCTGTAGACCGTGCAAAGTAACCCAAGGTGCCTTCATGTGCCTTTAAAATATAGCAGTGTAGGAAATAATAGAAAATCGAAATAATTACTTCACACGCCCCCATCCAAGAATTAAAAGGAAAAACACACCTACAGAAAACAATACACCATAACAAAAACGTCCCAAGCGGAAAGCCAAATGGAGAGCTAGGTCCCAATAAAACGGCACAATGGCTATCAAAAATATAAGAAATACCTCGAGAGCTTTTAAGCAAAAGACAAATCCATTTGCTAAAATTACAAAGGGACATAATTTGAAAAGACTTGGTCCTACAGCCTTGATTACCTTTTTTCTCAATACCAGATTTCACACCAACATTTGTGCCAAATTTCAAGACATTCAAGGTATAGTTGTTTCCAAAAAAATCTTCAGCGGAATAAAAATGTATCTACAAAAGTAAATATTTCGCGGCAAGAATGTCAATGGGTATTACAACTTTGAAAAACGTGAGTGCACAGCTCTTAATTGTCTACATCATCTGCAGTGCGTGGTTTATATATTAATACAAATTAACAAAGCATGTAGGATTCATAAAGCAAATTGCAAAAAAAAAAAAAAAAAAAAGAAAAGAAAAAAACAAAGGGAAGTAACTCTTAACTCTTCCTGGTGCCCGGACGTCCTGGAGTGATTGCCATGTTTGCTGATATTGGCTCGGTGGGGGGACGCCTATAAGTCCTTCGGTAGGCGTCTCTTGCCTGATGCCGCTAGTTGACCTGACTCATGAGCTACGTCGGTGGGGTGTGTGCTCGGAGGGGATGTGCTGTGGTTGCCGGGTCTTGTCCATCATCCGTTTAAGTTTCATAATTTAGGGGTGAGACACACTGATGAAGATTAAATATCAGAAAGGCCTCTGTATCACAAAATTTGGTATAGTTACGCCTTCATAAAAGACCTAGCCCCACAGTCCATTTTCCTTCCTACAGCTAGTCAAGGAATCGATACACTCACCTCACACCAAGACACCAAAGGGAAAGAAGCACGAACATGAAATAACTTATCTCCAATGAAAACACCACATCTACCATGCATGCAGTCTGTCGTATAACAAATATGTTGTACCCTATCTTTTTATATCGAAAATGATTTTTCAAAATTTTGTACTGAAATCATTGCAAACATTTATTTACTAAGTCACCCTAAATTCGGGCTCCGATATGCCTTGCTGCAGGAGTGATTGATTTAAGTCCAACATTAAATTTTGAAACTGATTCGAATAGGTGTTTATAAAACTAAGAAAGGACTTTTTGAAGTTTATCATACCGATAACCCTGATTAAGAAGATTAGCAGTTAATAATGTATTAAGAGTGTTGATGGAAGTTACATGACAAGACGCTCTGGTAAACTGAATTAATCGCTACATATAAACAGCGTAGGAAATTAGAAGTGAGGCAATGATCAGAAATCGATACAATTAACCCACACCTCCCATCAGAGACACCAAAGGGAAAGAAACACAAACATTAAATAACTAGCTCTAATGAAAACATCAATAGCGGAAAGCCAAAGGGACAGTCACCTTCCCACAAAATGGCCAACTGGCTATCCCAAACAAAAAGATATAAGCGATACACACACTCAAAAAGACAATCCATAACCAAAATAAACCGCGACAGAAAAAACCGCTTTGGAACGGTCAGTGAAAAGAAATTTACTTGGGGGCTTAAATCGAACTCGCATTAGGAATATCACCATCCAAGAAGAAAATATACAGTATCAAAATAAAACCATCCCGTTTTTTGCACGAAACAAACCCATCTATACTAGATAAGTGTAAATAAAAAAATCAGAAGACTATGCTTTGTTGAACTAAACCTGATATCTGTACCAACCCAATGCAAGTGTTGCATTTCCTGAAATTTGTTTGACAGAGAACAAGTTCATGGCATATTACAAAGGGAAATAATTCTAAACGTCCTGATCCAATAGCGTCTTGTTCTTACCAGATCTGCAATGCATGGAGGTATTAATCTGGTATGATTCTAAACAAAGCCTGACAAAGGACGCAGTAGTCATTTAGCAAATCCCGTATTCAGTTCAAAAAGTAACATAGTAGTGAAGGCAATGATCAGGAATCGATACACTTAACCCACAGCTCCAATCAGAGACACCAAGGGAAAGAAACACAAACATGAAACAACTAGACCCTAATGGAAACAACACTAGCGGAAAGCCAAAAGAACAGTTACCTCCCCAGAAGATGGCCAATTGGATATCCAAAGCAAAATAATATAAGAGATACACACACTCAAAGACAAGCCATAACAAAATTAACGACGACAGAAGAACCGCCTTGGAACGGTAAGTGAAACGAACTGGGGGAGGGGGCGGGGGGCTTAAAGCGTTCTTTTTCCGTGGCCACAATCCTCGCCCTTTCTTCCGTCGCGATTTAGACAAATACTTCGTCTGCATGAAGGCCTCCTAACTCATCAGTGCAACCTCTCCGTGAACCAAAAAAAATCAACCACATAGATGAAACAACGGTGAGGACTCGACAGCAAGAAACTACTGAAATGCTGGAGCAAACGAAAACCAACAATTAGATTCCGACGGGCCCAACCAGTGACAAAGCAGCAAGCACCAACCAACATTATATAAAATTAGATTCTCTCTTATTCTCAGTAAGCCTTTGCCCTGGAACCGTCAAAGAATCTGAGGCCTGACCCACCGGCACGCAATTAAAGAGGGAAGAAAAGTTGTCAACCATGATTGGGTTAACTACCATGCATGCAGTCTGTTGTATAACATTTATGTTGTATCCAATCTTTTTTTATCGAAGAATGATTTTACTAAATTGGGTACTGGAGTCATTGCAATTATTTATTTTTCTGAACTTATATACTAAGTCACCATAAAAGTCTGGTTCCGATAAACCTTGTTGCAGAAGAGATTTAAGTCCAACATTGAATTTTGAAATTAAATCGGAATAACGTCCATAAAATTTTGAAAAGGCTTTGTGTAGTTTATGATACCGATAAACCTGATTAAGACGTTTAGCAATTAACAACTTATTACGAGTGTTGATGTCAGTTACATGGCAAGACACTCTGGCAAATCGAATTAATTGCGAAACATAAACGCCGTAGGATGCCGCACGAGGAACATAACCGTCAAAGAAAGGAAAATTTACAATCTCAAAATCAAAACCATCGCGTTTATCATTAATTTTGCAAGAAACCAACCCATCTATCTATCTATCTCTATATACTGCCACGCGCCGTCGCGGACATTTTAGGCAGGTCTGTGCGCATCTGTTAGTAAAAGACAGACAAAAGCAAACTATAGTGCAAGGATAAAAGTGATAATAGTAGAGGCTAAAAACAGGTGACAGGTTAGGGTAGTGAAGAGTAGCTAAAAGTAGATAAAAACAAGCCTTACAGGGAATAAGGGTGTGAATGCTGTAGCTTGCAGACTTCGGCCTTGAAGGCTTCAAAGGTCTGCAGGCTGACAACCGACATTCCACTGTACTATAGCAAGGGGGGGGGGGGGGGGGAGGAATACTTACAATAGTCACGGGTGGTGTAGACCTGCCTAAGGTCATTGAGTGTGAGTATCTGGAATGTCTTTGACTAAGGTGTATGTAGGTTGGGAGCGAAACAGCAACAAGCCCATGAATGATTTTATAAAGTAGACAAAGGCGGGCATCAGCACTTCTTTGTTCCAATGATCTCCATCCAAGTTTTTGTAGGATCTTAGTTACACTGGCTGTCTAGCGAAGTTGTTGACTGCTCGCTGACCTGTTCGATTTGGGAGATCCGCTCCTTAGTGTGCGGGTCCCACGCAGCTGAAGCATACTCCAGCTGTGGTCTGACCAGGGTGTTGTATGCTTTTTCACGGACCTTTTGCATCTTAATGCTGATGTTTCTCCGGATGAACCCAAGTGTCCGGCTAGCACTGCCAACCACTCGGTCACGATATTCCACTGGAGATATCAACCCCCAGATATCTTGCACTGGTGACTGTCTCCAGGACTTGGCCATGCAGTATATATGTGGTTTTCCGGGGTTTCCCGGAGGCAGTCATCTGTACTACCTGGCATTTCGAGGGGTTGGACTCCCATGTTTCACCTGGTCTCCCAAGCTTCGAAATTGATCAAGTCGTTCTGGAGAATAAAGCTGTCACCTTCATTCTCAATAGTCATATACAAGGCTGTAACCGTCTGCAAAGAGGCGCACTTAAGAGCAGACCTCTTCAGGCAAGTCATGTAGATGAGGAACAGGATCGGACCCAGGACCTAGCCTTGGGGAACACCATGAGGTAACTAGAATCGGGTCCGACTGCTCCCCATCCATAACCACCCTCTGAGATGTGTTCCCAAGGAAGGCTTTAATACAGCTCAACACCTGTCCACGGATGCCGTGATTATGAAGCTTCCACAGTAGGTTGCTGTTGTTATCTTAATCGAAAGCCTTTGAAAAGTCAAATAATATAACGTCTGTCTGCTTTCCCAAACTGGCCCCCTTGCAAGGTCCTCTATGAGCATAACAAGTTGAGTCTCGCATAACCTCTTCTCACGGAAACCATGTTGTAGGTCATACAAGACGCCTTGTTCGTCCAAATGTTTGACTATGTTTGATGCTAGAACATGTTCTAGGGCCTTGCATAGAATGCAAGTAAGGGAGATAGGTCGATAATTGGCTGCTAGAGATTTGTCGCCTTTTTTGAAAACCGGCATGGCATTTGCCTTAACCCATTCCGCTGGGAGCTGTCCCATCTGTAGAGGCCTTTCAAAGACAATTTTGATGATGGGGGCAATCCCCTCCCATAATTATTTCAGCAGAATGGGTTTCAGCCTGTCTGGTCCGGCAGCCTTTCCAGGTTTTAGATTGTTTAACAGTTGGAGTGGGCCGTTTAGGGATTTGTCGATGTTCGGCATGACTGTCTAAGGGTCTTGTGGGTCTGGAATGGAGTCAGGAGGCAAACAACCTACATTTATTTGGTTCTGTAATTGCATTTTAGCCAGACGTGCTAGAGGGAGTAAAAACTGAATTGAATTAGGAATTTAAAATATTTGTTTTAGTTTTCGTATCAGTGCGAAGGATGCCATCATGCTTCAGATGTGGTGTGCCTTGCTGTTCCCGACGAGAGCTTTCCAAAAAGCTAAATAGTTTCTTATTACTGGCGGTGTCATTTTCGTTTCGACCTAAGAGATATTCAAAATAACTTTGGTAAGAATCTTTAATTTTCCGCTTTATTTTTTGTATCATGGCCTGATTTTTTTTTATGTTGATGTTTTTTTTTTTTTTTTTTTTTTTTTTGGTATCTACACTGTCAGATTTTTTGTACTTTACATATAAGTGAGTTCTCTTTTGAATTAACCGTTTAATTTTTTGGGTAATCCAGGGTAGGGAAGGTTTACCCCGGATAAGTTTGGATGGTATGCACTCATTTGAAAGTTTGTCCAGCGTGGTTGTGAATTCTGTCCAGAGTTCTTCTACTGATTTTCCCAAATGGTTATTTTAAAAAGGATTTTTAGTATGACTGCAGTTTGGCTATGCATTTTGACCAATCTGCTTTGTGGAAGAGTATAGACTTTATTGGTCTGTCCTTTTGGAGTACAGGTTTGTGGAGTACTTTAGCTGAAACAAAGTCATGGTCAGCAAGGCCAGGGTAGCAGTTTTTAGTGGTGACAAGGGTCGGGTTGGTTGTCAGGAATAGGTCCAGAATATTACTACGGCGATTGGGTTCAGTCACTACTTGAGTCCAGTTATGATCCTGAATAAGGTTGAGAAAAAGAGTCATCCATAGTATTTGGTGTACAGTCCTGCTTCAGTTCTGGTGTTTAGTCCGGTCCGGTCAGAGTGGTTTGGGCAGGTTAAAGTCTCCTAGGATCCAGAATCTATCTACAATAGAAAGGTGTAAATCCAAAAACGGGGCCTCGGTATCAGTAGAATTTGCTTTATTTAACTGAAGTTCTTGGGGGGGGGGGTGTAAATTTGACTGATCAAACCATCGAAATAGGTATTGTCTATATTTAATAAATCATCCAAATATCTAGAAGTCGAGCTAAAGGCTGCATTGATTTCAGATTGGTTTTCAACGGAAAGGGACACCATGGAGTCTCTTCCATAACAAATCAAGAACAAATCAGCCACAAGGGGTGCGCAATTTGTACCAATGGGAATACTCACAATTTGTCTAAATAACTTAGTACCAACTCTTATCTAAATATTGTCAAGTAGAAAATAGAAGTGAAGGCAATGATCAGGAATCGATACAATTAACCCACAGCTCCCATCAGAGATACCAAAGGGAAAGAAACACAAATATGAAACAACAGATCCTATTGGAAACATCAACAGTGGAAAGCCGGGAGGACCAGTACTTTACCACAAAATATCCAACTGTCTATCCAAAACAAAATAATATAAGCGACACAAACACTCAATGACAAACCATAACAAAAATAAACCGCGACAGAAGAACCGCCTTGAAACGGTCAGTGGAACGAACTTCACATGCGAGGTGGGGGTGCTTTAATCGATTTTACATGGCCACAATCCTCGCCCTTACTTCTGTCGCGTTTAGACAAATAATTTGTTCAGTCCGCATGAAGGCCTCCTAACTCACCAGTGTAACATCTCCATGAACACAATAATCAAACAACCACAGAGATTAAATAACGGTGAGGACTCGACAGCCAGAAACCACTGAAATGCTGGAGCAGTTAGACTCCGATGGGCCCGACCAGAGACAGAGCATCAGTCACCAACCAACTGTACATTGAATTAGATTCTCTCTAATTTTCAGTAAGCCTGGAACCGTCATAGCATCTCAGGCCTAACCCAACGGCCTTCAATTAAAGAGGGCAGCAAATTTGTCAACCGTGATTGGGTAAACTACCATGCATGCAATCTGCCGTAAAACATTTATGTTGTACCCAATCGTTTTATATCGAAGAATTCTTTTTTTTTTTTTTTTTTGTTGTTGTTTTTTTTTGTTTTTGTTTTTTTGAAAACGCAACTTGCATACCTAACATAAATTTATATTAAATTTCGAAACTAAAGGTCTATGAGTTCCAATAAGAAATAAAGTTGAAAGAGACGCTCAAAGGGAAATAACTCTGCAAGATAAGACCACAAGTCTTTATTTTCTTTTCTATCATTGGACGTGTCACACAAAACATTTTTACTAAAGGTCCAGTAGTTCAAATCTGCAATGGAAAACGATTTAGACACAGATAGAGACTCACATTCACATGAAAAAGACGAGCTAGGCATGCTATATTATAATGTTATTAAT
Source organism: Lucinisca nassula (assembly GCA_963580285.1). Lineage (NCBI taxonomy): Eukaryota > Metazoa > Mollusca > Bivalvia > Lucinida > Lucinidae > Lucinisca > Lucinisca nassula. The sequence continues at coordinate 20,142,867 of OY757019.1, forward strand.
CAAATAATTTCGTATTGGCCCAGTTACAGGTCCGAGGTCTGCTGTATTGGCACGAGGCCGAAGGCCAAGGCCAATACAGCTGACCGAGGACCTGTAACTGGGCCAATACGAAAATACTTGATTAATGACAATTTTATTAATTGACGCAATTAAAAAAAATGATTTTTGATTTTTGAATATTGGTTGACCTTGTGTAATATAGGATAATCAATTAATAAATGCCGGAAATAAAAATTAGCATTAGGCATAACAGCAAATCGCTGATAAAAGATTATTCAAGGAACATTTCTATAAGGTTTTCGTCAAAATATCTGCAATTGTTCAGCAGATAATTTCCCTATGATCAATCTTTGAATCCTAAATTTGAAAACAGCAAATGAAGTAAAGAACAGATTTTCATACAGAAAAAAACAAAAAACATTCAATCCTTAAGGTCAAGGATGCTACAAATAAATTTTGGGCCTTATCGGCGCAGTGGCTCCAAAGGAGATATGTGGTGTAAACGTGTTGACACCACACCTACGACATACGCGGACGATGGATAATTTTCTATATATTAAGCTCCTCCGGTGCCTTCGGCTCTAGTGATCTAAACACTACATTCAGTAAAGGAACCCGATTCTGTTAACATGTCTCTACAAAATAAAAGTGAAGTCAATGGTCAGTTATCGATACGATTACCTCAAACGTCCCATCCAAGATACCGAACAAAAAGAAACACAAAAAGGCGGTTACACAGATCATTTTTACAAAATAAAAGTGAAGTCGGTGATCAGTTATCAATACAATTTTCTTGCACACCAGACAAGAAAATCCATGATTTTACCCTGGAATAGAAATTTATGTTCTGACCCTGGTGTTCCGACCCCAAATCGAATTTAATCGCGTCTTTGATAAATGTACTGGTTGATTACAACCTCATGTGCGGTGTCGTCATGCGTGACGTCACTAAACATTCCTGTTGTGTCATCACAAAATGGCGGACGTCGGTAACCGAAGTGACAACAGCTTTAAAAATTCGCAATAGAAATGGAAGGTATGCAAGAAAAAGAATCCTATATGGGTGTAAGGGGTGGATAGAAAAATCCGTCCCTCAGGATCACTGTCCGGCATCACGAGTGACCATCGGGACGGATTTTTCCATCCACCCCTCACACCAATTTAAGATTCTTATAACCTCATACCTCCCATCCAAGATACCGAACAAAAAGAAACACCTACATAAAACAACTTCACCATTATAAAAACATCACAAGTGGAAAGACAAAAGGACAGTTACATTCCCAGAAAATGGCCAACCGTCTATCTAAAATAAAAAAAATATTAGCAGTACGTACATGCAAAGACAAAAGCCACAACATAACCAGTGCTTCAGCTGAAGTGCACGACCCGCCGGATGCTTTTAGCTTTATGAGTGTTACCATATATTGGTATGGCGGCCATTTTGGTCATGTGACCTAGACCTAAAACGGTTCCCCCAATAAATGCGCCTTATCGTAAGGAGCAAAAATATATCTTATACTTTATTACTGTATTCTGAATCGTTTGCAGGATAGAATGCATTCTCACTTTTCCAATACAAAAGCATATGTGTCAAAGTTTGACCTAGACACAAAGAAGGTCAAGGTCAACCCAGGGTCAAAATTTTAGCAATTTATGATGGGCCTACGTCCCAGATGTTATTTATCAAGTTTCGTGGAAATCTGCCAAGTGGTTCTGGAGAAGACTATTTTTGAAGGGTTTTTACCATATATGGCTTGGCGGGCATTTTGGTCATGTGACCTGGACCCCATGAGAAAATTTTGGTTTCTCCTATCCCATAGAGGCTCCATATAAAATTTGACTTCAATCGGCCCAACGATTTCCGAAGAGAAGCAGTTCGAAAATTTTCACATTTTTCGCCTCGGCGAGGCTATACTAAATGGAATGTAGTATTTCGCAAGTTCACCAAACAGAAAGACCATATATGGCTTGGCGGCCATGTTGGTCATGTGACCAGGACCGCATGAGCAAATGTTGGTTTCCCCCATCCCATAGAGGCTCCATATGATATTTGACTTCAATCGGCCCAACGGTTACCGAGGAGAAGCAGTTCGAAAATGTTCACATTTTTCGCCTCGGCGAGGCTATACTAAATGGAATGTAATATTTCCCAAGTTCATTGGTTAGATCTCATTGATATCTATCAGTATGCCAAAATTGTTTAAATATTCCAAGCGGTTAAGTCACTATCACCAATTTTCACAAACGGGTTACGGACGGACAGACACGCAGACCATATATGGCTTGGCGGCCATTTTGGTCATGTGACCTGGGCCCCATGAAAAAATTTTGTTTCCCCCATCCCATAGAGGCTCCATATGATATTTGACTTCAATCGGCCCAACGGTTTCCGAGGAGAAACAGTTCGAAAATTTTCACATTTTTCGCCTCGGCGAGGCTATACTAAATGGAATGTAATATTTCGCAAGTTCATTGGTTAGATCTCATTGATATCTATCAGTATGCCAAAAATTGTTTAAATATTCCAAGCGGTTAAGTCACTATCACCAATTTTCACAAACGGGTTACGGACGGACAGACAGACTGACAGAATGACAGACTGACAGAATGACACGGTGATTTTAGGGCACTCTTAGAAATCAACCGACTTCAGTCGGTCGCTTTTTCTGCGGGTCGTGCAATCCTCACGTTGGAAAGGTCGGCAAATCTAATTAGGTGTACTTAATTTAGCAAACGTGTAACAAAACCTACAATAAGGCATGTGCAATCAGAGAATACCAAGATCAGCATGTACAATAGGATTTCAGATTTTTCGCTTGCTGCTTTCTTAATAGTACAGATAATTTAGAAGCCTCTTGCGAACAGCAAGACTCTGATCAGACTGCGCGACTAGCAAATGATAATCTGAGTCTTGGCTGTGTAAAATGCTCAGATCATTTTCCGCTTGGCACGGTCTACATGATGCATCATAATGAGCCCCGCCAAGCGAATGAGTGTCTTCAAGCATTCCGTCATGACAAATTTAAACTGCGCATGCCCAGCTATTCAGAGGGGCCAGGGATATGGCTTTCTGTCTGAAGGTTCCTCTTGATTCACTGCTTGTATGAGCGAGCAGCGAAGGTTCTGGCGAGACTGCGCGGATGCGCAGGCTCGCCTGAACCTTCGCTGCTCGCATAGGCGATAAGTACCAAAATCGCTTGACGGGGCCCATATGTTTTGCCACTTACCTCGCAATGATGACAACATACAGTAGTAATCTACGCTCGGGTTTAGAAACTCATGCACTAAAAGACTGGCAAGCTTTTCCTTCTGGTTTTTCTCTGATATCAAAGACCCAAACATGTATACACGACTCTGACTTGCTTCCGGATTAACTTGTGCGTAGTCCCAATAACTCGATTTATTCACAGGTGTGAAACTTATCACTGACTGCTGGTAGGTCTTTTTCAAGTCGTACAAAAACTGAATCTCGCTTTCCGTATTTTCATCCCAGGGTCCGTACTTTTGAACCCTTATCTTAACCTGTCCCGTAAAGTTCCTAGCTTCATCATGGAGCGGCTTGTAAAGGGTGGCTAAACTACTCCAGTAAGATGGAGCTGTCATGTACCAGTTGTTGTAGGCACTTAAAACGTTTCTCGCTATAGTGTCATTCGTTCCGTTTACGTAGAGTGGGAATTCAACAGTTACTATTACCATCGGTTGCGCTTTGTGAAGTTTATATATAAAATAAACTGCAACACCGAACGTTCCTCCTCCACCGCCTCTCAGTGCCCAAAACAGATCCCCATTGTTTTCTGTCACTTCCCTGCCATCAGGATATACATGTATCGTCCGGTTGCTCGTACACGTACTTATGCGGCCATCAGCAAAAAACTACCTAAGAATTTAAAATTTATAATCTAGAGGATCCAACACAACTGGTCGTTTCGTATGAAATTTATAAAACCAGCCCTTAGTGAGTTTCATAAAGAATGAATTTCATGTTGGCCGGTCTTTCTACAATCATTTTGCATAACATGAAAGTTATGCGCATTACACTTTAATTTGTGTCCTTTCAATTTGTAGGTTTTGAATGCTGCATTATATATGTTTTATCATATGACGTCGCGTCTGAGAATGTAGTAACGCCATGTAATAAATTCGATAATCCACCGATGGATTAAATATGCAAATTAGGTAGATACGTCCCGTAACGTTGCATGTACGACGCCCTTAACGACGTCGCGTTTAGTAATGGCGTGAAATTGACATTTTGAAAACAATCGTGAATAAAATGCATTTCAAATGTTATGTGATAAATAGAATCTTGCATTCGTGCTCATGTATTATTGAATTTATTAAACTCGTTGAGGAAAAGAGATAAAATGCTCGGCCAAGCCTCGCATTTTATCCCTGTTCCTCAACTCGTTTAATAAAGTCAATAATACATGACCACTCATGTAAGATCCTCTGACGAAATGAGTACCGAAAAGTATACCCAAAGAATATAGCATTGCAAATAGTAGCGTAACAGGTGTAACGAGATGAAAATTTCACTAGCAGTTGTTTGCAAATAAGCATCATAGTGTAGATTATATTTTCTTGTCCTTTGGGATCAGTGATTCCATTGTGGAATTTTGAAAATATCTGAGGGTCACTGATGAGGCCTAATTGGCCGAAACTAGCTAGTATGGTCCAGAAAACATGTACACTCCATATTTTTCACTTCTGTGGTGTATTCCTTGCTTCCAAAGGATAACCCTTTTATAGAACATATTTAACTTCACTACAGCTGGTGTGTGGGAATGTGTGGCGGCGGTAAAACGTCTCCCTGCCCTACATCATAGTGTAGATTATATTTTCTTGTCCTTTGGGATCAGTTATTCCATTGTGGAATTTTGAAAATATCTGAGGGTCACTGATGAGGCCTAATTGGCCGAAACTAGCTAGTATGGCCCAGAAAACATGTACACTCCATATTTTTCACTTCTGTGGTGTATTCCTTGCTTCCAAAGGATAACCCTTTTATAGAACATATTTAACTTCACTACAGCTGGTGTGTGGGGATGTGTGGCGGCGGTAAAACGTCTCCCTGCCCTACATCATAGTGTAGATTACATTTTCTTGTCCTTTGAGATCAGTGATTCCATTGTGGAATTTTGAAAATATCTGAGGGTCACTGATGAGGCCTAATTGGCCGAAACTAGCTAGTCTGGCCCAGAAAACATGTACACTCCATATTTTTCACTTCTGTGGTGTATTCCTTGCTTCCAAAGGATAACCCTTTTATAGAACATATTTACTTTGTATTGACAGTTCAATTTATACAGGATCTTACATGAGTGTTCATGTATTATTGAATTTTTAAACGAGTTGAGGAAAAGGGATAAAATGCGAGGCTTTGCCGAGCATTTTATCCCTTTTCTTCAACGTGTTTAATAAATTCAATAATACATGAGCACGATTGCAAGATTCTTTATATCATATGACATTAAAAACGCATTTTATTCACGATTGTTTAACAAAAATGTCAATATTCCGCCATAAGTAAACGCGACGTCGTTATGGACGTCATACATGTAACGTTACTGGGCGTATCTAGCTAATTTACATATTTAATCCGCTAGTGGATTGTCGAATTTATTACATGGCGTTATTACATACTCAGACGCGACGTCATCTGATAAAAACGGTTTGACACGCAAGAAAATTATGCTTCACGGTGTCTAATGTTTGCGTTAACATCTTACCGTATAAATTCAAGTGGTACTTTCGCTATTCGTTCAGGCGAGAATAAGGTTTGCCTGTTCTTTGCATACTTGGTATTTTCATAAAAGAAGGCCCTTTCGTTGATTATTGTTCTTGTTGACTCAACATAAATTAGGTTTAGAAGTTCCTTTGGGTCACGTGCTAGCGGTAACTAGTCTTTTAAAGAAAAATGCCTTTTTCCCTTTCTTTTAATGTAGGGTCGGTTGTTTAGAAGGTATTGGTAAATTAGGATGCCTGAATATTGTACACCTCGAAATCCCCGTGCTGGGAGATTGTCATTACTATAAAATGAGGAATTTCTCATAGTAGTTTGAGAGCAAAAACCACTAAGCGTAATGTTCATTAGAAATGTCTAAATGGTCAGGAAAGCCGACAAAGGTATGTGGTAAAATTCATTACTAATTATTTTGTAGAATGTGATTTTTATGTCGCTATGTATTGCATTTTTTTGTGCAACTGCAAGACGCAGTTGATTTGCGCATTTGTTTCTTGTATTATGGGCCGACCTTGCCTCGTCGAGGCTATTCGTTGACTTGTCGGTTGGTTCCCGTTTGTCTATGTGAGCGTACACATTTGCCTTGGGTAATGGTACAAATAAATAAAACCATTGAAAATTGTTCCCTTGGTTAAATGAAACGAATCTAGAGGTCTCCATTTCCCTTGAGAGGAATGGATACATAGAGAATCTTACATGAGTGGTCATGCATTATTGAATTTATTAAACGAGTTGAGGAAAAGGGATAAAATGCTCGGCAAAGCCTCGCATTTTATTCTTTTTCCTTAACGAGTTTAATAAATTCAATAATGCATCAGCACGAATGCAAGGTTTTATTTATCATATGGCATTTAAAACGCATATTATTCACGATTGTTTACAAAAATGTCAATATTCCGCCATTAGTAAACGCGACGTCGTTAAGGGCGCCGTTCATGTAACGTTACGGGACGAATTTAGCTAATTTGCATATTTAATCCACTAGTGGATTATCGAAATCGAAAATATTACACGGAGTTATTACACTCTCTGACGTGACGTCATACGATAAACTAGATTACGTTACGTCTAGAAGCATATTCGTAAGAATAATTAGGATTAATATATATGTTCTATAAATGAAAAGTACCAGTGAGTTTAAACCGATAGAATTGCTTGGTGCGTGATTTCATTATGAACTTGCTAATTTCTTGATGAGTCTATATTGTGGGTACTTGGTTAAAATTTCTCCGAAATGCATTATGATCGCCGTGATTAGGCATAGGTGAGTATGCATTTTCTGTCCACATTTAATGCTTTTATCCGCATAATCAGGTTCATCTATCTACATACGTATATGTGTGAAGCCTACGCGGTGAACCTTCGCGGGGTAGTGGTAATGCTACTCGCTTCAAAAATCAGGAGTCGTGAGTTCGATCCTGGCTTCTCTATGCCTTAGAATATGTCTATAAGCCGAGGCCTCGTCTCCATATGACCTTGGCTGTTGATGGGGACGGAAACGCAAACACACTCACTGTATTTTATCCTTTTTCATAGCATACACCGCATTAAGAATTATCCGGTACTTAAAGATAGATTATTATGACTAGATTATACTATTAATTTTGCAAGCACTGCATTAGAAGTAGTTCTTGTTACAGCAAAATTAAATTACCATTGATAAGTTAGTCAATTTCTAATTTAGACAAATAATGTGTTCAGTCCGTATGTAGAAAAATCTCAGAGAAAATACAGCGATGAAACATTGATGAGGACTCGATAGAATTAAATAACTGACGAAAACCAACAGCTGGGCTCCGTTGGGCCCGACAAGAGATAAAGCATCAGGTACCAACCGACATAACTTAAATCTGTAGGCCTGAGTCATCATAGGGTCTGAGGCCCGACCGGCCGGCGAATAAAGAGGGAGGCAAAGTTATCAAACATGATTGGGCTGACTAACTAGTCTGCCGTATAACATTTACGAGTATGTTGTTCCCCAACCATTTTCTATTGAATAATGATTATCGTGTATTGAAATCATTGCAAGCATACATTTTTCTAATTTGTTTACTTATCCACAGAAACTATATATGTCGAAAAGCTTATAGTCCATCTGCTGTAGCCCGTAATATAACTTTTGATGACATTTATTGCTCGTTATCCATTGTAAAAATGTATCTTGGGATGTATCCGACGCTCCAGAGTAGATTACAAGTCATGGGCCACTATTCTCAGGTGAACCCTGTCCAATGGCAGCCATTTATTTTTTGCTCACCTGAGCCGAAGGCTCATAGGTGAGCTTATACTATGGTAAGGCTCCGTTGTATATCGTCTGTCTGTCTGTTAACATTTTCAAACATATTAACCTCAGACACCATTGGGCCGAATGAATCAAATTACATGCGGAGCATCCACGGGACAGGGGAACGAAAGTGTGTTCGAGGGGTCCAGGTCACATGACCAAGGTGGCCGCCCTGTCCATATAAGGTAAAACCCTTCAAAAATCTTCCCCGGTACCAATGGGCATTGGAAACTCGGGCCCATTATAGTTTGTTCAAATGATGACCCTCGGATGACCTTGACCTATTTTACGTCAAGATCAAATTTGGTCACATAGACTTTTGTAAGGGGTAAAACTGAGTATTTTTGGATACAATTGCAGCATGTGGTCTGAAAATTGGTAGATGCAGTTAGCTAAATGAGTGGATGCACTTACAGAAGTATTTAAGGTCAAGGTCATTCACTGACCTTGTCCCAAGGTCATTCAGATATGAAAATTAAAACTTGTTTTCAACAGAAACCACTGAGCCGTTTGTAACTAAATTTCATTTGAAAGCTTTAAGGGAAAATGAAATGAAAACTAATTAATTTGAGCTTGATCACATGACCAAGATGGCCGCAATGACGATATAAGTTAAAAACCCTTCAAAAATCTTCTCCGGAACCAGTAGGCCGACGGTTATGAAACTTGGTATGTAGTATTGCGGACTCAAGTCCATCAAAGTTTGTTCAAATGATGACCCTAGTATGACACTGACCTATTTTATGCCAAGGTCAAATTTGGTCATATAGACTTTTGTAAGGAAAAAAGTCAAAACTGAGTATTTTTTGGGGAAACTATTGCAGCCTGTGATCTGATAAGTTGAAATATGCAGTTAGCTAAATGAGTGGATGAAGCAACAGGCGTATTCAAGGTCAAGGTCATTAAGATAAAGACATTAAAAATTAAAACTTGATTTCCACAGTAACCGAATGTCATAAGAAAAGCTTTAAGGAACAACTAACTGAACATTAATAAATTTTGTATTTGGTCACATGACCAAGGTGGCCACCATACCCATATAAGGTACAATGCCTTTAAAATTCATCCTCTCTGGAACCAATAGGCCGATAGCTATGAAGGTCAAAATTGGTCACATAGACTTAATATAGGGAAAAAAATCAAAAGTTTGTATTTTTGGAAACTATTGCAGTCTGCGATCTGAAAATTGGCAGAAGCAGTTAGCTAACTAAGTGGATGAAACTACCCCCTTCAAAAATCTTCCCAGAAATCAAATGGCTCCTTAAAGACTCGACACTCAGGTGAGCGATACAAGTCCAGCCTAATACAGCATATGATTTCTGAGGGGATTATTTTTACGTTCTTTTCTATTTGTTTGGCATGTAAGTTCCCATGGCAACTAACAAAAACAAGCAGTAGGTCTGAACTCATACGGAAGATGGATTATTGCTTAAGGGACACTTTTATGAAGGTTTTGTCAAAATCCGCAAATGCTTGGAAGTATATGTCATTTTTCAATTTTCAACATAAAAAGTCTATGGAAACTCTAAGTTGCCATATCAGCCAAATTAATGAGCCAGATTTGAAAGATTTGCCAGATTTTGTGAAGCAGTAGCAAGATATTGAGAGGACAGAAAGGCAAGAACAAAGGGATTTAGAAAGGTTAAGGTCAGAAGAAAAGGAAAAGGATAGGGCACATGAACTGGCTATGTTAAAGATAAATAAGGAGCTTGAAATGGCACGCATTGAAAGCGAAAGGGATGCAAAAGAGATAAGTGAAGCCCATTTAGAAAAGTTAAGGTATGGGTTTGGAGGGCAGCATCAAGAATTCAGGAATCAGTTAGAAATACAGAGAGCAAAGCTCTAGCTAGACTTTGAAAGGCAAAAGGCTGACAAGGTGGCGCATGCCCGGGATCCTAACTTACCTTATTTTGAAAGGGTAAAGATAAGAAGGATAGTTACTTATCTAGGATTGAGAACTATGCTACGGCTAACAAATGGGATAAGAGCGTTTGGGTCGCGTATTTAAGTGTATTACTTAAAGGGCGCGCACTTGATGCATATGACAGGTTACCAAAATGATGATGCGGCAGATAATGATAAGTTAAAGGGTGCCGTATTAAAGAATTTTGATGAGACAGAGCGCGGATTTAGGAAGAAGTTTCGTTATAGTAGGCCTGATAAATCAGAAACGTTCATACCGCTCAGTAGTAGATTGAACAGTTATTTAGAGAAATGAAAATATATAACCGCAATGACTTCAGCACCCAATTTCGTAAAATCATTCTTCGATATAAAAGATTGGGTACAACATGGATATTATACGACAGACTGCATGCATGGTAGTTAACCCAATCACGGTTGGCAACTTTGCTTCCCTCTTTAATTGCACGCCGGTGGGTCAGGCCTCAGATTCTATGACGGCTCCAACGTAAAGGCTTATTGAAAATTAAAGAGATAATGTTGGTTGGTGCCTGATGCTCTGTCTCTGGTTGGGCTCATCGGAGTCTTACTGTTGGTTTTCTTTTGCTCCAGCATTTCAGTGGTTTCTTGCTGTCGAGTCCTCACCGTTGTCTCACCTCTGTGGTTCTTTGATTTCTGTGTTCACGGAGATGTTGCACTGATGAGTTAGGAGGCCTTCATGCGGACTGAGCAAATTTTTTGTCTAAATCGCGACGGAAGTAAGGGCGAGGATTGTGGCCGCGTAAAATCGATTTAAGCCCCCCAGTGGAAATCTTCCACTGACCATTCCAAGGCGGCTCTTCTGTGGCAATTTATTTATGTTGTTGTTTGTTACTTACTGTGTGTATCACTTGTGTCTTTTAATTTTGGATGGCCATATGGCCATTTTGTGGGAAAGTAACTGTCCATATGGCCTTCCTTTGTTTAGGTTTCCATTATGGTCTGGTCGCTTAATGTTTGTATTTCTTTCCCTTTGGTGTCTTTTATGGATGGAGTAAGTTAATTGAATCAATTCCTGATCTTTGTTTTACTTCTACTTTAATATGGCAAAGGTAGAAAAAGTCATTTCGGCTGTCTCTGATTTCATGGCAAGGGATCAGTTCCTGAAGTCATGTAATAGTCATAGTAACTGTATGTACATTTGAAATCAAAACAGTTTGTTAATTTAGATGAAATGGCTAGAAGGACCGATTTGTTTGCAGAAACGCGCATAGGCGTGTTTAGTTGCATTTATAAGGGGCAATAGAAGCGCAGCGCAGGGTAAACAGGACACAGTTGACCCAAACAAACCGAGTGTTAAACCGGATATTAAGTGTAGCATATGCGGTAAGGGGCATTTAACAATTAAATGTTTCAAGATCCCCGACAGAAAACAATTATATAGTGCAAAGGTAGGAGCAACTGGAGGTTGAGACAGCGGTGTTAAGAGCTGGCCAATTGATCCTCGATCGGTATATTTTAACAATGATATACTATGCGACGAGTTATCCAGAAGCAATAGCTTTACCGAGTATAGAGGCGGAACGTGTCGCGGAAGCGCGTGTTGAAATGTTTAGCAGGGTTGGCATCCCTGGCGAAATGTTGACTGATTTTGGATCACTGTTCAGTGCTTAGGTAATGCAAGAAGTCAACAGACTGCTATCTCTTCAACAGTTAACTTATAGTCCAAGGCATCCAATGTGCAACGGCTTGATTGAGCGGCCTCACGCTACGTTAAAGTAGATGTTACGTCGCATGTGTGCTGAACGCCCAAAAGATTGGGATAGATATTTGCCAGCTTTCTTATTTGCGGTTAGGGAAGTCCCACAAGAGTCAATGGGATTTCCTCCTTTGAGTTGTTATACGGACGTAACGTCAGAGGTCCAATGGCAATATTTAGAGAATTATGGGCTGATGAGGTACGCGATGAGCAAGTACTTTCGACGTATCAGCACGCCATTGAGCTCAGGGAACGGTTACAGCAGACATGCGAATTAGCGCGTGATAATTTAGAGAAGGTTCAGATTAAGCAGAAAGCTTATTACGACAAAGCCCGTGGTCGCATAAATTTGACGTCGGAGATTTCATACTCTTGTTACTACCGACAGACAGTAATAAATTATTGCTTCAATGGAAAGGTCCCTATGAAGTAGTTGAGGTAGTTTAACAGAATGGACTATAAGATTGACGTCAATGGTAATGTTTACACATATCACGCTAACATACTGAGGCAATATGTTGAGCGTCGGACTGTGACGTCTCAGTGTTTGACCTCTGAGTCTATTCTGTCAACAGACGAGTCTTCATTTGAAGATAGCAGTTTTGAAACTGCTACGCAACCGGAAATTGATAGTGACGTTAGCGTCCCACATACACAAACGTCAGAGCAGTGTGAAAGAATAGAAGAGCTGAGAAAACAGCACCTTGTCGTATTGACGTGTCGGACAGACCATATATTTACGTCAGTTATTTTCAGAACCTGTGAAACCAGTTAAACCAGTAAGGCCACCATTAGTAAGGTTAAAACATTATCTTTTTTCTTACCAACGTCAGAATGCCGGGGGACTAAGTAATTTTGGGAGCAGACTACCTTAGCAGATAATTTTCGCAAGATTGGTGTGTATATAGCTGTCTTTATTCAGATACACTTCATCTTGTTCCATCTCTGTGCATATAGAAAAACATTTCTGATTGTTTTTCTTTCAAAAGGGGAAACCTTTGTTACGAGATGAAACAGAAGCCTATCTGGTGCTTATGCTTGTCTAAATTATTTTTAGTAGGTTTATGGCAAAGCAGCGCGACTAAAGAATTTTAGATGTAACATGATAGGCAAAATATATCATGAGATATATTCATGCGCGGTTTTTGGGGAAATTATTGGCTATACAGAAGACCGCTATACGTCTGATTTTTATGTAGTTTGCCTAAAAAGTCGCCAAGCGCCAAAATGTACCATATATATTTTTCATGCAAATCGCATTGTTGCGGATATGCGTAGTAACGGGAGTTATACCATTGATCTGTAGGGATGTTTCTTCATTTTTCTCCAAAGGAAATGCAATTGTAACAGAGATCAATTTTCTGCTGAAATTTGCAGCATGGCTAAAATTGTGGCCAGTATCTATACTTCTCACAATTTTTATCGAGCTACCACAGATATGCATGATTTTCCTGTAGGGCCGATAGATATAAATACCCTAAACATTATCGGAATGTCAGCAGCAGGTCAGAAGTTATAGGAGTATCCACAACATTGTGCCAAGCCAAACGCTGAAGCTTTGGCGGTGTGTTAAATCTATGTTTAGTTTTATTTTTTGTATGCACATGCTTGACTGTTTTGGAGGGGTTTTCTCCCTAGTATACCCCAACTTTCTGAAGCTTGTTCTTGATTCATTTTGGAAGCCTCCGTGGAGTAGTGATTTTGCTACTCGCTTTATAAACCAGTGATCGCATGATCGATCCTGGGGTCTCCAGAATTCGAATGAGTATTTATATCGAGGTCCTGTCTGCGTATGACCCAAGATGTTGGTGAGACGTTAAACCCGGACACTCGCTCATTCTGGATTCATTTAGGCTTTTATAGAACCATTTTATAGAACATATTTATTAACGACGGGTCACTGGTTGGATCCATAGCTTTTGACTATCGGTTGCTAGAAACCGTAGTCCCGTCTCCATATGCCATTAGGTGTTCAGGCGACGTAATATTTAGGACAGGATTACCCATATTGCATCATCAGGGGGAACTCTTAGACAAGAGCCTGTCGGTTTATCCGTGATGATAGAACCGATATTGCAAGCATGTTCATGTTGTGTAAGAAGAATTTTGTTTAAGAAGAATTACAAGCTCATTTTTTTTAACGATGCCGTTTCTGTATAAGAAATCCGTTTGTACCCGTATGCACATGTATATAACGTGATTTTGATTTGCAAGTACTGCATTGCGTAGGATGATAAGTTTGGGTAGTTGGTCGCCACACACTATTACGGCCTGAGCGGCGTAGATGACATCAGCAACGTCATTTACGTCGCAAAGACGGTTCTAACGTTACGTCTACCAAATACGGAAATAATTTAAGCATAGTATTTTGCGTCAAACAGTGCAGGCCCGTTCATGCTTTTGCTACGGCAAACGGTGGGTTCCCTATCAAATGTTGATTCGCGTTGTGTAGAATATGTAAAAATCCTCTGTTTTTAGTTTCTAGCTGTTGTTAATGTAATGAAGTTGTGAATAGCTAAATTTGTGAGCCTGTAATTGGCGAATGAGCAGGTAGCGCAAAGGCGCAGTCTATTCTATTGCCTCTTACCTGTGCTGGTGCAGTGAGCACGAATTTGATGAGTATTATGCTCAGTTATAGTGAACATCAATATATTTCTGTAGTGCTCAGTAAGGAAGCATAAATTTTGAGTATTCTTGTTTCAAACACTGGGTGCTGATATTTTGTTGCAGTGAAGCTGAGTTCTGCTGCGCGGTTATTGTCGCATGCACTGATCAGCCGGTTTGTCTGCTCGGCGCATGCGCAATAAGGGTATATACATGAAAATATTCAGACTTCTCCGGGGCAGGTATCATGATGTAGTGTGTACGTTTCGTAAACCGCATTTTAGTTGTTTATCGTCGTTTCCAGGGATATTGTGTTGGGAGGTGACGTGATGGAGCGACCTGCTGCTCCCTGGTCTACATGAGTAGGTATTGGTTATGAACGACGGTTCATAGGATAGTAGTGCCCAGCAGAGGCGGGTAAACCCAGATTGCGGACCGCCCAGACCACAGTTACTGAGATCTCATATTTACTTGGCTGAGTCGTGGTGGCGAACACCGGCTTCTCAAGGCACCAGAGACTTGAATTGAGATGACCAAAAATGTTGTCGACATGAATAGTTGACATTGATGTGAATTATGTTAACCAAAAATATTGTCAACATAAATGGTTGACATTGATATGAATTAGTTCTTTTTTTTCAACCGGAATACAAGAGCAGTAGTGCAGTGACGTAAGTCCGCCCGAAGTGGACTTGCTGTGGGTTAATTGTATCGATTCCTGATCGTTGCCTCCACTTCTGCTTTATATTTTTTTTCTGCTGGCATTTTTTGTGTTGGTCACTTCATTTTCCTTGTTCGCGTAATTTGTGTTATTTCTATATAATTTTTCACGTCACCGTCCCGAGCACAAAACGTAGTTTTTCCTTCGGGGCTAGCGCAGTGAAATGTTATAGAAATAAATATAGTGTTAAGTGTTGGAAATGTTGTATATAGTACTTGTTAATAATCTATGTCTTGTATATAACATCTTTCTTGTGCCGTGCCCCACGGTTGCCCGTTCACCTGTCAGAGATCACCCTCGGTCGTCTTGTCAGCATGCGGGTTTGTGAGACGCCGTAAACCTACATAGCTATAATTGTTCCCTTTAACCCTTGTCCTGCTGAATATTCATATATGCCACACCCACTACCCAATATCAACCAATCAGATTACTTGATGCAAATTATTGCAACAAATTCACAATCTGAATGGCAAACAATGTAGATCCTGATCAGATGGCTTCGTCAGAAGCCATCTGATCTGGATCTACATTGTTTCAAAGATAAGACATATCCGGGATTAGCAGGACAAGGGTTAATTATAACTCGCTCAACTTACTCGAGCAAGCACTGGCATGCATGATTGTCCTGTATGGCCGACAGATATAAATACCCTTAAAATAATCGCAATAACAGCAGTTCGTCAAGATAGTTGGCAGGGTATGGTAATACGACACCACCACAAGAACAAGCAGAAGCTATGGCAGTATGTGAAATCTATGTTACATTTTATTTTGTATGTATAAATATGCTTGTATAATTTTGCATTTGTTTGTGTGGTTTTTCTGTAGTATACCCCTTCTTTCTGAAGCCTGTTCGGTATTTATCGAGCTACGTGCTTAGAAACGACAGGTCACGTGTTCGATCCATAGCTTTTGACTCCCGGTTGTTCGAAAACCGAGGTCCCTAGACCTCTATATGACCTTAGGTGTACATTTTAACACACAGATTTAACAAAGTCTTTATCATCAGGGTAAACTGCTAGACAAGGTCTGGGCGAGTTATTTTGATGATGAAATTATATTACAAGCATATTCATAAATGTCCGTAAGAAGTATTTTGTTCGAGAAGAATTGAGAGTTCATTTTCTGTAACCATGTCAATTATATGTAGAAATCTGCTTATACGTGTATTGCCGTAAATAATGTGATATCCATTACACGCATCGCATTAAGGATAGGCTGATATGTAGATTGACTAGTTAGGGTGTATAGTCGTCAGACATTGTTACGGTCTGAGCGATGTAAACGACGTCATCGCCGTCGCAAAGTCAGTTCATACGTTATGGCTACCTGACAAGGAAGTGATATGAGTTGAGCATTTTAAGGCAAATAGTGTAGACCCGCCCAAAAATAAAATCGCGGTGTGTAGTGGGCGGTGAAAATCTCCTAGTTTTCAGTTTCTAGGTGTTACTTATTTAATGAATTTGTGAACCGTTATATTTTTGAGCATTTTTAAAGGTCAGGGAGAAATATATTTTGGTCTATAAAAATTCTAATGAAGTTTTGAATAATTGGAAATCCAGACGTTTTCGTGCTTCAAGTCTGTCTAATGATTTTACCACCATTACACTACACTTCCTCATAATCTTATAAAAGAAAGAGTTAATGATTTAATTGAACGGACACTTCACAGGGAAATCACCGTCTATCTTGCGTGTAATGTAAGAAATGTTTTTTTCACTTCTGAAGAGCATAAAAATATACTTTATGGTCATGTCAGAAATTTTGTGAAGCTCTCACCTTTCTACTTGACAATTATTTACATGAGATTTGATACTTTGGTAAGTTATTTAGACAAGTTGTGGGTATTCCGATTGGAGCAAATAGCACACCCCTTGTGGCTGATCTGTATTTCTGATCGTGTTATGAAAGAGGCTTCATGATGTCCATTTACGTTGAAAACCAGTCTGAAATCATTGAAGCCTTTAGCTCGACTTCTAGATATTTGTATGATTTATTAAATATTCTAACACAGTGCGCCTATATAGGCAATGGAAAACAACTGTGTTTTATTCTACAACAAATCACGGCTAGGAAGAGCGTGACGAGTGACGTCATTAAAAACTGCCAATTAATGACGTCATTCGTCGATTTCCTTGACGTTAGACGGTGTAACGTCATTTTCTCGCATCGAAAACGTTAGAAAAGGATGTAAATGCATGTGTTTCAGTCGTTAATTTAAGCGGGATTTCTTCTAACAATGGCGAAAAGTTGTGAGATTTTGAAGGAAACAACAACAATATTGCCGATTTTCAGCGTGTTAGAATCGAAATAGATCAGCTCTAGTTTGTGATTTGTTGAGTAATAAATCACAATTTGGTCGGTCAGTTGTAAGTAGACAAATCACGCGCGCTACGCGCTCGTGATTTGTCTACTTTACAACTGACCTCCAAACTGTGATTTATTACTCAACAAATCACAGTTAGAGCTGATCTATTTCTTAATTAGTAAAACCTATTTCGAAGGTTAGATCAGCCAAATTTACCCATAAGAACTTATCACGAGTAAGGAAGTTAACAATTTGTTCTAAGCAGAAGTAAAACAAAGATCAGGAATCGATACAATTAACTTACTCCACCCATCTAAAGCAACTAGGACATTAGGACTCCTTAGACGGAACTTGACTTTTGCACCTTGGCAGACAAAGGATGTTGCATATAAAACATTGGTTCGCCCTCAACTTGAATATGTATCACCCATTTGGCATCCCTAAATTTAGCCACCCAATTAACTGAGGTAATGGCCAGATATGACCGACTCAGCATAAGAAGATAGATAGATAGATCAAAGACACCAATGGGAAAGAAACACAAACATGAAGCGACCAGACCATAATGGAAACCTAAACAAAGGATGGCCATAAGGACAGTTACTTTCCCACAAAATGGCCAAATGGTCATCCAAAATAAAAAGACACAAGTGATACACACAGTGAGTAGTAACAAACAACAACATAAATAAACCGCCGCAGAAGAACCGCCTTGGAACGGTCAGTGGAAAGAATTCAACTGAGGGGCTTAAATCGATTTTACATGGCCATAATCCTCTCCCTTACCTCTGTCACGGTATACACTTATTTGTTTAGTCCGCATGAAGGCTTCCTAACTCATCAGTGTAACATCTCCGAGAACAAACAAATAAAAAAAACTACAGAGATGAAACAAGGTTGAGGACTAGACAGCATACAACAACAGAATTGCTGGAGCAAAAGAAAACCAACAGTAAGACTCCGAGCCATGATCGTTCATAATGCCAACCAGTACTTGTCCTTCGGTCGGACTCAGCATCGTGCCTTGTTTGCTGAGCCTGTCGGGCCAATAGATGTCCCTGAAGTTGAAGTCACATAGAACATGTATTGCGGGAAGACTTTACCCTTATTCTGAGACATAATTGATCAAGCTGATCTTTAAATAACTGGAAGTTTTCGACCGTGTCATTTGTCGGTCGATACCAACTTGCTATAAAGTGAGAAGTTTTGTTTGCAGAAACCTTAACCCAAACAGATGTCGAGTCTTTTTCAAGTTCCATGATTGACATATGAGAGATGTCTTTGTGAACGAATAACATCACCCCGCCGCCATGAGAGTTTCTAGCATTTCTGTAGGCACTGTACTCACAAAGTTCAGGGAAAAGCTCCGAAGTCATAATTGAGCTGTCAATCTTTGTTTTCTGAGTAGCCACAATGTGGTTGGTGGGTATCAAGGAAAGCTATAAGTTCAGGTATTTTTCCACTTATACCATTGATTTGTTTTTTCTGCAAAGTCACAAACGTTTGACAAAACGCAAAAATTGCCTTTCTTGTGTCATTAGTCGGAGATTTAACTCTTTGTTTCTTTGACAGAGGTTCAAATTTATTTTTTTTCTAGTTCCAAGGGTTCCTTGAAGAACGAGTCAGAAACTTCATGGATGCATGGTCACTCCAAACACTGGCATCTCATTGATTATGCCATAGTTAGAAGGACGGGCAGACAGGATGTCAGAGTGGCAAATACTATGTGCAATGCAGACTGCTGGACAGATCACAGGCTTGTTCCAAGCGGTTGTTCTGTCGAGGTTTATTTGTGTTATGGTTTGTCTTTGAGTATGTGTATCGCATATATCTTTTTGTTTTGGATAGCCAATAATTGGACATTTTGTGGGAAGGTAACTGTCCTTTTGGCTTTCCGCTATTTATGTTTCCATTACGGTCTAGTTATTTCATGTTTGTGTTCCTTTACCTTCGGTGTATCTGATGGGAGCTATTGGATAATTGTATCGATCCCTGATCATTGCCTCCACTTCTATTTTGTTGTCAGCAAACTAAACCAGCGCATTCAGACCACAAGACAAGAAAGTGCCCAAGAGACTGGATGTCTCTAAGCTGAAGTAAAGTAGATGTGAAATACCTGCTGAGATCTACAAAGCAAGAGGTACTTCAGTTGCAGAGAAGAGGAGGTATTTCACATTATTTGGAGAAACCATCCCTAAAGAATTCAATGATACGTCAATTGTCCAAAGGGAACCCTCAGGTCTGTGACAGTCATCGTGGCATCTCGTTTTATTGTCAATTGCTGGGAAGGCCTTGCAAGAGTCCTGCTTCGCCGACTGAATGAACATCTGGAAGAGTCAGGGCTTCTACCAGAAAGTCGGAGGGAGTTCAGAAAACACACAGGAGCAAAGCAGTGCCAAGAGAAATGCTAGGGACAGAACATGGACCTATACACGACATTATTCGACCTTATCAAACATTTGACACAGTCAGCAGTGAGGGTCTTTGAAAAATCATGGCGATGTTTGGATGTCAAACCAAGTTCATAGCAATGGTGTGGCAGTTCCAAGATGGTATGCGTGCACGGATCCAAAATGATGATAAGCATTCTGTGACAAACGTAGTCAAGCAAGGCTGTCGGTTATCCCTGATACAAAAGTGAAAGCCTACAGACCTATTGTTTTTGTTTCATTTGATGTTTAATGTCCCCGTCAACACTATAAAGGTTATTTTGGAGACGTTGCTTACAATTTTGTGGGACTTTTACCCGACATTGAGATGCAATGGCATCTCAAGCCCTGTCGCCCAATGAAACCAATAGGGTTTATTGGCATGGACGGTCTGACTCGCAGTTGTGGTGCTGCCATCACTATTGTATGCATGTGAAACATGGATAGTTTACCAACGGCACGCAAAAAGACTGAATCACATCCATAGAAGCTGTCTTAGAAAACTGTTAAAGATTAAGTGGCAAGACAGATCCCTGACACGGAAGGGGCAGGAATGCAAAGTAAAGTGTACATACTCTTATGAAACTTGCACAGTTAAGATCGACAGGCCAAGATACCCGGATGCCCGAGGAACGATTGCAAAAGAAAAATTCTCTGTGGAGAACTAGAAATGGGCAAACGCTCCCATGGTTGTCAGAAGAAGGGCAAGAAGGACACCATCTAAAGCCTCCCTTAAGGACTTCAACATACCAAAAGATTATTGGGAACAAATTTCGAGGACAGAGCAAAGTGGCGAGGCGTCATCAGATGGGGCGCTAGTAAATATGAGGCAACAAGAATCAGCGATGCTGAGCAGAACTGGGCACAGCGTAAAGCCAGCGCTAAGGCATCAAAAAACCTCTGTTGCTTTATCTGCAACAGACAGTTCAGGGTTAAAATTGGTCTCATGGGATTAAGATTTGTCATGGTCGGTAATCAAGACGAACTATTATTATAATAAATAGAAGAGAAGGCAATGATCAGGAATCGATACAATTAACTCACAACTCCCATCAGAGACACCAAAGGGACAGAAACACAAACATAAAATAGCTAGACATTAATGGATACATCAATAGCGGAAATACAAAAGGACAGTTACTTTCCAAAACAATGTCCAATTGGTTATCCAAAACATAAAATATATAAGAGATACACACACTCAAAGGCAAACCATAGAAAAATAATCCACGGCAGGAGAACCACCTAAGAACGGTCAGTGAAACGAATTCCACGAGGGTGGAGGGGTGGGGGGGGGGGCTTAAATCAATTTTACGCGGCCGCAATCCTCGCCCTTACTGCCGTCGCGATTTAGCAAAATTGTTTGTTCAGTCCGTAAAAAGGCCTCCTAACTCTTCAGTGCAACATCTTAGAGAACACGAAAATCAAACAACCACAGAGATGAAACCACGATCAGGACTCGACAGAAAGAAACCACTAAAATGCTGCAGCAAAAGAAAACCAACCGTTAGACTCCTGATTTAAAGTCAAGTTTGCAAGGTTGTCTATTAAACGAACTTGTTAAAGTTATCTTACAGTCATATAAATTGAAATAATGTAGAATTATGTCAATAAAATAAAAAGCTTTAAGGTTGCCATTGGAAACGAAGAACACAAAAAAAATCCAAAAGCCTTATTTCGTTTAATCCTGTCATTTAACCATTGATACATTCTTGTTATTTCTAATTAAGTATAGGACTCACATACTTGAATAAAAAAGACAACAACGTTTAAATTGGAACAGGGCCATTCTCATTTTCATGGACTAGAGCTAACTAAGAAGCTGACTTAGCCCTTGCTATAGTGTCATTTAATAACCAGGAGGACATCGTTCTAAAGAATGTTTATGTTATTCTTTAAAATACTTTAAACCCAACGGGGTAAAACGTTGACTGATGATTGTTTTCTCTGTCCGTTAGTTTTTATGTTTTTGGGAAATCTGTGAGCAAATAGAGGGGATATAGATATTGAACACATACTATGTATTAGGCTATACAAATGAGGAAAATAATTTCTAAGCACGAAACCAGAAACTATAAGTAATGTCTGTTTGCTGTTCAGAAATTAAAAAACAACAAAACAACAAAAATGGTTGAATATTTGAGACTCTGGAGCTGACGCCGCCACTAGTCAGTCGTTTTATTTTATAATAAGCAGAGAAATGAATGAATATCTGAAACAAATTAAAATCATTTTCCACACTGTGAAAAGAATATATGATATTTCCACATTGTGGAAAATAACATGGCCATATTATTTTCACAGAAGCAGCCCGAACTACATTTTTGGTTTGTTTTTGGTATGAAATAAAAAGAAAATTTACTTTCTTTTTTATAAATATCAAAAAGTATTTTGTCTTGTATGCTAAAATCAACACTACATAATTTGCACTCGTACTTCGTATCTGTAAAAAAATATGATGTTTTCGAGTGTAAAATTGTTGATCTAGTGTGTTGAAAACATCAGAATTTTCACTTGTGCTTCGTATGTGCCAACTCTGATGTTTTCAACAAAGTCGATCAAATAATTTTTGTGTTCACCTCAAGAAAGTAAATACACTCTATTTGCCACACACAGTCGCAAAACGGTCGTTCCTTTGCGATGTGATGATGCATTGATTGAGTTAGGAAAATATTTTGCAAACCGAATATTTAATGTTTATTGTTGGAAACAGCACCCTAACTTAGGGCGAAGATTCGGCCGGTAAAAGATCTTAAAGCCTCCAACCCCACCCAGTCGCATATGCTGCTGACCGTTTTAAGGCGGTAGGTTTGGTGTTGGTCTTTGGCAATTATTTTTGTTGTATGTCTGCAAATTTGTCGTGAATTGTTGTTTAGTGTTTTCTAATGGTCTGATCACCCTGTGTGGGGAAGAGAGGGCTGATTGTTCCAGTTTATACAAGTCGTAATTTGTCTTGTTTTGTGTATGTTTTCTCTTCCATTTTATGTCGAGATTGGACTGCGTCTTGTGATTATTGCGCTTCCTGATATTTCTTTTATTTTTTTTGCATTTTATTTTGTTTTATACTTAGCAGTGAAATATAGTTTCACATTTTGAAATATATATTGAAAATTCGTTTTTTTTTTCAACACATGTGATGAAATAATTTTGGTATTCACCAAAAAGAAATGTAAATCTTATTTCATTTTATATGTTAAAAAGGAGTCCAGATTGTTTCTGTAAAAAACATATGGTCTTGTCAAATTATCATAACTTTTCACAAAGTCACACGTTTATTTATATTTGTTTCAGATATGCATTGATTTCACTGACTAATATAAAATAAAACATGACCATTTTATTTTTAAAGTAGCAACCTGGACTACTCTTTTGTAAAAAAAAAAACAAAACTTTTTTCGATAAATACCAAACATACTTGATATCAGGTGTTGAAAGCATCAGAATCGCCGCACAATTTTTAGTTTCCTGTACTTAAAATTGATAGTGCACCCTGCCACTTTCCAAACGAAATTTGTTTTCGCATTTCTTATAGCACAATGCCTTGTAGCACTCATTTAGTTAATAAAAATCTACTGTGTCACGTTTCCAAAGCGTCTATTTATGCACTGAAGGAGACTACCAGCAGTTGTCTTTAAATAGTAATCTCATCGAGAAACCAGAAACGGTGATACGACCATCATTCAAAGCTAATATATTTCTTATTTCTAAATGATCTATGAATTTGATTTCAATCTGAAAACGTCAAATGTGTAAGAAATTACCTGTATTTCCAACACTTGGTCAACAACCAGTCCAAATATCGTAGTGAGATTCCGAAGCCACCTCCCAAAGATACGCCACCAGCCCCCACCTGTAGTCCTCCTCCGCCAACAACTGTACGTTCATATTTTTCAACCTGAAAAAAGAAAGCAACAGAACTGTCAGAAGATCTGATTATACCCTCGCTTTTAGAGCCTTTTACTGACACATGGGTCGAATGTGCGACTCTTGACTATGTAAACTGCGATTTTCGAGGGTATTTATTATACAGACTTATAAACGGAATGATACGTCATCATCGACCCCCAAAAATGTTTGACGAAAACTGAAGCACTGATCTATATAGAGCGACAAAAGAATGAAAGAACAGTTTAATAAGGAAGTGAAGAAAGCACATTGTTTCTAATACAGTGTAAAATAGAAGTGAAGGCAATGATCAGAAGTCGATACAATTAACCCACAGCTCCCATCAGAGACACCAAAGGGAAAGAAACACAAACATGAAAAGTAGAAGTAAAACAAAAGATCAGGAATCGATACAATTAACTTACTCCACCCATCAAAGACACCAAAGGGAAAGAAATACAAACATTAAGCGACCAGACCATAATGGAAACCTAAACAAAGGAAGGCCATAAGGAAGCCGCAGACCCTTATGGAAACATCAATCGCGGAAAGCCAAAAGGACAGTTACTTTCCCACAAAATGGCCAATTGGCTATCCAAAACAAAATAATATAAGCGATACAAACACTCAAAGACAAGCCATAAGAAAAAATAAACCGCGACAGAAGAACCGCCTTGGAACGGTAAGTGAAACAAATTCCACTTTGGGTTTAAATCGATTTTACGTGGCCACAATCCTCGCCCTTTCTTCCGTCGCGATTTAGACAAATTATTTGTTCAGTCCGCATGATGGCCTCCTAAGTCACCAGTGCAACATCTCCGTGAACACAAAAAATCAAACAACCATAGAGATGAAACAACTAATAGAAACATTAAGAGCGGAAAGCCAGAAGGTTATTTCAATAAGTGTAGAGATGAAATCGCTGCTGTCTTGAATGAATTTGATAATCGATGGTGTAAACGAGAGTATGTTGAGCATAATTCTCTGAAAGAATAGAAACTTAGCATTCTGAAATTATTGAACAAACGCATTTCTTTTTATTCGCAAAATACGAACTTATTACCTCCTAAACCTAAGACGTCTTTACGTCACCTTAAATAAGGTATTCAAGAATTTCATAGGAAGTTTGTTTTGGCTCCAATTGATAAGGCCGCTAAAAATGTGGACGTTGTTTGACGGCTTCAAACAATTTGATTTTTATTCACTATGTCAACACTCTTCAGCCAAAAATTGGTGGCACTAAGGCCTATGAAATTCAGCCTTTAGCTGTAGAGAGGGCTTTAGTTGATGATCATATTTGTCATTCAGCCACCAAGTTTGCTGTTTGTATTAAAGAAGGCCAAGGCAAGCTTCCTTCGTTATATTGGTTACCTAAACTTCATAAAAGACCATACAAAGCACGGTTTATTGCAAATTCTAGCTCGTGTGTCACCCCTGAAAATCCAAATTATTAACTTCATGTTTACTGCCATCAAAAAACATGTGATAAAATATTGCGGCACGACAAAGTGTCTTCGAAAGATCAGGTAGAAATCTGATTTGGTCTATAAAACATTCTAATGAAGTTTTTAATAAATTGAAATCAAGGCGTTTTCATGCTTCGAGTCTGTCTACTTAGATCTTTTTCACCCTTTGTACTACACCTCCTCATAATCTTATAAAAGCAAATCTTTATCAGGTCTGAGAGTTTAGCTATTTATAAAGACTGTCTATAAAAATAAAGACAGTCTTTAAATTTATGGACTCGCGTGACTCTATAAAGCAATGCAAATCGTAAGAATTTTCAAAAATTCGAAAATCGCAGAATATATATTATTTAAACCTCTTCGTTACATGATGAAATGCATACACAGAAAGATTTTTCTCGAATCTGTTGTTTAATTTTCGAGTATTTGTATAAAACGGCTACGGAAGATATTCTTGTTTAGGTATTCTCCCTTCATGTACTTTACAACAAGTGTGCCTCGCATCAGGTGACATATTTCATTGTTTGTAGTGTAAGGGAGAAAACATACCATGTAATAAAGAAGGTTGCATAACACATGTACTGCGATTGTCGAATATTTGAAAATTTGTACGATTTGCATTGCTTTCTACAGACACTTGAGTCCATAAATTTAAAGACTGTCTTTTTTATGGACAGTCTTTAGAAATAGCTAAACTCTCAGACCTGTTTATGATTTAATGATTTAATTGAATGGGCATTTCATAGGGAAGATTCCCTCTATCTTGCATGTAATGTAAGAAATGCTTTTTTCACTTCTGAAAAGCATAAACATTATACTTTATGGTCATGTCAGAAAGTGTGTGAAGCTGTCACCTTTCTACTTGACAATATTTACATAAGATTTGGTACTAAGTTATTTGGACAAGTTGTGGGTATTCCGATGGGTACTAATTGCGCACCACTTGTGGCTGATCTTTTTTGGTTTTGTTACGAGAGACTCTTCATGATGCCCCTTTCTGCTGAAAACCAGTCTGAAATCATTGAAGCTTTCAGCTCCACTCCTAGATATTTGGATGATTTATTAAGTATTGATAATACCTATTTCGATGGTTTGATCAGTCAAATTTACCCCCCAGAACTTCGGTTAAATAAAGCAAATTCTTCTGGTACCGAGGCCCCGTTTTGTGATTTACATCTATGTATGATAGATGGGTTTGTTTCTTGCAAAATATATGATACATGGGATGCTTTAATTCTGAGATTGTAAATTTTCCGTTTTTGGATGGTGATGTTCCTCGTGCGCCATCCTATGGCAATTATATAATTTCGCAATTTATTCGATTTGCCAGAGTGTGTAGTCATGTAACTGACTTCAATAATCGTAATAAAGTGTTAACGGCTAAACTTCTGAATCGGGGTTATCGGTACCATAAACTACCCAACCTTTTCAAAATTTTATATACGTCATTCTGATTTAATTTTAAATTCAATTTTGGACTTAAATCTCTTCTGCAACAAGGTCTATCGGAACCCGAATGTTATGGTGACTTAGTATATAAGTTCAGAAAAATATATAACCGCAATGAATTCAGCACCCAATTTCGTAAAATCGTTCTTCGATATAAAAAGATTGGGTACAGCATAAATGGTATACGACAGACTGCATGCATGGTAGTTAACCCAAGCACGGTTGACAACTTTGCTTCCCTCTTTAATTGCACGCCGGTGGGTCAGGCCTCAGATTCTCTGACGGTTCCAGCGAAAAGGCTTATGTTGGTTGGTACCTGATGCGCTGTCTCTGGTCGGGCCTATCGGAGTCTTTCTGTTGGTTTTCTTTTGCTCCAGCATTTCAGTGGTTTCTTGCTGTCGAGTCGCCACCGTTGTTTAATCTCTGTGGTTGTCTGATTTTTGTGTGTTCACGGAGATGTTGCACTGATAAGTTAGGAGGCCTTCATGCGGACTGAACAAGTTATTTCTCTTAATCGCGACGGAAGTAAGGGCGAGGATTTTGGCCACGTAAAATCGATTACCCCCCACCCCGAGAGGAATTCGTTTCCGCTGACCGTTTCAAGGCGGTTCTTCTGTCGCGATTTATTTCTCTTATGATTTGTCTTTGGGTGTTTGTGTCGCTTATATTATTTTATTTTGTATAGCCTATTGGCCATTTTATGGGAAAGTAACTGCCCTTTTGACTTTCCGCTATTGATGTTTCCATTCGGGTCTGTTGTTTTCTGTTTGTGTTTCTTTCCCTTTGGTGTCTCTGATGGGAGCTGTTGGTTAATTGTATCGATTCCTGATCATTGCTTCCACTTCTTTTTTACTTTCCCACAAAAAGGTCTAAAAGGCTATCCAAAATAAAATAATATAAGGGACACAAAGGAGTCAAGGTTGCTACTGTAAAAAATGTAAGTTTCATCGACCAAGTCAATTTTCAAACTCAGCTTTTATCCCAAGTCTACTTAAATGTACGTTTCAGGAAGAACCAATTAAAAAATAAAATAAAGTTTATAATTTTATGTCGTTGACAAGATCATAAATAGTCATTTTCAGCAAAGAATTGGTGATAACCCCGTGACTTTTAGGCTGACCTTGCCAGTTTTCAAACTCACCTACCCTATATCCCAAACCAACTTAAAATAAGTTTCAAAAATATCCAATCAAAATTGAAGGAATGCCATTGGTGATGACTGGGGTTGATGGGCCAACCTCGCACGTTTTCAAACCCGAAATACTACCCCAGCCTACTTTTCTGTAAGTTTCAAGATCTGATCAAAACTGAAGGGTTTATGCTGATGACAAGGTTGAAAATAGGCATTTTACAGAAATCAACGCAATCATTTATAGGCTGACCCAGCCAGTTTTCGAACTCAGCAAAGCTGGTATCCCTATTCACAATTGATGTTTATATGCTGACGACAGGGTCGAAAATAGTCATGTTCAGCAGCCCAGGGGACATAACTCTATACAACTATACGGCCGACCTTGCCAGTTTTCAAACTCATCTGAGATTTTATCACAAGCCTACTTACAGCCTACTTATAAGGAAGTTTCAGGAAGATGCGATCAAAATTGAAGGAGTTGTGCTGATGTTAAGACGGAAAGTTGTTAGTTTTATTAACAAAGGGGCGTAACTCCATGACTTCCGCCTTATAAGCTTCTCTGGGGCATATGGCTCAGATGAGCAAAAAAGCCTGCTCAATAAATAGAGGAAATTCAGGTAAGTCGCCATGTTTTGCCATTTTTTGGGACGCTATGATTCTGTAAGTAAAAACTTCATTGAAAACATTCAAAGTCAGAAACTATTGACCAAAATACATACCTCTTCGTATATTTCCCCCCACTTCGCGCCACTCTCAACTTTGATTTCACCATGTTCACTCCTTGATGTCATCTCTGGCATGACTGTTATGTTCCTCATTTCCATTAGATTTATAGTGAAACTGTAGAAAGCCGATGATCTCCCCTGAATTTCACTGCCCGTCGACTTGACTGTAACAGGCAAGTTGTGGGTCTTGGCAAATACCACGGCCTGTTGAATATCTTCAACACTTTTTACTACAGCGTGCACAAGTGGAAAGCTATAATTGATACCATGAAACAGTTAGCATGTTAATATGGGGCTGAATTTTATTACGAATTAGACTTTCTCTGAAAGATCACATAGCATCACGTGAACAAGTCCGTAAAATGAGCACACCCATATACCCCACTTTAAATTGAGGAAACTGGGGTTTACGCGGGTATACATTATTTTTCTTAGTTTTGCTCCAAGACATAGGTTTTGGGTACTCGTTACAACCGCCTTATTGAAATTGTTCTAACGAGCACCCACAACCTATGTTTGCAGTATAAGTGATGAAAATATAATCAATTTTCATCAGAAAAATAGCCATTTGTAAGATGTGAAAAACAAATGCCCTATGTCGCGCGGGTGTGTTATTGTAACGACAATCGAAGGGGTTAGTTCAAGAGGGGGCCTAAGTCACATTTTTATAATTTCAAGAAAAACGCGAAAAACAAAATAATTTGTAAAAGTAATATATTTTTCATGCTTGAATTTCAATAAAATCTTCTGATGTGGTGTTGTGTCATCTGAAATGGTGCAGAAATCGCATAAATAGTTCTGAGTATATTGCAGATATTCATTTGTTACAATAATGGTTTAGTGCAAGAAGGGGCCTAAGTCCATGATTTATTGGACTTAGGCACCTTCTTGCACTAAGCAAATACAACAAAGTTTTCTCTATGAAAGCAGAAACGTATGTAATTTAGTTGAACATGTATATTTTATTGTATCTTGACACTTTATTAGTTCATTATAACAAAAATTTGAAACAAATGAACAATACATACAATGGAAACTCGAAGCTTTATGTGGTAAAACGGACTTAGACCCCTTCTTGCACCAAAGATACGACATTGGACTTAGGACCCTACCAAAAATTTCATTAACCGTCATTTTTAATGTCAGTATTGAAATAAGGTAAAACAAACTATTTGTCAGATTGTAGGTCTTGATATGATGTATCTGAAAATGATAATATCCCAGATTTTTCCAAAAATGGACTTGAGCCCCTTCTTGCACTAACCCTTCATATCCTGTAAGCAAGATAACTCAAAGTTAATTAACTCTTGAAACTTGATATTTTGCATATTTTGTTTACTGATTTATATATTTTATATACTGATTTGTGCTGACCTTAGTAACGTTTGATCGAATTCCGTAAAAATAAACATCACGCGAACAAGTTCGTGAAATGAACACCCCTCTAAACCCCACTTTATATAGAGAAAACTGGGGTTTATGGGGTATACATT
Organism: Lucinisca nassula; assembly: GCA_963580285.1. Lineage (NCBI taxonomy): Eukaryota > Metazoa > Mollusca > Bivalvia > Lucinida > Lucinidae > Lucinisca > Lucinisca nassula. The sequence continues at coordinate 20,172,749 of OY757019.1, forward strand.
ATTTTTCTTATTTCTGCTCAAAGACATATCTTGTGGGTGCTCGTTAGAACCGCTTCAATGAGGCGGTTCTAACGAGCACCCATAACCTAGGTTTGCAGTGAAAATTCGAAAAATACCACGGATTGTCACCAGATAAGTAGCCATTTTGGTGGTGTGAAAATTGCACTTTGTCTCACGGATATGTTATCGTAATGAGTATAAAAAAAAACTCAGTCGTGTCCCCTTTTTCGACCTTGGTGTCTTGGATGGGAGGTGTAAAGTAATTGTATCGATTCCTGATCATTTCTTTCTCTTCCATTAAAAACACGCGTACTCAAATACATTGTTAACTATGCCGCCAAAAAAAAAAAAAAAAAAAAAAAAATGTTAAGATGAAAACTGTGGAAATTTTCGTTTTTCTGTTCAAAATATAGTTTGTGGTTACTCGTTAGAACCGCCTCGCCAAAGCGTTTCTAATGAGTACCAACAATCTATATTTTAGAACAGAAATAAGAAAAAATAAGGTTTCCCCCTGTAAACCCCAGTTTTACTATATAAAAGTGGGATTCAAGGGGTCAAAATCATATACGCGTGTTTTCGTGATGCTATTTGGCATTCTCCGATTTCTGCACGTTTTTGCCTTGGAAACCTTTTTTGTATACTCATGAAATAGTATGGTAAAGGTGAAACAATTCTGCAATAATTTCTTACAGAGTTATTTAAGGTCAAGAATACGTAAATGGGCTCTCCCATAGAGTTTTGTTTTTTTATTATGCATGCGAGAACATCTCAGCATTCTGCATGGAAACATGCAATATAATGCTATGTTACCGTGTTCGTTTCGGCGCCATGACGCAAAACACGGAATCATATGTGTAAAACACCATGGGGCTCCGACAAAATTCGCCGTATTTTCAAGCTTAATGACCAATCGAAAATATACTGGCCCATATTTTTTTTTTCTAAAAAATGATATTTTGTGTCGTATTTATTGTTGATTAGATCTGGGTGAAAAAGTCTTTGTCTACCGAGTTCGTTGATAAGCTATAGCAGCGTAGCAAGAAGTATAGGGTTTCCATATTTTAAGCGCACTTTGACGTACGTTGTAAACGACGTTTCAGAAGTGTAGTCTAATATAAAGAGCGACCAGAACATTACTAAACATCATGCGTTAGCAAATATGTCAACAGCACTTTTTAAGACGCTTGTTATGGTATTTTCTGCATGTATACTCGAGGGTACATGTAGTCTTTATTCTTACGTTAATGTTCCACAAACATACATTCTGTGTGCCTGTGAGATAGTCCTAGTAAAAAGAATTCTTCTTATGCCCACAATTAAATAATGGTTTCAGCAAAAAAGTAATGAAAATAATCACAAGATCACTGCATACTTCACTTCACCTTGAAATAGTTAGCGTTTTCTATGCTGTTATATTTTATTTCTGCGGATTTATCAAATTATGTAAAGCGAACCGCGCTCTGGGAACACAATTAGTTCGTACTGTAAAGACTATAAATTAACCTCGGGAGTATGCAAAATGATCGCAGTTATCGCTATAACTACTATTTTACATTTTCATATTTTTATTTATTTATTTTTTTTTTTCATGTTGTTTTATATTTTCTCGTGACTGACTTTTTTATACAGGTTAATTTATTTGAAAGATTTCAGTATCTGTGACATGTATGTTTTTGTATTGCTATTTGGTAAATAAATGAATAAATAAATAAATTTACTGTTTCATGCTTTTACTAAAACGCTGGTGATTTTTATCATTTAACCGATATGACATCGGAGAACAAGGACGTTTTCAATGAAGACCTTTATTTGGTATCCAATGACGTTGCCGATCAACACGCGAACAATTTGGGCGGCGAAGTCATTTACGTATTCTTAACCTTAAGGATAGACTGCACCATGATTCGACAGTTTTTTATGATTTGTTTTTCAAAAAGTATGTGTTCATTGACAATTAATCCATCGCAGTCTTACACAGAATTTTTGGCAGTCCAATGTCATTAATAAGCGAGACGCCAAGGACGGTGTTTTTCTTCCCCTCTCTTTCTCGAAATGTTTGGCACATGTACAATTAAGACAATATAAGTGATATACTCTTGAAAGGGACGTTAAACCGTTAAAAATAAGCTATTACGCCGATGAAAACGGAAAAAAACCGTCGGAGGGGCTCAGAAGTCGGCATCGCTTCAGCGTTTCGACGCTGAATTGATGTTGATCCGACGTTGCTTTGACTAAGAATGTAACTGAAGCTTTGCATGTGTTTCGGGCTTTCCCTCCACCTGGTTTAACGTACCTGCTTATAAAGGAAATCTAAAGTCCATTCTTCTTACTTACATAATTATATAGTTCGAACAAAACCTGAGACTAGTGAGCTCTATTAACATAATTTCCCACCCGACTGAATGCATATTTTTATCTTCACCGTCTCCCAAAAATGATGATATTATTATTCAATCCATAGAGGTCGGTAAATGGGTCGCAATTCACGAGCTGCCGAAAATTCACGAGACGTTTACGAAAGCCGACGCATAAGGCGATTCCATTGACTAATTTATTCTTTGCATAAAGGTCAGTCTCATGTCAAATTGTTCGAACTATACATATCACTAAATTTTGTTTTTATTCGAACTTGATATATAGTGAAGTCACGTGCAATCTGTGCACCACCTTGTTTAGACATAATAACCGACCGGTCTATTTTTATGAATAGATCGAAAGGCTGTAACCTTACACTCCTTCGGATCGGAACAAGAGTTTGATCATGAAAGAAATTGATATGCATATCTGTCAAGTCGACGAGCGCATTTTAAAATATCGAACGCCTTGTGCTTCCATACCACTTCAGTTTTTGAAAGTTGATTTTTAAAATCAAGTTTCTATGTCATTACATTTCTGCTTCCGGTACTGGACCGCGTTACTCCACTTCCGCTGTTCGTTCGCTGAATAAAATAGTCCAAAGGAACGCTTGAAAATTATCTTTGCAGGCATGGAGCGCCTTTCAAAATATTTCATATTGGGATTGAATATAAATTGGCACAGACAGACGAATTCTGAAAAGAAAACAATACTCTTGGACTATTTTCCTACGCGCTTTCCGATGATATTTATGTAACTGGTTTGAGATTTTACTCTTTCATCCCTGAGTTTCTGAACAGGACTCTTCTAGCTTTAACTATATTCTTATAGAAAGGGATTTCTGATTAGTTCACTGACATGATGGCAAACAGTGTACATGCAGCTCTCGAGAGATGTGCTAGCTACGTGCCTTCTTATCAGGATATGCAAGTTTGCATAGATACAGTGTATTTCTACCTCGGCGTCTGCAAGCCCCCGCCCATAGGGGCTTGAAGAAATATATGGGCTGCATGATGCTTCCACGCAGCGCTGAATCCGGCCCGCACACCAGTACTGGTAAATCGCTTAGAGGATCTAAGCCTGTCCAGGAACCGCGGTGCGAGGCGGACCGTCCATGCTAATAAACCCTATTGTTTTCATTGGGTGACAGGGCTTGAGACGTCATTTCATCTCAATGTCGGGTAAAAATCCCACAAAATTGGAAGCAACGTCTCCAAAATGACCTTTACAGTGTTGACGGGGACGTTAAACCTCATATCAAACAAAAACCTCGGCGTCTGCACCGGTCTTCAGGGTTAAAAGGGTTAGATCGCTTCTCCGTGATTATCAGTGACCAACTAAACAACCCGTTACTGACCGACAACGAACAGTTATTCACCTGCTTTCGAGAGCTCTGATTATAAAACATGTATCAAGTTCCGTACTTTAAGTAAATGGTGAAGACACCGATTAGACGCTAAATTTTGTGGACAAGCACAGAAATTTATGGTTTTACCATGAAGAAATTAGCAGACACGTTTTCTTTCTTTCTTCCTTTTTTTCTTCGTTGGGGTAGTTGGGTGATGCAAAGGTGATGTGTATTTTGTGTCACTGGTGAATCCAGCTGATATTGACTTAGAGTTGGGCAAGGCCTGATGGTCTTGCAGCAGATAACGGTAGAGTTGGGGTTGTTGTTATTTCTTCTGTTTCTACACTTCCGTTCATTTTCCCCTTTCTCCTCTGTCTCTCATTTTTATATCCTCCACTATATCTTCTATCTCTTTTCTCCCTTTCTCTTGAAGACAAAAATGATCCACAAGGGTTGACCTGTCGTTAAACTCAAAACAATCGATGAATCATTTTTTTTCTTCGTCGAATTTTTAACCCCCTGGGACCTTGTTAACAAAATATCTAGATAACTGCTTGATCTACGCCTGACATTGTTATCATAATAATCAACTTTCCTCAGTACTTTCAGTACTTTGATTCTAGTATATATTTGTTGTAAGCTGTCATATATCTGTTAGTACTGCATGTTGATATATTTTTCATGTTGTTTGCTGAATTGTAACACTGAAAATGAATAATAAATTGAAAGTTGAAACAGATAGCTGAAGAAAAATTAAATTTTAATTTTCAGGAGTGGGATATTAATTTGTTATCGATTTAAGCATGATGGTCAATGGCCATAAAATTTTCATTGTCAATAAAGGGTTTTTCCCAGTACAGCATTTCTAACATCACGTGAACAAGTCCGTGAAATGAACACCCCCCTAAACCCCTCTTTATATCGTGGAAACAGGGTTTTGCGAGGGTATATATTATTTTTCTTATTTCTGCTCCAAGACATAGGTTGTGAGTACTCGTTAGAACCGCCTGAACGGGGCGGTTCTAACGAGCACCCACAACCTATTTTTGCAGTATAAAAAAAGTAAAATATCAACGATTTTCATCAGAAAAGTAGCCATTTTTGGAAATATGAAAAACGCACTATGTCCCACTGGTGTGTTATCGTAATGAGGCTATAAATCGTCTCCAGTTACCGTCTGTAATAAGTGTTTTTTTTTTTTTTTTTTTTTTTTAATAGAAAGATTAGAATGGGCTCGCCCAATTATTAAGGTGTGACGACAATGTCACAAATAAGCAGTTTCAGCATAGTAGGGGAAAAAAAAAACTATGTGAGATATCGACCGACATCAGTTGTTTTCGAACTCATCCGAACGTTTATCTCTGACTTACTTGTTTGTAAGTTTCAATAAGATCCAATCAAAACTGAAGGGTCTACGGTGATGACAAGTTCAAAAATAAGCATTTTCAGCAAAGTAGGGGACATAGCTCCGTGAGTTATCCACCAACATGGCTAGTTTTCGGACTCATTCGAGCTTTTATCCCCGACTTACTTGTTTGTAAATTTCAAGAAGATCCGATTAAAACTCAAGGGGGCACGGTGGTGACAAGGTCAAAAATAAGCATTTTCAGCAAAGTAGGGGACAAAACTCCGTGAGTCATTGACCGGCATCACTAGTTTTCGAACTCATCCAAGCTTTTATCCCTGACTTACTTGTATGTATGTGATGAAGGGGCTACGGTGATGGCAAGGTAAAAACTTGGCATTTTCAGCAAGCAAGGGCGCGAAACTCTATGATTAACGGGCCGACTTGGCCGGTTTTTGAACTCATCCGAGTTTGTATCCTCAGAAACCTTACAGATAAGTTTCAGAAAGACCCGATCAAAACTGAAGGCGCTATGGTGAGGACAAGCATTTTCCCATTGTAAGTCTATGGGACATTGTGGTTGCCATAGCAACCAAATTTTTGTTCGATTTCGAGAAAAAGCTTATAACATCAATGCCCCACCAGAGGCATGGTACTGATGATAAATGGTTGAGATCAGCATGCAGGTTGCAGAGATATAACTGGTCAAAGGTGTGAGTAGACGGATGGACGGACGGACGGACGGACGACCCACTATACTATAAAGTCCACTGGAGCCTTCGGCCCAGATGAGCTAAAATACCAAGGATCAGAAAAGTAGCCATTTTGGATATGTGTAAAATGCACTAAGTCGCGTGGGTGTGTTATCGCAATGTTCTTGAAGGGTAAAATGATCCCAAGAATAGACCCCTATTGATCTGGGCTCCAAAATATTTTGACAACTTTGGTTAAATTGTAATTATTTCCTTGGAAAAGCCTACCTCTTCAATCGCAAGTTATAAACCCAATTGTATGTGATATAATCTGGTGAATCCGGAAACACAAGCATTCCCGTCATGTTGTTATCAAGTCTAGCAAAATCCACTTGTCTTGGAATGGAGCTGGCGCAGTGAAATTCTCTGTGACCGCCAGCATCCGTCAGGCAGAAAAATGAAGCGAACAACAGGAAGCGTGGAAGAATACAGCGGATTCTGAAATGACAGCAACATATTCTTACCAAATGTAGTCCAATTTCTTTCACGGAGACTTGAGAGTCTGAAAGTGTTATTGTCTGTCGTTCTGTTCATAAGCGGGGTAAATCAGGACGAATCTTCGGGTCTGTATGTTTGTCCATCCACACAAAATACATATATGGCATCACGGTAATCGACAATGAAAAGCCAAACGTTTTGGTCAGATTGTGACAAAACATCACGAAAACACGACTATATAAATTTGACCCCATTGAACCCCACCTTTATATAGTAAATCTGGGGTTTACAGGGGTAAATCTTATTTGTCTTTTTTCTGCTCTAAAATATAGATTATGGGTACTCGTTAGAACCGCCTCGATCAGGCGGTTCTAATGAGTATCCACAATCTATATTTTGAGCAGAAATAAGAAAAATATCACAATTTGTCATCTTAAAATTTTCATTTTTTCGGCGATAAAGGTTACATTGTATTTGTATAGGCATGTTTTCGTTATGATTAATATGTGCGGATAAGGCGCCGCCAAGATGCGACTTATTTTTTTATTTTTGTTATTTTCATTTTTTTCATATTTCTGTATGCCAGAAACGTTATTTATGGATAAAATGTCATTATACACTCTTAACCCTGATCTTGCTGTTCAAGCCAACCCATATCTTTGCAAACAGGTAGATCCGGATCAGATGGCTTCTGAAGAGAATCTTCACTGTTTGCATTCAGTTTATACATTTGTAGCAATAAATTACATCAAGTAATTTGATTGGTTCAAAGTCAGAAATGAGTGTGGCTAAACTGAATATTCAGCAAGAGAAGGGTTAACTACACGGCATTGATGACTACGGGACCCGGGAAGGGACTTGCTGATTTTATATTAAATAGTTTGTGCGAACCAGATATCATCTTGTTCGGAAAACATCATACATTACGAAAACATGCCTACACAAATACATTGTATACTTTACCGCCGGAAAAACGAACATTTTAAGATGAAAAACTGTTATATTTTTCTCATTGCTGCTCAAAATATAGGCTGTGGATACTCTTTAGAACCGCCTCATCGAGGCGGTTCTAACGAGTACCCACAATCTATATTTTGGAGCAGAAATAAGAAACATAAGGTTTACCACTGTAAACCCCAGTTTTACTATATAAAAGTGGGGTTCATGGGGGTCAAAATTATATAGGCGTGTTTTCCTGATGTCTCGTTCGCACAACTGCAAAAAAAAAAAACAACAAAAAAAAAAAAAAAAATGGAGATGGTGTTTGTGAAACACTATGTATGCCCCGACCATATGCTTGACCTAAACGCCAAAATTGTCAAAGGGCCATATTTTATCCAAATGTTTTCAGTATCTCTTGAAAAGTTTGCCAGGTCATCTGCTCATCACTAGCAATGCATTCATTAACTTTTAAGGCTGTAGCTTTAAGAGTGTTTGAGATATTTTGCTGACAAGATTTCATCCAAATATTTTCAAAGGGCCATAACTGAGGAATTGTACATAATCCTTGCAAGAAAACATGCATGTCAGCTGTTTTTTTCATGAGGAATCCATACATATTATTTCAAAACCCTAGCATCCGTGGCTCTACAGATATGCTATGCATCACAAAGCATGCAATGTACAAATGCCGAATGTTACAAAGGCCCATAACTCATGAAGTATTTTACGGAATTTCTTCAAAAGTTATTCAGGTCATCTACTCATCAATAACAATCCACTCATCAACTTTCAAGGCTCTATTTTTAATATTTTTTTTTTAGATATTTTGCTGACAATATTTCATAAAAACGTTTCGAAGGGCAATAACTCAGGAAATGGGTATAATCCTGACAAGAAAGAAAACATGGCAGCGTTTTTTATTCATGAGGAATCCATGCATGATATTTCGAAAATCCTAGCATCCATGGTTCTACAGTTATGCTATGCATCACAAAGCATGCAATTAACTAATGCATAAGTTACAAAGGGCTATATCTCATACAGTATTTTACGGAACTCCTTCAAAAGTTAATCAGGTCATCAACTCATCACTAGCAATCCATTCATCAACTGTCAAGGCTCTAGCCTTTATATTTTTTTTTATATTTTGCTGACAAGGTTTCGAGTGTGTAGTCATGTAACTGACTTCAACACTCGTAATAAATTATTAACGGCTAAACTCCTTAATCAGGGTTATCGGCACCATAAACTACGCAAAGCCTTTTCAAAATTTTATAGACGCCATTCTGATTTAATTTCAAAATTCAATATTGGACTTAAATCTCTTCTGCAACAAGGTCTATCGGAACCCGAATTTTATGGTGATTTAGTATATAAATTCAGAATAATATATAACCGCAATGACTTCAGCACCCAATTTCTTCGATATAAAAAGATTGGGTACAACATGGATGTTATACGACAGACTGCATGCATGGTAGTTAACCCAATCACGGTTGGCAACTTTGCTTCCCTCTTTAATTGCACGCGGGTGGGTCAGGCCTCAGATTCTATGACGGCTCCAACGTAAAGGCTTATTGAGAATTAGAGAGATCTAATTCTTGGTAATGTTGGTTGGTGCCCGATGCTCTGTCTCTGGACGGGCCCATTGGAGTCTAACTGTTGGTTTTCTTTTGCTCCAGCATTTCAGTGGTTTCATGCTGTCGAGTCCTCACCGTTGTCTCACCTCTGTGGGTCTTTGATATTTTGTGTTCACGGAGATGTTGCACTGATAAGTTAGGAGGCCTTCATGTGGACTGAACAAATTATTTGTCTAAATCGCGACGGAAGTAAGGACGAGGATTGTGGCCACGTAAAATCGATTTGAGCCCACCATTGGAAATCTTCCCAATGGAAATCTTTCCACTGACCGTTCCAAATCGGTTCTTCTGTGGCGGTTTATTTATGTTGTTGTTTGTTACTTACTATGTGTATCACTTGTGTCTTTTTATTTTGGATGGCCATATGGCCATTTTGTGGGAAAGTAACTGTCCTTATGGCCTTCCTTTGTTTAGGTTTCCATTATGGTCTGGTCGCTTAATGTTTGTGTTTCTTTCCCTTTGGTGTCTTTGATGGGTGGAGTAAGTTAATTGTATCGATTCCTGATCTTTGTTTTACTTCTACTTTTCATCAAAAACATTTCGAAGGGCAATGACACATGAATGGGGCATAATCATGACGTGAAAAGTAAATGTCAGCTATTTTTGATGAGGAATCCATAAATGAAATTTCGAAACCCTAGAATGCACGGTTCATAAGTTATGCTAAGCGTCAACAAGAATCCCATGGGCCACTATGTTCACCAGAGCTACGGTTGGCCCTGCAAACCGGCAGGCATTTATTTCAGTTTCAATACACCGTGGCAGGCCTAAGCCCAAGGATTCTACCGGTGAAATTTGGACCCAATCGGCCCAGCGGCTCAGATGTCCTTTGAAAGTGTTGACTCCAGACAACGGATGACAACAGACAACAGTACCCGACCATCCTGTTTTCATCGGAGCCTTCGGTTCTGGTGAGCTAAAACAGGATTTTTAAAGTTGTTTCCTATATACTTTAGCAAAACATGTCCGTAAGAAAAAAAATGGCGTTAGAAAATGATAAATATTAGGTAAAAATTAAAACATCTTTATTATTACTGCTTTCAACAAAGGTTGTGGGTGCTCGTTAGAACCGCCTAAATGAGGCGGTTCTAACGAGTACCCACAATCTATGTTTTTGAGCAAAAATAAGGCAGATAATGTACACCCCCGTAAACCCCAACTTTCTCTATATAAAATTGGGTTTAGGGGGGTCTTCGTTTTACGGACTTGTTATCGTGATGAGTCTTTGTAAAACTTGTGGGACCCGTGGTGGGGCCATTTATGACCACAAGGCTATAAAATTTGAAAACATGTGGGCCCCAAGGCTGAGTCATTTTGGCCCCAAGACTATTAATTTGAACAATCTTGATAGAGGACAACTAGATGAAGCTCCATACAAAGTATCAAAAACCTGGGTATTCTGGGTCAGACAAGAAGATTTTAAATATGTTCTATAAAAGGGTTATCCTTTGGAAGCAAGGAATACACCACAGAAGTGGACAATATCGAGTGTACATTTTTTCTGGGCCAGACTAGCTAGTTTCGGCCAATTAGGCCTCATCAGTGACCCTCAGATATCTTCAAAATTCCACAATGGAATCAATGATCCCAAAGGACAAGAAAATATAATCTACACTATGATGTAGGGCAGGGAGACGTTTTACCGCCGCCACACATTCCCACACACCAGCTGTAGTGAAGTTAAATATGTTCTATAAAAGGGTTATCCTTAAAGACTTTTCCTTGTGTATGTCTATGTTAATATGTCAGCCAAGGGGCGGGGCCTCAAGGCTTTAATTCCAACAATCTTGGTAGAAAATATGTACTATAAAAGGGTTATCCTTTGGAAGCAAGGAATACACCACAGAACTGAAAAATATGGAATGTATATGTTTTCTGGGCCAGACTAGCTAGTTTCGGCCAATTAGGCCTCATCAGTGACCCTCAGATATTTTCAAAATTCCACAATTGAATCAAAAATCCCAAAAGACAAGAAAATATAATCTACACTATGATGTAGGGCAGGGAGACGTTTTACCGCCGCCACACATTCCAACACACCAGCTGTAGTGAAGTTAAATATGTTCTATAAAAGGGTTATCCTTTGGAAGCAAGGAATACACCACAGAACTGAAAAAAATATGGAGTGTATATGTTTTCTGGGCCAGACTAGCTAGTTTCGGCCAATTAGGCCTCATCAGTGACCCTCAGATATTTTCAAAATTCCACAATGGAATCAGTGATCGCAAAGGACAAGAAAATATAATCTACACTATGATGTAGGGCAGGGAGACGTTTTACCGCCGCCACACATTCCCACACACCAGCTGTACAGACAGTCTTTAAATTTCAAGACAGTCTTTAAATAAAACAACTTTCTTCTACCTGATAATGGCCCTCCCCGGGACCCTCTTGTTACACTATGGATAACAAACAAAGGTAACAAATGTAGAAGCCCACTAAATGGAGCTTCATACCAAATATCATATCACTGGGCCTTCTGGTTTCAGACAAGAAGGTTTCCCCTATATAAGTCTGTGTAAAACATGAGGTGTGAGGTGGTGGTGGTTGAGGCGGGGGGGGGGGGGGGAGGGTCAATGCGCGGGGCCGTTTTGGTCCAAAGGCTATGGTTTGAACAATCTTCATAGAGGTCCACTAGATGAAGCTTCAGATCAAATATCAAAGACCCGGGCTTTCTGGTTTCAGATAAGAAAATTTTTAAAGGGTTTCACTATGTAAGTCTATTTTCCTTATACATGTATAAGTCTTTTGCACAACGAACTTTCTATGCAAGTTTTGTCAAAATATTAACAAAGGCTTGGCAGTAGATGTTAGTTTTCAATTTTCCCCATTACAAAATAGAATTGATCAGGTATCGATACAATTAACCCAATCCTCCAATCGGAGATACATAACAAATCTAATTTTTTGGCATTTTGGTTTCCATTGCAACCAATACTAAAATCATTTGGAATATACAAGATTGCTAAATGAGCATATCTGTTAAAATTTTGTCAACATATCTACAAAGGTTTTGTAGTAAATGCCACTGTTCAATTTTCCTTTTATACGTTTATGTAAACTCTAAATTGCCTTATCAAACAAACTGAAGAGCAGAATTTCATACCAAAAAGGGCAAGGATGGCCGTGGATCGCTCACCTTATCCATAGTGTAACAAGAGGGTCCCGGGGAGGGCCATTATCAGGTAGAAGAAAGTTGTTTTATTTAAAGACTGTCTTTAAATTCAAAGACTGTCTGTAAATTTAAAGACTTTTTAGTCTGTAAATTTAAAGACTCACACAAATAAAATCATGAAAATGGTGTAAAACGGAAAAATCACACTTTGCTGTTTATAGTAATTTGGCCGTTATCTATGGAATATTTAATTATGTGTAACTGCAAATTATATAGTTGTCTCTATTTAATTAAATTCCTTCCACCATAACTGAAGAGTTCTAAGAAAAACAGTTTTGTAATAAGATTCATATGTAAAATGAGCTCAGAAATGAATATGTTTAACGAGTTTATCATTTTGTCAATATACCGACCACTCGCTTCGACAAACATTTTTTTCTGACAACTAAAATTGATGAAAGTTTCAGACGGACTACAACAGTAAAATGTCCGAAACCGAAATGACGTCAGTACGAAACTCATCTTATGTTTGGCCTTTGATAGATATAAATTTTTCCTCCCTTACTGGGGGGAGGCGCATTATTGGACCCAGTACTATAATTTGAAGAATATTGACAGAGGTCTACTTGTTAAAGCATCATACCAAATATCAAAGACCTTGGCCTTCTGGTTTCAGGCAAGAGCATTTTCAAAGGTTTTCCCAATATAAGTCTATGTAAAACAAATGGGCTACGGGGTGGGCCCACGTTTAGCCCCAGGGCTAAGATTTGCACCGTTTTGGTAGAGGTCCACTAGATGAAGCTTCATAACAATTATCAAAGACCTGGGCCGTCTGGTTTCAGGCAAGTAGATTTGGGTTCCCTTTATAAGTCTTTGAAAAAACCAGGGGCCCCGGCGCGGAGTCATTTTTGGCCCCAGGGCTATAATTTGAACATTCTTTATAGAGGTTCACAAGATGAAGCCCAATACCCAGTATCAAACACCTGAGCCTTCTGGTTTTAGACTAGAATATTTTTAAAGATTATGTAAGTCTATGTAGAACCAAAGGGACCAGGAGTGGAGCATTTTTGGCCCATGGGCTATACTTTGAACAAACTTGAAAGAGGTCAACAAGACGAAGTTTCATACCAAATAACTGAGCCTTCTGGTCTCAGACAAGAAGTTTTTACCTCACCTGGGCCGAAAGCTCCAGGGGAGCTTAAAGTATAACTGGTCATTCGCCGTCCGTCGTCTGTCCGTCACCACATTTGACCAGTTATATCTCTGCAGCCTGCAGGATGATCTCAATCATTTCTTATCTGTAGTATGCTTTGGGTGGGGCAACGAAGAATTTAGCTTTTTATCAAAATTGAATGAAAACTTTGGTTGCTATTGCAATCCCAATTTCACATAGACTTTCAATGGAAAATGCTTGTCATCACCGTAGCACCTTCAGTTTTGGTCGGATCTTTCTGAGACTAAAATGTAAGGTGGCTGAGGATAAAAGCTCGGATTATTTCGAAAAAACGGCCAAATCGGCCTATTAATCATAGAGTTACGTCCCTTTGATTGCTGAAAATGCAGATATTTGACCTTGTCATCACCGTAGCCCCTTCAGATTTATTCGGATCTTTCCGAAACTTATATGTAAGATGGCTGGGGATAAAAACTTGGATGAGTTCGAAACCGGCCAAGTCGGCCCATTTATCATAGAGTAATGTCCCTTTGATTGCTACAAATGCCGATTTTTTACCTTGTCATCACCGTAACCCCTTCAATTTTGATCGGATCTTTCTGAAACTTATATGCAAGTTGGCTGGGAATAAAACCTCGAATGAGTTCGAAAACCGGCCAAGTGGGCCCATTCATCATAGAGTTACATCCCTTTGATTGCTGAAAATAAAGATATTTGACCTTGTCATCACTGTAGCCCCTTCAGTTAAGATCGGATCTTTCCGAAACTTATATGTAAGGTGGCTGGGGATACAAACGTGGATGAGTTCGAAAACCGGCCAAGTCGGCCCATTTATCATAGAGTAATGTCCCTTTGATTGCTAAAAATGCCGCTTTTTGACCTTGTCATCACCGTAACCCCTTCAATTTTGATCGGATCTTTCTGAAACTTATATATAAGGTGGCAGGGGATAAAACCTCGGACGAGTTTGAAAACCGGCCTATTCTGCCTATTTATTGTAGAGTTACGCCCCTTTGATTGCTGAAAATGCCGATTTTGGACCTTGTCATCACTGTAGCCCCTTCAGTTTTGATCGGATCTATCTGAAACTTATATGAAAGTAAGCTTATAAAGAAAACTCAGACAAGTTTGAAAACCGGCCAAGTCGACATATTTATCATAGAGTAACGTCCCTTTGATTGCTGAAAATGTCGTTTTATGATCTTGCCATCACTGAAGCCCCTTAGTTTTTTTTCGGATCTTTCTGAAACTTATATGTAAGGTGGCTGGGGATGAAAACTCGTATGAGTTCGGAAACCGGCCAAGTTGGCCCATTTATTATAGCGTTACGCCCCTTTGATTGCTGAAAATACTGATTTTGGACCTTGTCATCACCGTAGCCCATTCAGTTTTGATCGGATCTTTCTGAAACTTACATGTAAGTTAGCTGGGGATAAAAACTCGGATGAGTTTGAATAAGGGCCAAGTTGGCCCATTTTTCATACAGTTACTGCCCTTTGATTGCTGAAAATGCCGATTTTAAACATCGTCATCAGTGTAGTCCCTTCATTTTTGATCGGATCTATCTGAAACTTATATGAAAGGTAGCCTTGGATAAAAATTCAGACGAGTTTGAAAACCGGCCAAGTCGACCCATTTATGATAGAGAAACGCCACTTTAATTGCTGAAAATGTCGATTTTTGACCTTGTCATCACCGTTACCCCTTCAGTTTTGATTGGATCTTTCTGAAACTTATATGTAAGGTGGCTCGGGATAAAACTAGGGATGAGCTCGAAAACCGGCCAAGTCGGCCCATTTGTAATAGAGTTACATCCCTTTGATTGCTTAAAATGATGATTTTTGACCTTGTCATCAACGTTGCCCCTTCAAGTTTGATCGCATTTTTTGAAACTTATATATAAGGTGGCTGGGGATAAAAACTTTGATGTGTTCGAAAACCGGGTGAAGTCGGCCCATTTATCATAGAGTTACATCCCTTTTGATAGCTGAAAATGAAAATGCCTATTTTTGACCTTGTCATCAATGTAGGCCCTTTAGTTCTGAGCGGATCTTTCTGAAATTTATATGTAAGGTGACTTGGGATAAAACCTCGGATGAGTTTGGGTAAGGGCCAAGTCGGCCCATTTAACATAGAGTTACGTCCCTTTGATTGCTGAAAATCCTGATTTTGACCTGGTAATCACCGTAGCCCCTTCAGTTTTGATCATAGCTTTCATATCTATATGTAAGTTGGCTGGGATAAAAGCTTGGATGAGTTTGAATACTGTCCAAGTCGGCCCATTTATTATAGAGTTACATCCCTTTGAATGCTGAAAATGCCGATTTTTGACCTTGTCATCACCGTAGCCCCTTCAGTTTTGATCGAATCTTTCTGAAACTTATATGTAAGGTGGCTGGGAATAAAGACTTGGATGAGTTCGAAAACCTGCCAAGTTGGCCCATTTATCATAGAATTACATCCCTTTGATTGCTGAAATTGCCGATTTTCAACCTTGTCATCTACGTAGCCCCTTCCATTTTGATTGGAACTTCCTGAAACTTAAGTACAAGAAAGTCCAGGTTAAAAGTTTGGATGAGTTTGCAAACTAGCCATGTTGGGCGATTACTGACAGAGTAATGTCCCCTCTTTTGCTGAAAATGCTTATTAGCTCACCTGGGTCGACGGCTCCAGGGGAGTTTATAGTATAGTGGGTCCTCCGTCCGTCCGTCCACACATTTATGCAGCTATATCTCTGCAGCCTGCAGGCTGATCTCAATCATTTCTCATCTGTAGCATGCCTCTGGTGGGGCATTGATGGCATAATCTTGTTTTCGAAATCGCTCTGAAACTTTGGTTGTTATGGCAACCACAAGGTCCCATAGGCTTACTATGGGAAAATGCTTGTCATCACCGTAGCGCCTTCAGTTTTGATCAGATCTTTCTGAAACTTATAGGTAAGGTGGCTGGGGATAACAACTCGGATTAGTTCGAAAACCGGCCAAGTCGGCCCATTTATCGTAGAGTTACGTCCCTTTGATTGCTGAAAATGCTGACTTTTTGTCATCACCGTAGCCCCTTCAGTTTGATCGGATTTTTTCTGAAACTAATATGTAAGGTGGCTGGAAAACCAAAGGGCCCCGGTGCGGGGGTATTTTAAACCCAGGCTATAATTTGAACAATCTTGGTAGAGGGCCACTAGATGAAGCTACACACCATATATCGAAGACCTGGCCCTTGCGGTTTCAGAGGAGAATACTTTTAAGATTTTTCCTATATAAGTCAATGTAAAACCAAAGGGCCCCGGGCCAGGGGCATTTTTGGAGCAAGGGCTATAAGTTGATTAATCTTGGAAGAGGTCCACTATTTGAAGCTATACGCCAAATACCAAAGACCTGGGTCTTGTGGTTTCAGAGGAGAAGACTTTTTAAGATTTTTCCTATATATGTCAATGTAAAACCAAAGGGCCCCGGGGCGGGGACATTTTTTGGTCCCAGGGCTATAATTTGAACAACCTTGATAGACGTCCACAAGAAAAAGCTTCACACCAAATATCAAACACCTGAGCCTTCTGGTTTCAGACAAGAAGTTATTTTTAATTTTTTTCCTATGTCAGTCTATGTTAAATAAACGGGCCCCGGAGCGGGAGGCATTTTTGGCCCAAGGGCTATAATTTGAACAATCTCGGTAGAGGTCTACTAGATGAAGCTACACACCAAATATCGAAGACCTGGGCCTTGCGGTTTCAGAGGAGAAGAATATTTAAATTTTCATTGAAAAAAAAAATCTATTTTGGCTCCTGTGGCCTTGATGTGCAACGGACCTGAACCTGAACGCAATGACGCTCGGACACACGACGGTCGAAAAGTTATCCCAAACGCACACCTCGTCACCACGTGATAGGATACTCACCTCGTCACTACGTGAGAGGTGAGCTAACATCCACAAAACTAGAAAAGGCTTGCATAGTGAATATTTCCATAAAGTCTCAGTTTCATAAATCATATGGTTTCTGAGCCGATGATTTTTAAGTATTTTTCTAGGATTTTTGGTTTTCATGGCAACCACGAAAAATAAGCAGTGATAGATAGAAGATTGTTAAAGGAACATTTCAATGAAAATTTTATGAAAATATCTGCAAAATCTTGGCAGTAAATGTCATTTTTCAGTTTTGCCCATTATAAGTCTATGGAAATTCTAAGTTGCTATGGCAACCAAACTAAAAAACAAATCTCATTAAAAACGAATTTCATAAAAATAATATGTACGGGTTAATATGGTGAACACTTCCATAAAGTCTCAGCCTCACAGAGCATATGGTTTCTGAGGAGATGATATTTTAAGTATTTTATCCTTTTTTTTTTTTTTCTTTTTGGCATTTCGGTTTCCATGGCAAACAATACTTATCGGCAGTAAGCCTAAAATTATATGGCATGGAGATGATTGCTTTAGGAACATTTCTATGAATGTTTTGTCAAAATATCTGCAGTAAATGCCATTTTTCAATTTTCCCTTTTTTAAGTCTTTGGAAACTCTAAGTTGCCAACCAAACTAGCAACCAAACTAATGAGTAGATTTTCATAATTATAAACTTTCAATCTCCCAGCCAAAGGATGCAACGAATGAAAATTAGACTCAATCGGTCCAGTGGCTTCAGAGGAGATGTCGTTTGAAAGTGTTGACGTCAGACGCCGCCGCCGCAGACGACGACAAACAACTGTCAGTCAAAAAACACAAAACCTGTAGAGGATAATACGGTGAAAAAAATTGTATAAAATCTCAGCCTCATACGGCATACGGTTTCTGAGAAGAGTTTTTTTCAGTTGTTTTTTTTTTGTCATTTTGGTTTCCATTGCAACCAACAAAAATCAGCAGTGGGTATAAAACCATATGGCTTACAGAACACTACTCCAGGATTTTGATTTTGGTTTTACGGCCCTTTCAAGTTTATTTCACTCATATCGAGCCGACCGATAATCATAGGTGGGCGAAAACCGGAGTACCTGGAGAAAAACCACCTGACCATCCGTTGTAGATCTTGACGTCTCACATATGACCCGAACGAGGCTCGAACCCACAGCGGTGAGAGACCTAATAATTAAGATTCATCGCGCTTATCAACTAGGCCACGGAGGCCCGTTCACACTACTCCAGGAACGTTTCTGTAAAAGTTTTTTTCGAAACATCTGAAATGGCTTGGCGGTAAAAGCTATTTTCCTATTCCCCCATTATTAGTCTATGGGAACTCTACGTTGCCATAGCAACTAATCTAAAGAGCCGAATTTCATAAAAAAGAAAACAAAAAAAAAACAACAACAAAAAAAAAAAAAAAAAAAAAACAACAATAATAATAATAAAAAAAAAACACTAAAACATGAAACATGGCTTATATGGTAAATTAATGCACAAAGTCTCTGTCTCATGGAGCATGAGACTTATTTATGCATATCTTTTTTATAATTTTTTGGCATTTTGGTTTCCTTGGCAAACAATAAAAATGAGAAGTAAGCCTAAAATTATTTAGCAGATAGAAGATTGCTAAAGGAACATTTCAATAAAGTTTTGTCAATATATCTACAAAGGCTTGGTAGTGAATGTCTTTTTTTTTCAATTTTCCCATTATCAGTCCATGGACCGATTTTCAAAAAAGGAAGGAAAAAAACAACAAACAAACAAACAAAACTAAAAAAAAAAAAAAAAAAAAAAAGAAAAAAAAAAAAACTGTAAAGGCTGGTATGGTGATATGGTGAACATTTCCATACAGTCTCAATCAGCTTCAAAGGGCATATGATTTCTGAGATGTTTTTTTAAGTCGTGTTTGATGTTGTTTTTTTTTTATTTATTTTTTTTTTTTTTCATTTTACTTTGCATTTTGGTTTCCATGGCAACTAATTGAAATGAGCAGCATGCCATAAATCATATGACAGTTAGAAGATTGCTTAAGGAACAGTTCCATGAATGTTTTGTCAAAATATCTACAAAGGCTTGGCTGTAAATGTTTTTTTTTTCAATTGTCACCATTATAAGATAAGTATCTGGAAACTTTAAGTTGCCATAGCAACCGAACTTAAGAACGGAATTTCATATAAACACAAAACCTGTAAAGTCATATGTGATGAATATGTACATAAAGTCTCAGCCTCATACAGCGTGTGGTGTCTGAGGAGATGATTCTTAAGTATTTTTTTCTATTTTTGCATTTTGATTTCCATGGCAACCAGTAAACATGAACACAAGGCCAACATTCATATGGCAGATAGCATGTTTGTTTGAGGAACGTTTATATAAACGTTTTGTCAAATAACTACAAAAGCTAGGCAGTAAAGGCCATGTTTCGATTATCCCCATTATTAGTCTGTGGAAATTCTAAGTTGCCATAGCAATCAAACTTATGAGCCGATTTTCATAAAATCATAAATGTTCAATCCCCAATCCCAAGGATACTGCAGGTGAAATTTAGGCTCAATCGGACCAGCAGCTTCAGAGGAGATGTTGTTTGAATGTGTTGGCACAAGACGACGCAGAAGACGACCATGACGAACACTATCTTATCCTATAAGCTCTCTCGGTGCCTTCGGCTCTGGTGAGCTAAAAAGCGTAACGCACGGACGCATGCACGGATGGACAGACGGACGTACGTACGTACATACAAACCCCCAAGAAGCAATATGCCCCGGGTATAATTATTTTTTCATGTGGAATCCATATATAAAATTCAAAATCCTAGCTTGCACGGTTCAAAAGTTACGCTATGCGTAAAAAAGCATGCAATGTACCCATACTCAAAGTTACAAAATTCTTTTTCGGCAATTATTCAAACGTTAATCAGGTCATTAACTTATTGATACGAATCTATTCACCAGTTTTCAAGGCTCTAGCTTCAATTGTTTTTCAGAGACTTGGCTGACACGATTTCATCCATATTTTCAAAGGGCCATAACTCAGGTAAGCGGCAAAATCCAGTGACGGGAAAAATATGTGTCAATTATTTTTTCATGAAAAATCCACAATTTTATATAACAATTCAAAACCCTAGCATGCGCCGTTCAAAAGTGACGCTATCCATAAAAACATGCAATGTATCGAAGGTTACAAAGGGTCATTCTGATAAAGCATTTTTCAGAAATGATTCAAAAGTTAATCAGGTCACCTCATCAATACCAATCCAGTCACATGTTTCTAGTCTCTAGCTTTAATGAATTTTGAGAATGGGGAATAAAGCAGCTGTGTATAATTATTATTAATTATTTAATTTTCATTAATTGTGCCTGTTTCTCCTTGATCACCTCTTTTGGGGAACAGGGAGCTGGTTACTATGATGTTTGTGATTCTTTTTCTTTTCTTTTTTTTTGTTTGCTTTCCTCGTTATTAATTGGGCCCCGTCAAGCGATTTTGGTACTTATCGCCTATGCGAGCAGCGAAGGTTCAGGCGAGCCAGCGCATCCGCGCAGTCTCGCCAGAACCTTCGCCGCTCGCTCATACAAGCAGTGAATCAAGAGGAACCTTCAGACAGAAAGCCATATCCCTGGCCCCTCTGAATGGCTGGGCATGCGCAGGTTAAAATTTGTCATGACGGAATGCTCGAAGACACAAATTCGCTTGGCGGGGCTCAATTAATCTTCCTCTTGGTGCCATAGGTAGGCTGTAATGTTTGATTTTGGCTTTTCCTGAGCATCGTTTTCGATATTTTCCAAACCATTTAACGTTTATGGCAGGACTTACAATGTTTAGAAACATTAGACAACCCAGGCAAATAAAACAAGTAAGAATCCTATAATAGGTTTTATTTACACCTGACATGGGAGTTTCAGGAGCCAAGTTCAACAATTCAGGGCGATAGACCTGCGGAATTACTATCTAGTGATTAACAGTCCACCCATCTACAACTGTGACATCTGGCGGACGCCATTTTCTCATCAAAATGCCATTGTTTACAAAATAACAGACAAGGGCCAGAAATACTTTTTGCCCATCGAATGTCTTTGCAAATAAAGGCTGAATTTTAGGATCCTTATGCTTTTCTACAGAAAACTGTGACCCGGACATTTTGTTATGACCTAGATCAAGAGATGAGTTATTCTGATGAACGTCTTTCAGCGCGTCCTTGCTCCCAAATGATTACCCCTTCCTCAGAAATTTTAACTTAACCACAGCTGGTGTAAAGGGAATGTGTTGCGCCCGTAAATAGTCTCCCTGTCATTAATCATAGTGTGGGTTATATTTTCAAGTAATTTTGGATCATTGGCTCCACTGCGGAATGTGAGAAAAATTTGAGGGTCACATATTTCGCAGTGTCAATGATGAGGCCTAATTGGCCGAAGATAGGTAGCCTGGCCCAGACAAATCATGTACACTCCATTAGTTTCAGTTCTGTGCTGTATTCCTTGCTTCAAAAGGATTACACCTTTCTCAGAACATTTAAGTTCACCACAGGACTTCCTCTTTCTTAGAACATTAAAGACAGAGACTTTCTTTGCTTCCAAAGGATCTAACTATTCAGACCTCATTTATCTTCACTGCAGCTGGTGTTGTGCGGTGTGGCGGCCGTAAAAAATCTCCCCGTACATCATCATAGTGCAGATTATATTTTTCTGGTCCTTTTATTACATCCAGTTAATTTTATAGAGTTATGCTTAAGCCGGCGTTAGAGGGCGTCGCCGGTGTTGCACATTTGCGTACTTCTCATGGACAAACGCTATAAAACCGAGTCTGCTATTTTCGTTTATTTGGTGTATTCTTTGCTTCCAAACGATCTAACTATTCAGAACTTATTTATCTTCATTGCAGCTGGTGCTGTGCCGTGTTGGAGCCCGTAAAAAGTCTCCCCGTACATCATCATAGTGCAGGTTATATTTCCCGGTCCTTTGGGATGGTTGAGTTCATTTAGAATCATTTTGAATATAGCGTTCTGCTTAAGCCGGTGTTAGAGGGCGTGGCCGATTTTGCACATGTCAAATTTCCACGTCATTGGCCAAAATAATGAATCTGAGTCAGTAAATGACATTGACCTTTGGAATTGATAAACTTCCATTCAGTTGACTGAAATATCAATTCTGATGCCACAGGCTACAATAAAATCAGAAAAAAATCCATGCCTTTTTCCATACAAATGTCTAAGTAACCAAATTTGACCTGCATGTTATAAAAGGTCAGGGTCAACCAAAGCTCATCATTTTAATTTTTCATTGCCTCATCCCAAAGAGGCTTCATGTATAATTTGGTTTCAATCAACACAGCAGTTTAGGTGGAGAAGAAGATAAAAATACTGAATCTGAGCCAACAAGGACAATTGTCAGTAAATGACCTTGACCATGGGAATTAAAACCTTCCATTCAGCCCATTGGAAATATCAATTTTTATGCCACAGGCTAAAACAGAATCAGAAAAATTGAATGTTTTGCCCTTGTCTCCATACAAAAATGTCTAAGTGACCAAATGTGACTTTGACGTAAAACAGGTCAAGGTCGACCAAAGGACATCATTTGAATAAACTTTGTAGGGCCCCAGTCCCCAATGTCGCATACCAAGTTTCAAGGTCATCGGCCATTTGGTTCCTGAGAAGAAGATTGATGTGGATGTATCGATGTGTAAACTCACAAACTGCATGAAGCCCGAAATTTTATCAATGTATAAACTCCCACGAATCACTCACAAACTTAGCAGGAAGCCCGAAGCATTCGGGTTCCATGCAGTTTGTGAGTTTACACATCGATACATCCACAAAAATGAAATTCAATCCTAGAATAATATGTCAAAACATTATAATTATGACCTTTTTGTTCCGTCCCACCAAGTGAACAAGTCCGATAAACGAACCCCACCCCCTAAACCCCACTTTATATAGAGAAAACTGGGGTTTACGGGGGTATACATTATTTTTCTTATTTCTACTCCAAGACATAGGTTGTGGGTCAATGAGGCGGTTCTAACGAGCACCCACAATCTATGTGTACAAATTACATTAAAAGGAAAGATTTTCATCAGAAAAGTAGCCATTTTGGAGATGTGAAAAAATGCACTATGTCGCATGGGTGTGTTATCGTAATGATATGTTATAAATCAAGGCCCTGACAACACTAATTTGGTCGATTGAACATGAGTATAGGCTGAATGAATGGTCATGAATGTGGACTTTCACTGTTTCATTTAATAGTTTTAGATGTTTTTTGAATAACCAACCCCTACCCAGGGTGTATTTTCTGGACTTGAGTTTCTCATCACGATAAAAAGTCCGTGAAACGAAGACCCCCCCCCCCACTTAAACCCCACTTTATATAGAGAAAAATATGAAAAGTATTCCTGATCATTGCCTCCACTTCTATTTTACGAGGGTATACATTATCTGCCTAATTTTGCTCAAAAACATAGATCGTGGGTACTCGTTAGAACTGCCTCATTGAGCCGGTTCTAACGAGCACACACAATCTATGTTGAAAGCAGTAATAATAAAGATGGTATCATTTTTACCTTATATTTATCATTTTCTGACACCATGTTGGACGCCATTATTTCTTACGGACATGTTTTCCTAATGTGAAAGTATAAAAATCAAAATTATTAGATGTCAGATTAGACGTTAAGCAGTTTTGGTCATTTAAATAACGCTATCGTTTTTATTATATAGAAATATGCCACCGTCTACACGTAATTACATAAATGTACATTTTAAGTACTCCTACATTCACAATATAGCATGAATATTGTCCTGAAAAATTTATGTATTCTCTATAATGGAAGACAACCAATTGCAGTACAGTCAAACCATGTAATTTATGTTACCAAATGTGTTTCTAGTGGTAAATGATTAATCAACTATTGCTTTGTAATAAATTTGTTTTTAATTTCTTACAAGATGAAACTGTTTATATAAGGATTACATTTTATCTGCTTCTTCATGTTTGAATAATATAAATTTTATATTTGTAACTGAAAACACATACGATGACTTGGATCAATTATGTGTCTATGTCTGTAACAAGATAACAGTATAAAATGTAGTGGAACAACACATTCTTACAGTTCACATTATATAAGTTGCCAGTCCAAATTACTTTAAATAATAATTAAAACATTAAATAATTTGTATGAAATCAATGTGACCAATAACAATCTGACGAAATGACGGGTTATGCAATGATAATTACATTTTAATTCAGTAATTTAATATATATTAAATATTATCTTTTACAAAAACAGTGTTCTTATTCTACAATGATACTGTAAAAAATTGTTGGTTTTACCCAATATGCATTTATTGTTCATACTTAAAAACCGCTATCTTCTTCAGACCTGTTTTCAATAAGCAATTACCAAGTGAACTTGTTTCTGTTTACTGGTTTTCAAATGAATGAAACGTTTATGTTTCATTTACATTTATTCATATATACTAACCATTTTACTAGTCATTTTGTAACATGGACGACATGGATATTTCATCACTATAAAGTTCCAGAGGAATTTGATTTGGTGTTTGTCAATTTTATGCACACAGTATTTGCGCGTTGGAGGAAGGATGGGCAATGGTTTGGTACAAATAAAGCCAGATTTGATATATATAAAATTTCTAATTACAAGCCTACACATTGTCGCTCCAGTAAAAAAATCCCTTATTCAAAATGAGCCTATGAAAAGATACAAAGTTTATAACTGTCGGGTTATTTTAATTAACTAAAGGTGAGATACTTGGTGAATGTTTGAATCACATTGAAGAGCTTCAAAATGTTCCATCACGAAAACACGCCTTTATAATTTTGACCCCCTTGAATCCCACATTTAAATAACAAAATTGGGGTTTACAGGGGTAAACCTCATTTTTCTTATTTCTGCTCTCAAATATAGATTGTGGGTACTGGATAGAACCGCCTCGATGAGGCGGTTCTAACTAGTGCCCGGAATCTACATTTTGAGCAGAAATAAGAAAAAAATATCACAATTTTTCATCTTAAAATTTTCGTGTTTTTTTTTTCGGCGGTTAAGTTTACAATGTATTTTCATAATGTATTTTCGCGTGTGTTCGTAATGTGTAAAAATGTAATCTCTTGTAAGCAAGGAACTAAGAGTTTAGGTTATTTCTCTGGGCCAGACAAGCAAGCTTCGGTAATTTAGGCTTCATCATTGACCCTCAAGGTAGACTTTTTACGGCCGCCACACATTTCCTTAACACGAGCTGTGGTTAAGTTAAAGGTTCCATAAAAGCTCATTTTGAATAACTAAACCACATGTCCATATATTTCCATGACAACCATTAACACAGAATGAATAACACATGCCATACATGCCATTTCTAAATATATGGGCCGGCAACGTCATGTAGCTTAAAATATTGAAGTGTGTTCGTTCATTTAACGAAGAGATCATATCTTTATAGCGCAGTCGAAGTATTGCCACCGTTGCGTACGTTACCTTGTAGACATTCACTTTTGTGAACTCTGTGCTATCAAAAGCTGAACAATTCTAATGAAAAATATCAAAGCAAATTATGGTCAAAGCTCAATGAATCATAGAAATACCCTCTCTCACATGTGGGGAGATGTTAAGGCTACCATGGTAGTTAAAAGCATGCATGTTATCAACCATTCTCCTTATCGCACCTACGTCCAGCTTTTTGTAAGCTTAAGAAAAGTCTTTCCTTGCATTATAAAAACACGCCTATACAAATACATGGAAATTTTAAGATGAAAAATTGTGATTTTTTTCTTATTTCTGCCCAAAACATAGATTGTGGGGACTCGATAGAACCATCTCGCGCTTCTATCGAGAACCCACAATCTATGCTTTTAAGCAGATATAAGGAAATACTGTTTACCCCTGTAAACCCCAGTTAAAATGTGTATAAAAAGCCCTGTTGTCACAATTACATACGGGAATCTCATATATTTCCTTCCAAAGTCTGACCGTATTCATCTCAATGTCGGGTAAAGTCCAACAGATTGGAAGCAATGTCTCCAAAATGACCTGTACAGTGTTGATGGGGACGTAAAACCTCAAATCAAACAAACAATGGCCGTATTCAGCGGACTGAACTGCCAAATGATCGTGGAAAATGGACTGTTGTTGTTGACTCTGGTCAAAAGTCGTAACTCAGGCGGAAGGTAAATAAAAGACCGATTCTCGGAAGTTTCACTATTTTGATAAATGTCAAAGTTTACGCCTATGTTATCCCTTTAAGCGCCTCGATAACATGGATCACTAATTTAGATACGGTCAAGATTGTCCGAATGAACAACGGGAAATTGTATTTTTAAACGCTTTTATTTTTTGAAAATAATGTGTTATATTTCTTGTCATTTGAATACGTTTTTAAAGATTCACGAAAAGAAAAAATCAGTAAAAGAAAATAACTCTTTCTTGCTAGCTTTCCATTCAAGTGATACAGATCAGCTGTGAGAAACGGGCAGGATTCCATGCGCGTTAACTATAGGCGTAAGGGCCAACGCTGCCTGCTGCCGTTGACGCTGGCCTTGCCGGCGTCAAATCTGCCTTCGACAATGTTTTCCAAGCCCGTATTACTTACCCCATTCTTTGTAGCTGATCGTTCATATATTTATGTTTTACACTCCGACGACACTCAATAAAACTTCCCAGTCATTTACAACAACCATAGTTTGCGAGTAAATGTAGGCCTATGTGCGCAATGTCTGTTTATAATGTGTCAATGAAACTTGGGTTCATTTGAATCTAATGTCTTCAGTATCAAAATATTTCAATAAAAAGTAAAGCTCGTGAATATCACATGCCTTGATACTGCAATAAACGTGCACCAAACAGATGGCGGCAAGAATGCGAACAGGAAGGTTACAAAAGTACAAATTCAGCAAAAGACATAAGCTTACAGGATAAATAAACCCTGCGGGGAACATATTTCAATGAATTTTGCTGCCATTGCTTTGGGGTTTCATTTTACAATTGTTTTAGTCTTAGACAATTATCCTGACTTTTGCAAATTAAATATATTGTAAATGTCCACGTCATAAAGATTTTTTTTTTCAAATTAAGAAAAACGCATACGGGAAAAGTTCGACAATGTGAAATCAAGGGAAATCAAGGGAACAAACCTGTACAGACAGTTTTTCAAGGTAGCCTCCAGAATAACGCTACTTGACACCTGTTTTAAAGCAATTCGGTTATTGTCGGCAGCTTATGGTGACTATCGGTTGTGACCGATAATCCTTGTCTTAGACAATAGCTTAAGGGTATTACAGTGGCATATTTGTTTTAACTATATATGATGATTTTTGGTCCATATATAAAACGGATTAAATTGCTTTTCAAATATTATAGTATTTTAAGGGAAAGTGTTTGTTTTATGCCGCATACATAAAATAACCTAATGCCACTTTTATTTATTTATTTATTTTATTTATCAATTTTGCAAAAAGCTCCACACATTTTCCAGCAGAAATACAAGAGTATTAGGCACCTATTGAATAGTTAACGTTTTGACCAGTAGCGAGCTCATTAACCCATTCAGTATTTCAGAAACCCCTAAAGTGGTACCTTGGCAAACAGTGCAGGCCCAGATCAGATGCCACAGAACACGGCGTCTGATCAGGGCCTGCACTGTTTGCTAAAAGTTCAGTCATTTTCCAAATATATTTTGATGAAAACACAATCCGACACCCCTAAATTTTGAAATTGAGTCCTGCTGTATATAAAGTGGAAGATTCCATTTGGTACAAAAAGAGTTAACTTACGCTGCTTTGAACAACTTGGCCTTGATGTTCAGTGTGTGTAAAGTAGAACGCAGTTGACTCAATGTTAAAGTTTTGATAATTTTGAGACGGATTGACAAACGCTACTATGTACAGTAGCTTTGCACTTCTGATTTCCACGTGCCTGTCACTGGTTTGTTTGAAACCCATCATTGAGACTGCTCTAACGAGTACCCACAATCTATGTCTTGGACCAGAAAGAGCAAAATAATGTATGCCCCTGTTAATACAGTGCGTTTTTTAGAGGGGTTCTTCACGGACTTGCTTTACGTGATGGGAAACGGCTATCTAAAGCCGCACGTCAGTGAGCGAAAGAATGTGCACTGTTCTGGTTATCCGCTTACGTATAAGCCTGTCCAGGAAAAGACTGGATAGGTAAACTGACCGGCTCAAAAATGACCTAAAATAGTATTGACTGGGCCGCTAAATTCCAATACAAACAAAAGCTCTGTAAAGTAAGCTTTCCAGAAAAGAGAAAATGACAAATAGAAAGGACCGAACAAGGTATCTGATCGGAGCATGCACTGTTTGCATAAAACATAAGACCAAACTTTTTCTCTGTTCAGGACCAGTTCCCCAGTTTTCAGAGCCACAATTAAGTTTGCAAGTTTCAGTATTTGCCTCATCACGTTAACAAGTCCGTGAAATGAATATCCCTGTAAACCCCTCTTTATATAGAGAAAACTAGATTTACGGGGGTACATATTATGACATAGGTTGTGGGTATGAGTTAGAAATGCCTCAGTGAGGCAGTTCTAACGGGCACCCAAAACCTATGTTTGGTGTAATATGACAAACTTTCATCAGAAAATAAGGATATGAAAGAATGCACTATGTCACACGGTTGGCCGTTTTGTGGGGAAGTAAATGTCCTTTTGACTTTCTGCTGTTGGTGTTTCCATTAGGGTCTAGTTACTTCCTGTTTATGTTTCTTTCCCTGTAGTGTTTCTGTTGGGAGGTGTGGGTTGATTGTATCAATTCTTGATCTTTGCCTTCACTTCCATTTAAAAGAAATTTAACCTGATGACCTAGCTTTATACAGAATAACCCATAGTAAAACTCGCCGGTGGGTCAGGCCTCAGATTCTATGACGGTTCCAAAGTAAATGCTTATTGAGAATTAGAGAGATCTAATTAAAGGTAATGTTGGTTGGTGCCTTGATGCTCTGTTTCTGGTCGAGCCCATCGGTGTCTAACTGTTGGTTTTCTTTTGCTCCAGCATTTCAGTAGTTTCTTGCTGTCGAGTCCTCACCGTTGTTTCATCTCTGTGGTTGTTTGATTATTTGTGTTCACGGAGATGTTGCACTGATGGGTTAGGAGGCCTACATGCGGACTGAACAAATTATTTGTCTGTAAATCGCGACGGAAGTTAGGGCGAGGATTGTGGCCACGTAAAATCGATTTAAGCCCCCCAGTGGAATTCGTTTCCGCTGACCGTTCCAAGGCGGTTCTTCTGTCGCGGTTTATTTTTGTTATGGTTTGTCTTTGGGTGTTTGTGTCGCTTATGTTATTTTATTTTAGATAGCCTATTGGCCATTTTGTGGGAAAGTAACTGTCCTTTTGGCTTTCCGCTCTTGGTGTTTCCATTAGGGTCTGTTGTTCCATGTTTGTGTGTCTTTCCCTTTGGTGTCTCTGATGGGAGCTGTGGGTTGAAAGTATCGATTCCTGATCATTGCCTCCACTTCTATTTTGACCGTCATATCATCAAGACTAAGTTAAACATTCTGGTAAAGTTTCATTAGGACTAATGCATAATCTTTGCCTTTAGAGTGTAAAAATGTTTAAAATATGTGACCTAGTTACCTAAATTTAACCTGATGGGACCCATATTCAAACCTGGCGTAGAAATCATATAATCTGGTTAAGTTTTGTGAAGTTTGAAGCAAAGTTGTGGCCTCTAGAGACAATAAGGTTTAAAAGAATTTTGACCCAGTGACCTAGTGTTTGGCCACATATGACAATGTTAATCTAGATTGAGGTATTATCAAGGCAAACGTTCTGTTAAAGTTTCATAAAGACTGGAGCAAAGCCGCGGCTTATTTGAACTAGTGACGTAGTTTTTGACCGGATGTAACCCATATTCAGCTGCAATCGAGATATCAACAAGATAAACATTCAGAAGACTGAAGCAAATCTGTGGCCTTTAGACAGGATGAACAAAGTTTTTTAAACAAAATTGAAGTTGTGGCCTAGTTTTTGGCCATGCATAACCTATATTCAAACGTCATCAAGACAAACATTATGGTAAAGTTGCTTGAAGATTGAAGCAAATGCAAATCTGCGGCTATAGAGGGTGAACAATGTTTTAAATCTGACCTATGGACCTAGTTTTTCAAATGACATAGCCCATATTCGAACTTGACCAAGGAATCCTCAAACCAAACATTTTGCTATAGTTTCATAAATTAAAGGGAAAATGTGGTCTCTACTGGGTGAACAATGTTTTAAAGCAATTCGACCTAGTGGCCTAGTTTATGACCCGAAATGACCTATATAATAGTGTCAAACATTCTGGAACCCTTTCACAAAGATCGAAGTAACACTGTGGCGTCTTGAGTTCGATTTGACCTTGTGACCTTGTTTTTGATCCGACATGATCCGTTTTCTACCTTTGCCAAGATGTCATCAAGATAAAGATTCTGGTATGCCTCATAAAGATTAAAGTAAAAACTGTGGCCTCTAGAGTGTGAAAAGCTTAGTGACCTAGATTTTGAACCAAAATAATCCAGATTCAACTTGACCAATATATCATCAAGACATACATTCTGGTGTAGTTAGCTTAATTGTGGCCTCTAGAGGGTGAACAAAGTTGTAAAGCAAATTGACACTGTGACCTAGTTATTGATCTGACAAGACCAATATTCAACTTGATCATGATATCGCCAAGACAATTATTATGGTATAGTTTCATAAAGACTGAAGCAAAACTGTGGCCTCTAGCGAGTGAACAATGTTTTAAAGTAATTTGACCTAGTGACCTAATTTTCTATCAGACATGACCAATATTCGAACTTGACCTACATATTATCATTAAGACGAATGTTCTTGTAAATCTTCACGAAGATTGAAGCAAAACTGTGGTCTCTAGAGGGTGAACAAGGTTTAAACGCAATTTGACCTAGTGACCTAATTTTTCATCCGACATAGCCCATATTCGAACTTGACCTAAATATAAACAAGGCTTATATTCGTGTAAAACTTCATGGAGATTGAAGCAAAACTCCGACCTCTAGATGGTGAAAAATGTTTTAACGCTATGTGAGCTAGTTGTTTTATTTGACATGACCCATATTCGAACTTGATCTCAAACTCTCATCTGAAGATCCATTCTTGTATAGGTTCATAAATATTGAAGCATAACTGTGGACAAGGGTGAACAAGGATTTAAAACAATTCGACATGATTCATTTCGAAACCTACCGAGATATCACCAAGATTACTGCTACTAAACTTTCATGAAGACTGAAGCAAAATTGTGGCCTATCAAGGGTGAACAAGGTTTTAAGGCAATTTGATATAGTGAAATAGTTTTTTATTCGATAAGTCCTATATTCAAACTTGACCAAAAACAAAAAAGATCAATAAGACAATCATTCTGGTGAAGTTTATTGAGCAAAACTCTGGCCTCTAGGGGAGAAACAAGGTTAATGTTGACGACGGACAGCGCATGGATACACATCGATAAAGGCAAAAAAAAAAAAAATATTCCTTATAATTCCAACTATGTCATCGAATGTTACAAATGTAACCAAAAAGGTATTTTTTTAGGAATTCTTTCATTCTTTCGAAAGCGTAACAATGAACTTACCAACGGCCACGGCGTAATAATTATTCAGTTAGAAGCTGCCATCTTTGAAAGAAGCACAAGCGAACAAAACTCAAGTCTATAAACTCAATTTATTTGTTTTCTAACATTCACGTTTTCAAAAGTTTTCCATCATTTAACTGAACGCTGTTGATGTCGTTGATATACAATGACGTAACGCGCGGGTTCTAAACGTGCTCTTTGACGTCGCGTTATATTACTACCTGTCGCTGTGTGATTACTTCTGAGATTTTTGCTCATGGAATTTATCGAAATATAAAACTTTGATTATTTCAGCCAATCAAATCGCTTGAAATGTATAAGATGATGAAGAGTTGGAATTATTGAGGTGTGGACAACATTGGGTTCCAATAGTTAATTATAGGGGTGTTCTGTAAATGCATTGGGAATGTAAACCAGCTTTTTTAGCTATGCACGGCCCGCGAGCAATCGAAAAAACAGATTTTCTAAAGAGCATAGAATTTACCAATAACTGGATTGATAAAAAAGTCGGTTTGAGTTTGGCGTACTAACCAAAATTTGCCTTATCGAGCATCATTTACGGGCCGTGCAGTTTTCGCAACTGAGTGTCAAATTTCAATAGCTCGAACACGAACTCGTCTTCATCACGAAAACACGCCTATATAATTTTGACCCCATTGAACCCCTCTTTTATATAGTAAAACTGGGGTCTAAAGGGGTAAAGCATATTTTTCTTATTTCTGCTCTAAAATATAGATTGAGGGTACTCGTTAGAACCGCCTCATGAGGCGGTTCTAACGAGCGCCCACAATCTATGTGCGGTTCTAACGAGTACCCACAATCTATATTTTGAGCAGAAATAAGAAAAATATCACAAGTTTTCATCTTAAAATTTTCGTTTTTTCGGCGGTAAAATTTACAATGTATTTGTATAGGCGTGTTTTCGCAATGTCCATGACTAGTTGGACCTGTCTCTTGTGTATCTGACGGATTCTTGCAGTAGCTCCAGTTATACATATATTTAGATATTGAAGGGAGGTTGTCCTGATTTAACCCTTTTTGTACCAAATGGAATCTTCCTCCTTATATATAGCAGGAGTCAATTTCAAAATTTAGGGGTGTCGGGTTGAGTTTCCTTCACGTTTATTTGAAAAGGGTTGACTTTTTTGTAAACAGTGTAGGCCCTGATCAGATGCCGCCTTCTGTGGCGTCTGATCTGGGTCTGCATTGTTTTGCAAATTACCCGTTTTGGGGTTTCCGGTACAAAATGAGTTATTATTGAAAAAGGTCATGCATGTACAGTCGAACTTCGATGGCTCGAACCCCTTCGGGACCATAGAAATTTGTTCGAAACAGCGGTAGTTCGAGCCACTTTTGCATACTTGCCGAAAACATAACAGGGGTATTTTTGGACTTCTTTTCGGTGTTCTGTAACATAAATGTATGCTGTGTGTACTCATTAGAATCGCCTCATTTAGGCGATTCTTATGAGTACACACAGCATACATTTGCAAGATAAAAGTCGAAAATCTTAATCATTCCACACTTTTTCTTATGCAGGGGAATTCCCTAGGGACTCAAAAACGGGTTCGACTCAGCCATGGTAAACGAGCAAGCGGTGTTCGAGCCATCGAAGTTCGACTGTACATGTTAGATTCGCCTGCAGTGATACAAATTAATAACTACACTCAACATATCTTGATATAAGATTATTTAACTGAATGGCAATTAACAGTTCCATTTCTAATTTCAAGGGTGTCTTCTGTTTGTTTGATTTGAGGTTTAACGTCCCCGTCAACACTGTATAGGCCATTTTGGAGACGTTGCTTCTAATTTACCCGACATTGAGATGACATCTCAAGCCCTGTCGCCCAATGAAACCAATACGATTTATAGGCATGGACGGGCCGACTCGCACCGCTTTGCCTTGGCAGGCTTAAATCCTCTAAGCGGTTTACCAGTACTCGTGTGCTGTCGGTGACAGCTCTGTGTGGAAGCAGCATGCAGCCCATATATTTCTTCAAGCCCCGGTGGGCGGGGGCCGGGGGCGGTCAGGGGTGTCTAGGCA
>OY757019.1:20206424-20208924 GCA_963580285.1 Lucinisca nassula
TTGAAAGTTGATTTATAAAATCAAGTTTCTTTGTCATTACATTTCTACTTCCGGTACTGGACCGCGTTACTCCACTTCCGCTGTTCGTTCGCTGCATGAAATAGTCCAAAAGCAACTCTTAAAAACTAATTTTGCAGGCACGGGACGTGTTTCAAAATATTTCATTTTTCGCGATTGAATATAAATTGGCACAAAAAGACATATTCTGAACAGAAAACAATACTCTAGGGCTATTTTCCTACGCGCTTTCCGATTATATTTATGTTTACTCTTTCATCCCTGAGTTTCTGAACAGGACTCTTCTCGCTTTAAATATATTCTTATAGAAAGGGATTTCTGATTAGCTCACTCACATGGTGGCAGTTAAACAGTGAACATGTAGATTCTGGCGAGACGTGCTAGCTACGTGCCATAGGATCCACAAGGTTTGCATAGATACAGTGTATTTCTACCTCGGCATCTGCACCGGTTTACAGGGTTAAAAGGGTTAGCTCGCTTCTGCGTGATTATCAGCTACCGACTTAAACAACCCATAACTGACCAACATCAAACACAGTTATTCACCTGCTTTCGAAAGCTCTAATTACAAAACATATTTTGAAAGCTGTGAGTTTTACATCAAGTTCCGTACTTTTAGCAAATAGTGAAGACACCTATCAGACGCTACATTCTGTGGCCTCTAATCTGTTTCCGAATGTCCCAGTATTGAAACAATTGGCATTTATGGGTTAATGTTTTTATTTGGAATAAACGTATTTTAATTCGCCTTGGGTAGTCGAAGTTCGCTAAACGCGGCGTCTGATCAGGGTTATTTTGTCTAAATCAAATGGTTTAAAAATGGTCTTTTTTATTTTGGTCCAAGTTATTCTCCTTTTTGTGTCCCGAGGCCCGAAGGAACATAGCTCCAAGCGGCTGCAAAACGTATGTGCATCGTCGTATCAGCGCAACGTTGATGTGACATTGCTAAGACGTAATGTGCCCGCTAGGAGAACTTCTCTATAAGATTATTAGCAGACGGGACCAGCACAGAATGTACTGAGCAGATTTAGAAACCATGTAGAAATTAGCAGACACGTTTATCTTTCTCTCTTTCTTCATTTTTTTTTCTTAATTGGGGTAGTTGGGTGAGGCACAGGTGATGTGCATCTTGTATAACTGGGGAGTCCAGCTGATACCAACTTACATTTGGGCAAAGCCTGCTCTCCTTGCAGCAGGTACATGTAACGGTAGATGGTGAATGTTGATATTTCTAATGTTTCTACACTTCCATTCACTCTGTCCCTCACTTTCATCTCCTCTGCTCTCTCTCTTCTATCTCTCCCCCCCCCCCCTTTCTCTTGGAGAAGACAACATGATCCACAAGGGTTGACCTGTCGTTAAACTCAAAACAATCGATGAATCTTTTTTTTATTTTCTTCGTCAAATTTTTTAACCCTCACAAAATGTCTAGATAACTGCTTGATCTAAGACTGGCATTGTTACCATAATAATTATTCCTCATAAATCAACTTTCCTCAGTACTTTCAGTACTTTGATTCTTATTTCTGCTCCAACATATAGATTGTGGTTGGACGTTAGAACCGCCTCGATGAGGCGGTTCTAACGCGAACCCACAATCTATATTTTGAGCAGAAATAAGAAAAATATCACAGTTTTCCATCTTTAAATGTTCGTTTTTTTTCGGCGGAGAAGTTTATAATGTATTTGTATAGGCGTGTTTTCGTAATGTGAAATCTCTCAAATTGTATGTACTGCAATAAGCCATTCATGTATAATGTTTAAATAATTATACTTGGCTAAAGAGCAGACCTATATAAGCGCATTGCTTACCTCCATTCCTGAACCATCTTATATTGTACGGAATTTTTGTCAAACGAAATAAGGAACTGCCAAATCAGAATCAGGCATGCCGATAGTTAGACGAGTCGTCCATCATTTAGCTTGAGGCAGATCTATTACCGATACATGGGCTGTCAGATTAATTTCATGAGTTGTTAGTTTTCTCGTTTAAACATACAGTGTGCACCCAGATAAGACGCCGCGTTCTGTGGCGCCTGATCAGGAACACTGTGTGTCAATGTTACTTTTATGGCATCACGTGAACAAGTCCGTGAAATGAACACCCCTTACACCCCGCTTTGTATAGAGAAAACTTGGGTCTACAGGGGTAAACATTATTTTTCTTATTTTTATTCCAAGACATAGGTTATGGGTACTCGTTAGAACCGCCTCAATGAGGCGGTTCTAACGAGCACCCATTACCTATGTTTGCAGTATTAATAAGAAAAATATCATGAATTTTCATCCGAAAAGTAGCCATTCTGATGATGTGAAAAAAATTCACTATGTTGCACGGGTGTGTTATCGTAATGGGGTATTATGGTTATATGTTGATCAGGGGAAGAATTTCTTTCGTTTACACTTAACCCTTATCTCACTTAACACGACAGCCCATACCTTTGCAAACACTGTAAATACAGACCAGGGCCCAGGATTACAA
>OY757019.1:20218924-20228396 GCA_963580285.1 Lucinisca nassula
TGGCGTAATTGTGACGTGACATCAACGTCGTTACAACGTCATGACGTTTATGTAACGTCACATCTACATCGGTGGAACGTCATGCCGTTGCACCGACGTTGATTTGACGTTGCCCATGCGACGTATGCCTGCTGGGTAAAGCCCGCAAATGTGTTTAACCCGTTACTGCGCATAATACTAAAGCAGATTCAGGGGGTAGTTTGTTTGTTTTGTTTGATTTGAGGTTTAACGTCCCCGTCAACACTGTAAATGTCATTTTGGAGACGTTGCTTCCAATTTTGTGGGACTTTTACCCGACATTGAGATGGAATGACATCTCAAGCCCTGTCGACCAATGAAACCAATAGGGTTTATTAGCATGGACGGTCCGCCTCGCACTGCGGTTCCTGGACAGGCTTAGATCCTCTAAGCTGTTTACCAGTACTAGTGTGCGGGCCGGATTCAGCTCTGCGTGGAAGCATCGTGCAGCCCATATATTTCTTCAAGCCCCTATGGGCGGGGGCAGTCAGGGGGTAGTCGAAGCCTCCGTGGTGTAGTGGTCACGCTACTCGCCTTGTAAACCAGGGGTCGCAGGACCGATCCCGGGCTTCTCCAGGCTTTCGGATGAATCTTTAAACAGAGGTCCCGTCTCCGTATGACCTTAGCTGTTGGTGGGACGTAAAACTCAGATTCGGGAGTTGACTTCGGCAAATAGTCAGACCAATGTTATATGCAAACTAATCGAGCACTACTACAGGTCAAAAGGTGGAGAGAATGTAAACAAATTTTCTTAATCATGTCGAATTTTGACAAAGTACCGTTTTGGACGGGTATGCGGCGTATGTTCTATGCTGTCACGCCTAATGAAACATCTTTTGAGACTAGAGAAGATGTTCCGAAAATCATAAACGAGGTATCGTAAGTTTCATTACTTTAACCCATTGTATACTACTGGAATCTTCCATTGCTATATGTTTGACAAGTCCATTTGTCATATAAGGGATGTCAGGCCTATTGTTTCGTGTTTATTCCATTTTGAACGGGAAATTATTGCAGGCCCTGATCAGACGTCTGATCCGGGACTGCACTGTTCGCCAAGGTTTCCCGCATGCAATGGGTTAATCTTAATAGTTTACCACAAGGGTCACTAATTGTATCGTTACTACTGTTGTGATGTTTCAATTTTAATCGATGATTTTAATCGTGCAAAACACTCCTGGCCCAATATCATGAATATATGCATAGTGTTCCCCGCAAAGTGATAAAGTTTCTATTAACGTTTCATCAGTTCAACTCAAACAAGGACATCCCCAGCGGGCACCAAGCGTGTAAGCAACATCGTATCAACATCGATACAACGTCATGACTTTGCATCTACGCTGTAGTCGTCATGTACCCGCTTGGTCGAAATTAAACAGCACGCAATGCCGTAGGTACGAGGCCGAAGAATTCCTTCAATCTCTAGAATTACTCCCCACCGGAATTTGAGTGACCAGCCAGTGGCAAAACTCAGAGTAGCTCCATAATGAACTGAAGGCTATATCGTGATTCTTCCCCGTAGGGGGGAGATTTTTTTGCTTAGATTTTTATGCCGTAAAACCTTACTTTTATGACATTTATCATGATCTGTGTCATCCAGACGCTTGTCAAAATTAAATACTTGACTGGTGTAGTGTTTTTATTTCCTATCGTATATCTTTTGAAACGTATCTTTGAGATACCCCAAAAGATAACCAAGCCCCTTTTCCTGTTTTAATGTCCCCAAAGAAGACCCTTTAAGACACTAATAGGGGGAAATCCACCCCCTTGCATGCATTTAAGTTTGTTGGATAGGACATCGCTCTATATACTGATCATGAATTTTCCCCGTCCGTCGGTATACTGATCGTGAATTTTCCCCGTATGTGAAACTGTCCTTAGTACAGAAAGTATCCATATACAAATGTGAGAGTGGGCATTGGCACGTGGGAAGATGCTCTTTATTCCGTGAAAAGAAGAAAGAAAGACGAAAACAGGTGAAAATAAGGTCTGCTTAAATTCCCCCCCCCCCCCCCACCCCCCCCCCTACGTTTAAATTTCCCCCTGTCGCATATCTTTCGACCCGTATCTTTGAAATACCCCAAAAGATAACCAAGCCCCTTTTCCTGTTTTAAAGTCCCCAAATAAGACCCTTTAAGACACTAGGAGGGGGAAATCCTCCCCCTTGCATAAATTTAAGTTTCTTTCACAGGATTTTTATATATATACTGATCATGAATTTCGCCCGTCTACATTTCATTCTTATTAGACAGAGACGGGGAAAATTCAGGATCAGTATATATATAAAAACCTATCCTAGAAACTTAAATGCATGCAAGGGGGAGGATTTCCCCCTATAAGTGTCTTAAAGGGTCTTATTTGGGGACTTTAAAACAGGAAAAGGGGCTTGGTTATCTTTTGGGGTATTTCAAAGATACGGGTCGAAAGATATACGATACGGGGAAATTTAAACGTAGGGGGAAATTCAAACAGACCTTATTTTCACCGTTTTTCGTCTTTCTTTCTTCTTTTCACGGAATAAAGAGCATCTTCCCACGTGCCAATGCCCACTCTCACATTTGTATATGGATACTTACTGTACTAAGGACAGTTTCACATACGGGGAAAATTCACGATCAGTATACCGACGGACGGGGAAAATTCACGATCAGTATATAGAGCGATGTCCTATCCAACAAACTTAAATGCATGCAAGGGGGAGGATTTCCCCCTCCTAGTGTCTTAAAGGGTCTTATTTGGGGACTATAAAACAGGAAAAGGGGCTTGGTTATATTTTGGGGTATTTCAAAGATACGGGTCGAAAGATATACGATACGGGGAAGTTTAAACGTAGGGGGAAATTTAACCAGACCTTATTTTCACCGGTTTTCGTCTTTCTTTCTTCTCTTCACGGAATAAAGAGCATCTTCCCACGTGCCAATGCCCACTCTCACATTTGTATATGGATACTTACTGTACTAAGAACAGTTTCACATACGGGGAAAATTCACGATCAGTATACCGACGGACGGGGAAAATTCACGATCAGTATATAGAGCGATGTCCTATCCAACAAACTTAAATGCATGCAAGGGGGAGGATTACCCCCTCCTTGTGTCTTAAAGGGTCTTATTTGGGGACTTTAAAACAGTAAAAGGGGCTTGGTTATCTTTTGGGGTATTTCAAAGATACGGGTCGAAAGATATACGATACGATACGGGGAAGTTTAAACATAGGGGGAAATTTAAGCAGACTTTATTTTCACCGGTTTTCGTCTTTCTTTCTTCTTTTCACGGAATAAAGAGCATCTTCCAGGTGCCAATGTCCACTCTCACATTTGTATATGGATACTCTCTGTACTAAGGACAGTTTCACATACGGGGAAAATTCACGATCAGTATACCGACGGACGGGGAAAATTCATGATCAGTATATAGAGCGATGTCCTATCCAACAAACTTAAATGCTGAAACGGACTATATATTTCAATAACGAGGTAGTCATGATTAGCACGATTTTTTGTCATAAAAATAATCTGTTGTCTTTGTCCAAGAAAGTAACAGCGTTCATGTTGCATCATTATCTTGGGAAAATCGTGCAGACGTTAATCTTTGAGTTCCGCACGTAAACCAGTCCAAAAAAAAAAAAAAAAATCAAGATCATTCAGACGCTTGCAAGAAAGAAATAAAACGGCCATATTCGGGGACAATACAAGAAGTCATTTTAAATTTCCCCGTATTTGGATTTTACGGGGAAGAATCACGATATAGCCGAACTGAATTGCCAAGAGCCTTAAAAACTCGTGCTAAGAGTGACAACTGATCAAATGCTCGAAAGCTCAGACTGGTGTAAATCGTTTTCCACGCTTGTTTTCTTGTAGATTTTATATCCTCAGCACAGCTCCCGGTAAAAAGACCCGTATGACATAGTGCATTTTTCTTACCTCCATAATGGTTACTTTTCCGATAAAAAATTGTGATTTTTTTTCTTATTTATACTCTGAACATAGGTTGTGGGTGCTCTTTAGAATCGCCTCATCGAGGTGGTTCTATATAAGGTTTCTCTATATAGGAGGGCTTAGAGGGTGTTCATTTCACGAACTTTTTATCATGATGAAGTATGAAACTTCCCGGCCGACACATGACGTATTTGTGTCGTCACATCAACGTCGGTGCGACGTCATGACGTTCATGCAATGTCACATCAACGTCGGTGCACGTTGATTTGACGTTGCCCTAGCGACGTGTGCCCGCTGGGTTGTAGAATGTTGGTTCATTAAACCAGATGTTGTAGTCCTGGTTAGAATCGCATCATTGATGAGATTCTGACAGGTATCCGCAAAGTTTTAAGAAATAGAGACAATTAATTATCTGTACGGTGCGAGGCGGACCGTCCATGCTAATAAACCCTATTGGTTTCATTGGGCGACAGGGCTTGAGATGTCATTTCATCTCAATGTCGGGTAAAAGTCCCACAAAATTGGAAGCAACGTCTCCAAAATGACCTTTACAGTGTTGACGGGGACGTTAAACTTCAAATCAAACAAACAAACAAAAACAATTATCTGTAAAATTATCGAATTTAAAATAAACTGAATTTTAGCAAGTCTCGGTAGCTCACCCGTATGCGTGTCTGACTGGTGATCAGGAGGATGCGGGTTCGATACCTACCGGGGTTGGCATCATTCCTTCGTTGAGATTGACCATGAAATCTTTCTACGGTCATTATCTTCCTTCCGCTGATTCAAGTAGGGCAAATGTCAGTTTCTGGCAACGAATGTGCACTGTACTGGTTAACCCGGCGCTGACATATAACCCTGCCAAGCAAAAGTGTGGATAGGCAAACTGACCAGCTAAAAATGACCTAAATAGTTGAATGGGCCGATAAACTCCAATACAAACAAACAAACACAATTGAATATTAAACTATCTTATACATATTTTATTGCCTTTCAATACAGCAAATTGTGTTGAGCACAGGTTCTACCAACATAGGTCCTTGATGCACCTACGATTTTGTACAAACTGAACAATGGCAAAATGTACACAAATATACGAACAAATAAAAAAAAAATAAGAAATATGATTCCTGAGAGAGAGAGAGAGAGAGAGAGAGAGAGAGAGAGAGAGAGAGAGAGAGAAAGAGAGAGAGATATTTAAGAGAGCTGGATGGACGGAAAGGTCGTGTGGTCAAGTCACGAGCGGCTGCCGCTCGGTAGCCGACACAACCTCTGCCCATCATCTGTAAAATCGTTTAAACTTATTTAGCATATGACGTCGTGTCTGAGAGTGTAATAACATCGTGTAATGAATTCGGTAATCCACCAGTGGATTAAATGTGCAGATTAGCTAGGTACGTCCCGTAACGTTACATGTACGACGTCCTTAACGACGTCGCGTTTACTAATGGCAGAATATTGACATTTTTGTAAACACTCGTGAATAAAATGCGTTTCACATGATAAATTGAATCTTGCATTCGTGCTCATGTATTATTGAATTTATTAAACTCGTTGAGGAAAAGGGATAAAATGCTCGGCACAGCCTCGCATTTTATCCCTTTTCCTCAACTCGTTTAATAAATTCAATAATACATGAGCACTCATGTAAGATCCTCTATTTATCATATGACGTCGCGTCTGAGAGTGTAATAACATCGTGTAATGAATTCGGTAATCCACTAGTGGATTAAATATGCAAATTAGTAAGATTCGCCACGTAACGTTACAACGTCCTTAACGATGTCGCGATTACTAATAGCGGAATACTGACATTTTTTTTAAAAATCGCGGATAAAATGCATTTTAAATGTCATATGATAAATGGAAACTTGCATTCGTGCTGTTGTATTGTTGAATTTATCAAACTGGTTGAATAAAAGGGATACTCAGTAAAAGGGATAAAATGCTCAGCAAAGCCTCGCATTTTATACTTTTCCCTCGACTTGTTTAATAAATTCAAAAAATACAGTAAAATTCCTATATTAAGACCACCTTTGGGACTGTTCAAAAGTGGTCGTACTGTATATACATAACACTCATTTAATGTTCCCCATTACTCAAGCTTATCAGGAGCTTTGCATGACACATTTAACTAATCTTTGTAATGAAACAGCGAGGGATGTTATATCTATCTGATACATGATGGCCTACTTATGCTTTTCATAGAGGATCTTACATGAGTGCTCATGTATTATTGAATTTATTAAATGAGTTGAGGAAAACGGATAAAATGCGAGGCTGTGCCGAGCATTTTATTTCTTTTTCTCAACGAGTTTAATAAATTCAATAATACATGAGCACGAATGCAAGATTCTATTTATCATATGTCATTTAAAACGCATTTTATTCACGATTTGTTTATAAAAATTTCAATATTCCGCCATTAGTAAACGCGACGTCGTTAAGTACGTCGAACAAATGTAACGTTACAAAGAGTATCTTACTAATTTGCATATTTAATACACTAGTGGATTATCGAATTTATTACATGGCGTTATTACACCCTCAGACTTCTTTTGGTCATATGATAAAATTTCAATCTATATTGTCACTGTTTCAAACAGTGAAATACGATTTTTGTTTTCACAGTTTGCGAATTCGATGATTCATAAAAAAAAAAAAAAAAAATATATTCGCTGTTTGTCAGATCGTCATTAATGTTCGATGAGGCGATTCTAATGAGTACACACAGCATACATTTTCATTATAAAACACCGAAAAGATGTCTAAAAGTATCTCGTTATGCCTCCTGACAGTAACCTCAGTGGCTCGCACTACCCCTGTCTCGAACAAATTTTCGAGATCCCAAAGGGGTTCGAGCCATTGAAGTTCGACTGTACATTGTACTCATAAGAATCTTCTCATTCTAATGCAAACATTCAACATACCTTTTCGATATAAAATGGCGAAAAGACACATCACGAAAACACGCCTATATAATTTTGACCCCCTAATACCCCACTTTTATATAGTAAAACTGGGGTAATGACTATATGGAGCATATTTTGTCACTTTTAGCTTTACGCGATATTGGGATGCGGTTTTTAGTCAATTTATTTGTTCAAGCATATTTTACAAACAACAAAATCAAAGGCAAACATGTTGCAAATCACTTACCTTTAATGTCGCCAAGTAACAGCCGAAACGGACTTACCATTCAGGTGGAAATGTTGAAAATGTGAAAAGCTAACGGTCGACGGACGGACGGACTACCACCGACGGACCACATGTCACGGCATTGACTGACCACGTGAGCTAATCATGCAACACAAATGTTGTTTGTTAAGTGTTTCACTTTGGGATAGGCTTTTTTTTTGCATACCAGATAAGAACTTCCTGACTTATCACTGGGATAGAAATTCTATTCTTGCACACCAGACAAGGAAATCCGTGATTTTACCCTGGGATAGAAATTTATGTTCTGACCCTGGTGTTCCGACCCCAAATCGAATATAATCGCGTGTTTGATAAATGCACTCTCATGCGCGGCGTCGTCATGCGTGACGTCACATTCCTGTTGTGTCATCACAAAATGGCGGACGTCGGTAACCGAAGTGACAGCAGCATTAAAAATTCGCAATAGAAATGAAATGTATGCAAGAAAAAGAATCCTATATGGGTGTGAGGGGTGGATAGAAAAATTCGTCCCTCTGGATCACTGTCCGGCATCACTCGGCAAGCCTCGTGATGCCGGACAGTGACCCTCGGGACGGATTTTTCCATCCACCCCTCACACCCATATAAGATTCTTATAATCCTATCCAGGTTATTCTACCCAGGGATAGGATAAACATCGAGACGATAAATTTTCACGTGTTTGATATGCAGTTGGTTGAATAGGACGTCACATACGCCGTCGTTAAGTTTGACGTCCCTGCACATGCAATGACGTCAAAAACGCTGCTTTACCGTTACCGAAATATGGTGGACGCCGACAATCGCAGTGACTGCATTATACACATGTACATGGGTGTGATAAGTAACTAGAAAAATCCCTCCCTCGTGATCACTGCCTGGCATCACTTGGCCGGACAGTGACCCTCGGAACGGATTTTTCTATCCACACTCACACCCATGTGGGGTTCTGATTCTAGCAGTTCCTGAACTATCTTTACTCATTTAATATGGCGCTTCAAAATTGGTAAATTCATACTATTCTAACATCCAAGCTGGCCGACATGAACACCTTTAAACGACAACTCCCGAACCAAAAGTCCGATCGAGCTGAAAATTCACTGAGGCATCGGAGCGAGATGGCGATTCAGAATTGCCATAATTGTTCCGTTCCATCACGAAAACACGCCTATATAATTTTGACCCGCTCGAACCCCTCTTTTATATAGTAAAACTGGGGTTTACAGGGTAAACCTTTTTTATATTTCTGCTCCAAAATATAGATTGTGGGTACTCGTTAGAACCGCCTCAATGAGGCAGTTCTAACGAGTATCA
This sequence comes from Lucinisca nassula, assembly GCA_963580285.1. Lineage (NCBI taxonomy): Eukaryota > Metazoa > Mollusca > Bivalvia > Lucinida > Lucinidae > Lucinisca > Lucinisca nassula. The sequence goes on from OY757019.1 coordinate 20,227,371, forward strand.
ACAATCTATATTTTGAGCAGAAATGAGAAAAAATATCAAATTTCTTCACCATGAAATGTTATTTTTTTCGGCGATGAAGGTCACAATTTATTTGTATAGGCGTGTTTTCGTAATGCCAAGATCCAATCCAAACCGGAAGTCGGAATGAGCTGAAACTTTATGGGACGCATTGGGACATCCCCCTTCTGATATCAAAGATGGCCGATTTCTTGAAACTCTACAAACACCATGTCTTTCCGTACAGGATGTCGGATTGAGCTGAAACTTGATAGGAGACATCAGGGTAACTTGAAGGTTCAGAATTGCTACAATTGTTCTGTTTTCATAATCATGATTGTCGCCATACATGTAATGGCCATTTTGAAAGTCTTCAAAAGACGTCCCCTCACGAATCGAAAGTCGAATTGAGCTGAAACTCGCTGGGAGGCATTGGGGCGACGTAGTGATTCAGATTAATAGTAAAACCTCCACTAATGGTCACCTCTGTTAAGCCTCCACTAATGGTCACCTCTGTTTAGCAGCCAACTCTCTTCAGCAGCCACAATAAATTCCTCCAATAGCATTTTACTTTATATTTAACCTCTGCCCAGCAGCCACTTCTCTCCTCCAGCCAGTAGCCATTGTACCAAATCTAAATTCCCTCTATTAAACAGCCAGAGTTAACTCAATAGCAAAATATCGGATGTAAAAATAGGAATTTCTCTTCCGGTTACTTTATTTATTTCAAAATTTATTTTTGTCAAACCTACCATTGTGATATATGCATAAATGCAATATAAGCATGTGAAAAGAAACATAAATGATGGAGAGGTGTCAGATGACACTTCTCCATTTTCTATTTTTCTTTTAGTTCACTCATTTTGAGCTGTCTTCAATAATCTCTATTTTTGTCTGTCGATAACAAGCCATACATCATCTAAGACTTCCCTCTGTTGAACAGCAACCTCCCATAAACAGACGGTTTTTTGAGTTTTTACAGGGTGGCTGTTTAATGGAGGTTACATTGTACTAAGAACGACCTGTTTC